>VYXB01004362.1:92735-127591 GCA_013397135.1 Pachyramphus minor | reverse complement strand
ACAGTGGCACCCACTTATCT
Source organism: Pachyramphus minor (assembly GCA_013397135.1). NCBI lineage: Eukaryota > Metazoa > Chordata > Aves > Passeriformes > Tyrannidae > Pachyramphus > Pachyramphus minor. Next base: position 127,571 of record VYXB01004362.1, on the reverse strand, counting down.
GATCTGAAGGTCCTTTGGCAATAATCAGGGAGGGGTGGGCTTTGCTGGGCGAGCAGCTGCTTCTTTTCAGTTTGCAAAAGTCTTCTGGTGATCTTAGAATGTGTAAGGTATTAAATGTTTCAGTCTCTGACAACTTGGCACTGGTGAAACCACACCTTGAGTGCTGTGTCCAGTTCTGAACCCCTCACACCAAAGAACTTGAGATGCTGGAGTGTGTCGAGGGAAGGGCAATGGAGCTAGTGAAGGGTCTGGAACATAAGTCTGATGAGGAGTGGCTGAAGGAGCTGGGGATGTTTAACCTGGAAAAAGGAGGCTCAGGGGCAACCTTATTGCTCTCTAAATGAAAGGAGTTTGTAGTCAGATAAGGATCAGTCTCTTTTCCCAGGTAACAAATGACAAATTGTACCAAGTAAGGTTTAGACTGGTTATTAGGAAAAATTTCTTCACTGAAAGGGCTGTAAAGCATTAAGCAGACTGCCCATGGAAGTGGCTGAGTCAGCATCCCTGGAAGTGTTCAAAAGACATGTGGATGTGGCAGCTGGGGTCATGGTTTATGGTGAACATAGTGGTGCTGGGTTAACGGTTGGACTCAAATGATCTTACTGGTCTTATCTAACTGTCATAGTTTTACGATTCTGTTGTTTTATGCTGAAAATGTTTTCTTAACGTGTATAAATTATTATTTTGTGTGTGTGTTCTGGGTTTTTTTCCCCCCTCCCAGGCAAAATAAACTGGAGGAAGCCCTGTTATTTTCAGGACAGTTTACAGATGCTCTGCAAGCTCTCATTGACTGGTTATACAAAATTGAACCTCAACTAGCAGAAGATCAGCCAGTACACGGTGACATTGATTTAGTGATGAACCTGATTGACAATCACAAGGTAATTCCAAAAATACTTTTCAAATTACTGTACTGCTCATAAATGTAACATTTGAATGCTGACTATTCAGTAATTTTTAGAAATATGGAATACTTTTGTAACACAAACATGTAATCAACAATAGAAAATGCTATAACATGTACATGAAAGAGAACAACACTTAGTAACTCATTGACACCAGTTAGTATTGAGATAGTCCATTTAATGGTGCTATCCTGTGTATTTATGAATATCATGTCATAAATCGCGAGTACACATTTATAAATGTGTGTCTATGGGCAAGAGACGACAAAAATTGTTTTACTGGAAAACTGTGGGCAGACAGCTCTTTTTTAGTCCATCTGCTAACCAAATGTCCAATGGACTTGTCATGACTGCAGCAGCCTTTCAGACCTATGAGGCTGCTGTATATTTATCAAGAAAAGTAGTTGCAGTGCTTAAGTTAAGCACAGATTTCAGCTAGACCATGAGCCAGGAAGCTTGCATCAGAAAGCTGCAGTATTTTGTTACTGAAATGGTTTAGGAGAAGAAAGCAAATAGGAGATGTTGGACTTTGCCTTTGAATCCAAGTTTTGCAGTTCAGTATGTCAGAAGAAATGACTGTTGAAGTCACTTGTATTGCAAAGGCGACACATAGGCAGAGCTCTGGAGCCTGGGAAGGTCAGGAGGTGGAGGTCCCTCTGTTCATCCACCACTGACTTTCAGTATCTCCTCCCCACTGAGGAGTGCATTTTGTCCCTCATGAAAAACGTGTTTGGAAACGTGGGTTGTCTATAAAAATTAGGCAGCAATATGCTGCAATTGCTTCTGAAATCCCACCGTGTATCACAAGTAAGTTGTAGTCAGTGGCATGTAATTGCTGTATCTTCTTTTAAGAGCTTCCTTTATGTAACTGGAGCTCCTTCCATCTACTAATGTGAACATTTCTTCTCATTTGATTTCTTCTCATAACCAGTGGTTTTTTGTTATTCTTTGCATAAGTATGCCTTAACGAGTTAAACATTTCAAATATATTTGGTGGTGCCTAGGTTTTCCAGAAGGAGCTGGGAAAAAAAACAAGCAGTGTCCAGGCTCTGAAGCGCTCTGCGAGGGAGCTGATAGAAGGCAGTCGTGATGACTCTTCCTGGGTCAAAGTCCAAATGCAGGAGCTAAGCACTCGTTGGGAGACAGTTTGTGCCCTGTCAGTGTCCAAGCAAACACGACTGGAACAGGCCCTTCGTCAGGTAAGGAATACTACTGTCACTACATGTGCTCTGTGAGAACTTCTGAAAATATCTTGCAGTCTAGTTGCCAAAAATTCAATTTCATTTTCACTTAATGTCATTCACTTTCATTTAATTTGAAAATACTAATTTATTGCTCATGCATTGCTTACCTTGACTCCATCCTTTTACCACAGCACATAAATAGTGCCTCTTAGCATTTATTATTACCGTTATTATTAGTCTCTGCCACAAATGCAAAACTAATGTTCGAAAGACGTTACCATCTAAGGAAATCACTGAAGTTGCAGTCAAGCATGAAGGATGATTAAGAACTATGCCCCATTCACAAGAAGCTGGAGATTGCAATCGTATTTATGCTTTTTGTGCCTTGTTGGAAAGAAATAAATTTCTGTATTGAAAACTTTTTTACGTTGGCACCATTACAATGCATGGTGAAGTATGTTGCAGAAAAGATAGTTGTGCTAAGTGCACTCAGGAGTTAAACAGTCTATGTATGTCAGTACTGTCTGGTACCAATCCCAAACAGATAGAACTGTCTGTGTTGTTTCCAAACCTAAGATAATACGGATGTACAGCTCTCTGAAGATACACTAGCTTGGACTGATGTTAGGATGGGGCTCCTCCAATAGCAGTGTGTCTGCTGTGTACAGAATTCCTGCTCTGCTTTTCCCAGGGTTTGTCCAGCTCTCCTGTCTCTCAGCAGACACAGTCCTAAGCTACCTCAAACTCTTACTGTGTCTGAGTATGGCTGTGCCCAAAGGTGAATCTTTTCTTGTTTCTCCAGACATAAAAGGGTCACTCTCCCACAGGCTGTCAATTCATTTTGCTTAACTGGTGATTTAGGCTGTGCAGAAAATACAGTTCCCATCTTTCCAGCTGGTCCCTGAAAGCAAAGCACCTCCCGTGTAATTTGTCAGTGTAAAGGCATGACATTCACGACTGAGCTGCAAATACACTATAAATCAGATGGCTAAAAGCATGAACAGGCTTTTAGACTTCCTATAATTTTTTGAGAAGCATGACCTATTTTTACAGTTATGAAAATGGAGTACTGTATATCATTGACTTTTTAATGGAAAGATAATGTGCTGATACTGCTGTGTGATTAATGATTCTAAATGTGGGCTCAGTCTTCTTGTGTAAGCTGCAGCGTGTCTGTCAGATCCCCTCATGGGTGACCATGACTTTTTGTATTTTAACAGGCAGAAGAATTCCACTCTGTTGTTCATGTCCTTTTGGAGTGGCTGGCAGAGGCAGAGCAGGCTCTTCGTTTCCATGGCATCCTTCCAGATGACGAAGAGGCCTTGCGTACACTGATAGAGCAGCACAGGGTAAGCAAGAAAATGAAGGGGATCTGCTTCATTCTAATTGGTCTGATAGAGGGTAAAATAAAGCAAAGGAGGCAGTCTGTCCCATGTAGTTATATCCAGCATCCAGTGTTGGTTTTTGAAACTCTTTCTATGAAAGAGAAGCTAGAAATTTAATGTAGTTGATAGTTCAGTGTTCATACTGGTTTTGGGCTCTTGTTTGAGTCATCTTGGCTAACTGAGAAAATAATGGGCCTTTAGAAAGTTGCTGTAAAAATTTAGATACAAGATTCAAACCCCTCTGTGGAGTATATGATGCTTGCTATTACAACACAGATGGCTACAGTAGCACAAGTTTATCTGTCATCTTAACACCATGGATCAAAATTGCATATACTTTTCTTTCAAGGTCATTTGTAAATGTCAGCAGAATGATGTAATCATCCATTAACCTTTTATCATGGTGAAACAGTGTGCTGTCATACTTCATGTGCATTAGGTAGTGAAATGCTGCCGTGGTGTAGGTAGTGCAGATAGTAGATTATGGGCCATCAAACTAACTTTGCAGTAATGAAATGGGAAAGTGCCTAACTAAAGAGCATGGAGGTCATATTTTCACTCTCCAATCAGGAGGCTACAAACATGCACATTTAAACCCATGCAAAACTTATCGTAAGTGTAGTAGTAACAGGTCCAAGAGTGTAGTTCGCACAGTGTTATAGAACAAATTATAAGGTGTGAATTTGTTCATCATTGCTCTGAAGAAAGTTAGAGCAAAACTTATGAACTAGAGAGTGGAAAAGCATCCTGTTTAAATTGAGTTTGGTAATATTATTATGCAGAGGAGTGCATGCAAGATACAACTATTTAACAGTTCCTAACTAAGGAGTTTTCAATGTACTTAGTGTGCAATGTTTTGAAAAAGTTGTCAGTTTTAATTTAGGGCCCTGGAAACTGGGTACTATTCATTAGCTGGGGATTGTATGTATGTATGTATGTATGCATCAATTGTTGGCAGTAGCAACTTAATCTCTCTGATGCAGTGAAATTTGTCTTTAGCTGCCTTTCTTCCACATGTGCTTCACCAGTTCCCTTTTAATTGATTTTTCGATCTTCTGAATATAGAGAAAAGAATGGAGTGAAATCTTATGTCCTATGAAATAATTAGAAAAAAACCCCTTAAATTTCTTTTTCTACACTGTAGATGGATTAACAAAATATTTCTCTACTAAAGTTCAGAGTTGTGCTGCCAAAGCTGAAGCATAACTTGGAACCTCGAAGCAAAGCAAAGTTTGTCTCTGAGAAACTGTGTCCGGCTGGAAAGGATGATTGCTAGCACAACACAACCAACCTCAGTGTTAGATGTGGCCATACTGTACTTAAATTTTTTTAGTAGACTTTGTAAGAGGTTCTCCCAAACACATTTTCTTCTTAAAGGCTAAATAATAGAAATAGAGAAATTGTTAAGCTAGGAAAGATTATGGCACTACTGCTTTCCCACTCACTCAGTCTTCCTTGAATAAGTGATCTCTCCTTTTAAGCTTATAACATTAGCTTTCAAGAAGAAAAAAGCAGAAAATCAGGGAAGAAGGAATATGTATTCCTTTTAAACGCCATTATGTATTATAATGCTGCAATACTAATGTAAAAATGCATGATTGAAATTATTTACATAAGTATGAAATATATATTCCTTTTGTCACTGTGATTCTTGTAAAATAGTTTTGCTGCATTTGTATTCAGCTGTGTGTTGAAAGGTTTCTTTTGGACAATATTTTATCCAAATGGTCCATCTTTGCCTATTTCTGATTTTATTTTCTTGAATAATGCACATGATTTAGTGAATTCTACTATCTCAGGCAGAGATTTCTGTCCCTTGTCCTTCTCTCTGGGGGCTGAGATCTATAGTGGGTTAATACACTGCATTGCTGAATGAGAAGCTTTCCATCTCCTCTCTTGTAAATGTGTCTGTATCACTGGATTGCCACGGGGCTCAACACAGTTGAGTTCATCCCTTACTGAGTTCATCCCTTACTGTGGGAAAGCTTAATATGCTGTATGTAAAGCATCATAGATTTAATTTTTGAGATATTCTAGTATATATATAGCTGGGCAGGGAAAACAATGTTGCTCATTCTCCCCCTGGCCTTGGTTTATTTTGGTAATCTCATTACAACCCACTTCAACTTCTCCAAAACTATGTTGAACTGAAATATTCTAAGGACTCACATTTTTATGAGAGAAGGTTTGCTGTTATGGTTGGGTCTTAATCTCTGACAATAATTTAAGCCTAAATCAAAATCAGTTAACAACAAATCCCTTTAAATATGGAGCCTACATATTCCAGGCTTCTAGGACAAAGTAGAAGAGATTATGTCTTTTATTTCATAATAATTTCATACTTACTTCGTAAAGGCATTTATGACAACCACTGCAGTAATAATAATTAACTGGGAAAAAAAGGAAAAAAAATTAGAAAGCAATGCAAGCTGTAGAAAAGATGGGGAAAGTCCACCTTCAGTTTTTTGCTTTGTTTCCCCCCTGCACCCACTTGTGGTCCTGCCATCATAGGAATAACAATGACTATGAGCTTGGATGCCTAAAACTGTAAACATCCTTTTGCTTTTATGAGATTTTTCCCACATGGCAGCACCTCTGAAAACAGATGGTTAATTAGCTGTCTCTGTTCTTGCTGTGTCTCTCCCCCTCAGCTGCTGAGTGTTCACATTTGTGTTAGTTTAGTATAGCTGCTCCTGAACTCTTCTGTCATCTTGTCTGAGCATGTAATTATAGTTGGACATTTCCAGCCTCTCCTAGAAGGTTGATAGTTTATTATGAAGAATTACTGAAACTGACAAACCAAGTCATTGAAATGTTGCCCATAATGATTCTAACCGGCATATTTACAGCACTTCTAAATGCTTTGATTTTCCTTGTTGAAATTATTACCTCTGGTTTAGGAATTTATGAAGAAATTGGAAGAGAAAAAGGCAGAACTGAATAAAGCAACTGGTATGGGAGAAGCTATTCTGGCTATCTGCCACCCAGACTCCATCACCACCATTAAGCACTGGATAACAATCATCAGAGCCAGGTTTGAAGAGGTCAGTATCTGTCAAACCATCTTCATTGCAGCAGTCCATCTTTGACTGGAACATAGCTGACAACTAATGTGGTAGTTACATTGGGAGGAAAAGATCCAGCTGTTGAAAACTAAACATTTAAAATACCTATGGGGATGGATGTTAATACCATGCTTCCCTAGGTTATTTCAAAACTTGCAGGGCTTTAAGAACTAAAGCAGATGGCCAAGCTTCCTTGTTTGTATGTGTTAAAGGAAATACTGTCTGACACTTCCCAAGTGAGGAAAGCCAACAGTTTCTAGTTGTAAACTTAAAAGTTACAAAGGAAAGAAAATACAGGGCAAATATGAAAGGTTTTCTTATTGCATCAGAGAGGATTTCTTGTCAATGTATTCTTAGTCTAGAGATTTTCAAATTATTGAAGTGGCTACAGGTAGGTTGCAGAATATGTACTACCCTCCACTGTTAAGAGGGTATTTTCTGTTTTATATTAAGTTTAAAGAAAAGCATGTGTGGCTTCAAGTGTGCCCAGGAGGAAGATGGATGCCAAATCCTGTGTCGATACAGTAACTTACACATATTGTGTGTTAAAATTCTTAATATGTTGCCTGAAAGTGCTAGTTACTGTGTTTAGCAGCACCTAATCCTTAATATCTGTGGAAGAAGTGTGTTGAACTAGGAATTCTAGTTACCTAGTTACCTTTAGTGATCAACCACTACATTTAACACCTTTGATATTCAAACATCAGTAGGCCTAAGAGCTAGCTCTGGGTTTACAGTCAGTAGAGCAATTTTAAATACATTGTGAAGAATTTCAGATGTACATGTACTCACATATTGATTGGTTCCTTTATCAAGGTTGTAGCATGGGCTAAACAACATCAACAGAGACTGTCAGGAGCCCTGGCGGGACTTATTGCTAACCAGGAATTGCTGGAAGCCTTGCTGTCCTGGTTGCAGTGGGCAGAGACTACACTAACTGAAAAAGATAAAGAGGTTATCCCCCAGGAGATTGAGGAAGTTAAAGCGCTTATAGCTGAACATCAGGTAAGGAATGCTACATCTCAGCTAGAATTCTATATCAGGTGTGAATCTCCTTAGCTGTTTTTTCTTGTAAATGAATTGCTTTTCAGATACTCGATCATGTGTTTTGTATGTGTACAATGTGCTTGTAGTTTATTCAGTACAGAGCTAAAAAACCAACCAATCAAAAATTTAGTGTCACATTGTTCTAAAAGCAAACCTACAATTCGCCAGAGGAAGAAGGATAATAATAAGAATAAAAGAAAACCCACATGAAATATATTCTGCTGCTGCCACCTTAGAACTAGTGTTGCAGTGTGGTTTCACTGATTGGGTTTCAAAAACTTGTTTATGAAGTCCCAGAGCTGCTGGTGCAGCGAATGCTCAAATACTTGCCCCAGCTTACACACCAGAGCTGTCTCACTTCTGTGAACTGCAATCTGAATAGCAAGTACTCAGAAGCAAAATTATGTTGTATAGCTCCTCACCATATACATTTAATAAAGGAGTTTGACAGGCTTGTTTTTGGATTTAGGCTTCCTTTAACAGCCAGGCCATAGTGGTTTTAAAAGTGTATATTGCCTATTTTTCTTATCTACAAAACCTTTAACTCTGTCTATTTTGTGGATTTGGCATTATAAGTGTCTTTCTCTGCCTTTCTTAGTAACTTTGTTGTTTTGCTTTTTTATATGTTTTTCATTCCTGTCGTTACTTTTGTGTATTGTTAATTAATATCACCTCTATCTGATTGTAGACATTCATGGAGGAAATGACCAGAAAACAACCTGATGTGGATAAAGTTACAAAGACCCATAAAAGAAAAGCACTTGAACCCACTCCAGTACAATCTCATATTCCTGTCCTTGATAAGGGGAGAGCAGGCAGTAAGTAGTGATGTATTTTGGGGTGGGTCACACATACCGTTGCTTTATCTATAAAGTTTACAGATTGCTAATAATCTAATAGGTTTGATTAGCTTCTAGTGAAACAGGGTGAAATTCTCTTGGCTGATTTTTCTATTTATCTCTCATTTTTCATTGTGAGGAAATTTCTCATGGCAGACGTATTTTTAAATTTTGTTCTAATCTTCATCAATGCCTATTTTTAAAGTGTGCGGCCTTTCATGTGCTATTAAACTTCCAGGAGCAAGTATATGTTGAGTATTTACAAACCTACTGTTATCTGAAAGTGCAAACAACTTCACATAAAGATTTAGTGCCAAAATTGTGCTCTCTCTGTGTATGGAATTGTATGAATCCAATAAGAAGTGTATTTAGTGAAGTTGAACGGAAAGTGAATCAAGTGAGGAAATTGCTTTTTGTATTTTTAGATATACTTACCCATTGTATTTTATACTTACCCATACATGGAACCTGCTTCTAAAATCAGGTTGTTTACTTTGCAACTCGGAGGGATTTACAAAGATTTAATTTAACCCGTGCAGTGGAGCCACTACTAGCTGCTTCTGGCTAGACAAAAGCAACTGTAACCACCATTTGGTCATTCCCCAAAAATAGTAAAAAAAAAAGGAGGGGGGAAAAATCCCATTATATGGAATCGTATCAGGGTATGACCTCCTTATTTGGGACAGGAAGGAGTAATCTTAGGAGGGTCAAGTATCCTTCATGTGAATGTTTGTTTTGTTTGAACTGTGTGAGCCTTATGCATTTTGTCATGTTTTAACAGGGAAGCGTTCCCCAACACCAGGCATGTATCCATCAGCAGCCCAGGCACAAATCGAAACCAAGAACCCACGGGTAAACCTTTTAGTCAGCAAATGGCAGCAGGTTTGGCTTCTGGCCTTGGAAAGGAGAAGAAAACTTAACGATGCTTTGGACAGACTTGAAGAGGTCAGGAAAGGACTGTACAGAATATACATGCATTTTGCGTAATATTCTTTACCCTGGGTTAAATTGTCAATGCTGTAAACAACTTCCATATTTGTTGTATTATATTGTATGACACAGCTAACTGAAAACACTGTGATGCATGTGTTGTAGTGTGCTTTAAAGGCTGTCATCTGCCTTTTAAATGAGGAGAGTTGAGATTTAAAATGTTTATGTAGGTCCTCAAAGAACTAGTTATTCAACAAAACACAGATGGTTTCTATCTCATTGATGTTCTAGACTGATGGAGTTAGCTGAAAAAAATTATTTCTGTTTTTGATTAAGCTGAGAGAATTTGCCAACTTCGATTTTGATATTTGGAGGAAAAAATACATGCGATGGATGAACCATAAGAAGTCTCGCGTGATGGACTTTTTTAGGAGGATTGATAAAGATCAGGATGGAAAGATTACAAGACAGGAATTTATCGATGGAATTCTTTCTTCAAGTAAGTTTTAAAATTAATATTATCTTGAATTTGGAACAAACACCTCATGAAGTCTTATTGTCTATATAGTGTACACTACATAGTGTACACTGTGTTTGAAGGTCACAGATTTCCCTTTTGAATTTATTAATTATTATTACTTTATAATTATTTTACTTGAAAATATTTCTAGATTCTAGAAACTCTTTCTAGTTCTTCTACATTGTGAATCAGGTTACAAATGTCAGATTTATATTATTATTCAGCTAGTAGTTTGCTGGTTTAGTGGACTTGGATTGTTATTCCTACAGTACACTAGCTACTTCTACAATTACTGTTAATTGATTAGTCATAATAGTAAAATGTACCATAGTAGTAAAATGAACCTACAGATGATTTTCAAAATCAGTTCATATGATCATATGATTTTTATTAATTGGGCTGCTTTTAGCATCTCACAGTTACTCAGTAAGAGAAGAATATTGTAGTCTATATATTTTCCCCCAACTTTAGGAAATGCAATTACATGGACATTGCTGTTTTGCATGAAGTGACACTGAAACTCATGGAAAAAACCCCAAATCACTGAGAGATTAAATAGCTTACCCATTTAACTCAGTTGGTATCAATTTGTTATCCCTACTAAACCTTCATGATATAATCCCTGTTCAGCGCCTTGAAATTTAATTTCACCATTTTATTGCGAATGTATGTGTGGGTTAATATTCTGCTGCAGTGAACTTCATCTAAAGAAGGATTTCATGAAACACCATGCATGAATCTGCATTGGGAAGGCCTTACATCCCAGATTTAATTAGCAGTGAAATGCTTGCTTGACCTATCCTCACTAATAATTTGTTTTGTTAATTTGTGGTATTATATGCACATTGAAGGTCAAAATGTTAAAAAAACCCCAACATATATCTTACAGTTTAATCTGTGCCTTCATTTCTGTGTCTGTCTTCAAACCAGATGATACTCATTCACTATGATATTCATTTTAATCCAGTACCTGGGTAATGCTGGAGATCCAGGTTGTTGGGGTTTTTTTCCAGAAAGATTCCTTCACTCTTTTGAATGTCATTGGTTTTTTTGGTAGACATTATTTGTCACCGAATGCCTAATAACCTTTTAATATTTGTAATAAAGCCTTTCATTGTAATGGGTTTGAAAAGCCAGAAAATTTAGCTTTTGTTGTTGTCTTTGTCTTGCAGAGTTCCCAACAAGCCGCCTTGAAATGAGTGCTGTTGCAGACATTTTTGATAGAGATGGTGATGGATATATTGACTATTATGAATTTGTAGCAGCTCTTCATCCAAATAAGGATGCATACAAGCCTCTCACAGATGCTGACAAAATTGAAGATGAGGTACAGTCTCTGCTTTCTTAGGTTCCATTCTGTTCTACTGGGGTCACATTCTTTAATAATTCATTTTACTTTCACTCCTATATAATTTGAAGTTTACTAGGTACACAAGTCTTTAGAAATGTGATATTTACAGTAAAGTAATTGTCCAGTTGTGGTTTTTTGCAGGTTACAAGGCAGGTAGCGAAATGTAAATGTGCAAAACGGTTTCAAGTGGAACAGATTGGGGATAATAAGTACAGGGTAAGTCTTTTAAGGACCTCACTTCTTTCAGTTTTCTTCATATGACATGGTTTATGCAAGAAATTAGGCTATATTGATTTATAGGAATCTTTTATGACAATTAAATGTTTTCTTTAAGATTAAAAAAAATTTGTGGTTTTTTTCTTATTAGAACATATAGACTAAATATATGGAAAAATGATGCTGCTAGTATTTATTTTTGCTGAAACTAGTGAAGCTGTTTTTAATTATAAGGAATTTTTAAAAGCATACTGCATGCACACACACACACATAAATACATACAAACAGTGTCTGCTTAGAAGCCAATCTTTTTGCCTGGATACTCAAAGTGTTAAAACTGTAGCTGATTTTCCATTAATTTAATGAAAACTGACCGGTGTTTTCTTATGGTATTGTGTTGTACTTTAAAAATGTTTTACTGAAGTGTATTGAATCACTTTTACCCTCTTTTGTAATTTTATTGGAACACACATACTTCTGAAGTTTAAGCAAAGTGCAGAATGGTTTCAGTAAAGAGAATTAAACATCATATAGTGGAAAAAGATCTGCTACCCCTGGATCCAATAGCCAGAACAATTTGGAATGGAATATGCGATATTCAGCTAAGAGAGATTAATAGATACTTGTATATTGTTTTAAAAGACCACAGAAACAGCAATGGGAAAGAAACAGAGACCTTGAATATTTTCCATATTCAGTCTCTGGATGGCTAGCTACCTGCTTGTCCCTCAAGTAGATACTTTTTTTTAGAGTGTCTAATGTGTTAGTTTGCATGTGTTCTGGAGTCTGGAGAGAATTTCCTGTAAACTAATCGTGTCTTTCTTCCATTTTTCATTTCTTATCAGTTCTTCCTGGGAAATCAGGTATAAACCAGTGGAATGTGTTATGAAGTTTCTTTTTTTCCTTTTTTTTTTTTTTTTTTTTTTTTTTTTTTTAATGTTTCTAACACATAGTGATTTAAGCTTGCAATGGTCAGTCTACTTGCCATCCTTTCATCTTCAGCTAATTCATTGCTGGTCAACTGTGGTATTTCTTTAAATGCAATGGAGCATTCTTTGTCTCAGGATCCCTCCTCTTCAATCCCTCACCTGCTTTCTGTGGCAATTTTTCTCATTAAGGCGATTACTTTTAAAGGAACCAGATAATGGTCAGCAGCAATTCCCACAGCAAAAATTCTTGAGCATTTACACTGTATTTATAGAGATTACTATTATCTAATCAGTTTTCAGTTTTATAGTGGAATCCTTTAAAATTCTGTAATGTCTTTTTTTAGGCTGTTAGATTAAAGGCTAATTGTGGTAAACAGATCCCAGAGTCTCATAACTTATTTATTGCAAATTAGATTAAAAATACTTTCTTCTTTGAAAAAAAAAAAAGGTAGAATCAAGCAGACTGCTTAATAACCTGGCTGATTTGTGGTATTTTATGTAGTAACACAGTGAATCATTAAATACGTATTTTGGAAATAGGCAAAATAAACTTGCTGTTCCCTCTCCCAAAGTGTTTTCAAAGGGCTGTGGCAAGTCTATAATGTACTGGAGCTGTGTTTAAGAATACTTTGTGTCACCTGGGTCATTGGTGAGTCATACCGAAGCAGTACAGGGAGGAAATGCTAACCAATGCTTACTTATTCCTGTGGTACATACTGGTACACAGCTTCCAAAAGTGCTAAATCATATTTACATCGTAAGAATGAAAATACCTTATGCAAACTAGATACCATTAGTATCTTATGCTTTTAAAAAGGCAGTAATATGTGTAATCCATTCTGGATATGTTAGTGTCAACAGCATTCGCCATTTTAAATCTAAAGATTTTGAAAATGTGGGTGCACTCTTGTTTACTTGCAAAGGCTGTTGAAGTATAGAAGAAAGCACAGAGCAGTGGATAATCTTACCATATGCCTCAAGCAATATATCTAAACAATAATTGAAAATGTTTTTCACATATAGAACAAGTCTTCTTTTTAAAAGACTGTTTGAAATTATGTTAATCCTCTTATCTGCAATCTGTACTCTCAGATCTGGGAAACTTGCAGCATTTCTTGAGAGCATCTCTTACTGGTGCAGAACAGTAACATAGTAAAAAGCACCTGCAGGAAGTTAGCTGAGGCTTCTCTAGTGATAGCGATGCTATATGGCTGTTGTTAAGAACAGGACTTTTTGTAGCTGAAACTCCCTTATGCTTTTAGCTTTGATTATTTGAAATAATGTTAAATACTGTGTAAGGAGAGTTGGTGTCCAGGCTAGTAACTGAGTTACCATTAGAAGAAATGTCTTGTGTTACTTTCCAGGAGCCCCGCTGTCTGAATTAACACAGCTAGGTGGGCAGTTTCCAAAGGACATTGTATTTGACCCTTGATATAGTTGCCTGATGGGGTCTAACTGAATAATTAAGCTGGGATGGGAAGAAAAATAAAGAAAAGAAAAAAGATAATATCTTCAGAATCTAGAAAAAACTCTCAGTAGGAACAAGCCAATAAAAGTAAACAGCATCAATTTGGATGCTGGTTTTTAAAAACTTCACTCTCCCTATATAAAATGGTTGTTTGTTTGGCACATATTGAATGCATTATTAAAAAGCCTTTACAGATAATGATCACATGAATGTTCTTACTTATCACAAATACAATTTATTATTGAATTAAGCAGCTTTGCTTTTGTTTGGTTCCTAAAAGTAATAGTCCTTTAAATTTATTCTCTCTTCTTGGCTTAAGTAGTACCAAACAACTAAAGTCATCTAACAAGTAGGGAGCACGTTTGTGTGGTTTGCATTTAAAGCATTTCAGTCCCCTCACTGGAGCAAGTAGGTACAGTTGAATTATGGCCAGCCTTCTCCAAGAGTCAGAGATTGTTCTAAAGAGGTGCATTCAACTCCTGTTGTTTTTAGTGAGTGCTCTGCATGTTTGGGTGAGAGTACACTGCACTTGACCTGATGATTTGATATCAAAATATTTTAGTAGCATTGGCTAAAAAGTACAGAATTCTAGTTAGTTTTCTTGAGATGGTGAGGTCAGCATTTTGGTCATGTTTTCTTTGATCCAATTTGGATGGAGGTACTGTGTACAGGTTTTATTACACAGGTTTCAAGAGCAAAACATACATTAGGCCTGGCCATCAGCCCAAAGGAAGAATAAATACAATAACTTAGTATGAAACAGGTTATTGTGCACCTCTAAATTGTGAGGAACCTTGATATGTAGACAGAGGAGTGGTTCAATTCATAGAACTGTGCAACACTCATAACACATTGAATTTTCAGCCCACATACTGATGGTTTAAAGCGATGCTGCCTTCCTTTCAGTAGACATCATTAAAAATCAAGACTGTTGCCGAAGAGAGTATGCTTAAGATTTTATCAGTGAAATAATGCAAATAAGTCTTCATTAATTTGCACAAAAACAGACTGTAACCAATTAAATAATGTATTACTAATTTTGCTTCCTTTATGACCTCAGACATTTGAGAATCAAGTATAAAATTAAACCTGAGATTCTTTCTTAACATCCTGCCATCTTCTTCGGATTAGTGCAGTGCCATCTGATTTGAAGTCTTAACAGCTTTAATAATCTGCATAAATAAATTTATTTTTTAGCATTTACTAATAATTAAATATCAAAATAAACGTTTTTAAGTGTCTGATTTTTAACCTATCAGTGCTGAACTACATCTGAATGACTGAGAACCTCAGACTATTGTTTGATTCTTATTGTAGTTTGGTGACTCTCAACAACTGCGCCTTGTTCGTATCCTGAGAAGTACAGTCATGGTTCGTGTTGGAGGTGGCTGGATGGCACTTGATGAGTTCTTAGTGAAAAATGATCCTTGCCGGGGTATGTAACACAACTGTTAAAATGAATGTGCTGATTATTATTTGAATGCACTCACCATTCATTGTCTCAAGATGGAGATTGACTTGTATAAAATGCCAGTTCTTGTAAACATCATCTCACTAAATGTCACATTTCTGTAAACTTTAAATTCCATGGGTGAGATCCTCTTTGGTTGCACTGATGTGTGTCTGGAATAATTGTGGTGTCTTCTGCACAGTTCCTTCAGTGTTAGAGCGATCTAATTAAGAATTGAACTTAGCCCAGATAGAGTTTATGGCACGTAAGCTGCTTGTATGACTTGGCAGAAGTAGGACACAGAAATTTACAATAAAAACCTTCTTAGCAAGAGAGAATTTTAAAGGCACTAATTCAAAATAAGGCGATTTAATTGATGAGTAACACCACCACCACCACCATAAGAAACTTCTCTGGCCAGTAGCTGCACCAGTCTCTACCTTTGTAACCCTTCCTTTTCATTGGCATCCTCCCCAGAACCACTTTGCAGAACCCTGAGCCATATGCAAAGCAAGTGGAAAATGTTCTGCTCTGGAGGATGCTGTGCTCCAGAGAAGCAGGGAGCACTCTTATCACTGTGCACTCCAGAACATTGTATCAGGTGCATTATATTCTCAGTACACAGCAATGGAAAGCTCACTTCTGTAGTGGGAAGGTAGGCTCTGTCTGGCACTATTCTTGGAGGAACATTGGGATGATAGTAAAGAATCCATTTGTGAAGGAAGTGGAAGAGACACAACTCAAATAGCAGCCAGAGTAGTAAAATTGCAGAAAGTAATGTTCACTATTAGCAGAGTGACCTGATGTTCTGTAGCTGGGTAATACCATCCTATTAACTACCAGTATTAAATTTACTGCACTTTTACTTCTTAGGTATTCTGTAGAATGTAATAATAATCAATATTGTAATAGTGCGAGAACAGTGCAGAAGGGTTCAGGAATGGCAAATGAGCTAGTGAAGGCAGTGACATAGCTGTGCTGTTGACCTTACTCCAGTGTCAGCTATCTCATATAGCTTCTACTTTGGAAAAAGGTTTCTGTTACAGACCTTGAGAGAGTGGAGAGCTTGTATTTGTAGCAATTGTCATGCTAAGTCAAGGATGTCCAAAAAGAAGCTACCATAAACCCCCTATTAAATGCAAAATGAACAGAACCCTTGTAAGGACTGGCAGTGTGCCACTAAGACCTAGAAACATTTGTTTACAGGCTTAAAAGGTACCCACAAAACTTGTTATCATGTTGAAAGCCATAACATCATAGTACCATGAAAGTACTTTCCTAACTTTACAATGACATATCTGACTCTTTTAGCAGGGTTAAAAATAGTCCCTTTGCTTTCCAATTTATTGCATATATTGTTTATTAAATGTAAGAATAATATTACATTTATCGGTGTTACCACAAGTCTGCCTGAAATTTAGCACCTGATTTTGCCCTATGGAAAAGTCATTCGTGCCTGCAGAGCCATCCTTACTTTATAGCTTTCTATTCCTATTCCTTAAAACTGCAGGGTAGTAAAACAAGAAGTGTGCCTCAAAAGATCTGACTTCATTGAAGGGTTAACCTGGTTAGTTCTGTTGTATCCCAAACATTTTTCTCAGGCCTATTGACAGGTAGACTGTTGCAATTTGTTCTTGGTTTGACACTGAGAGATACAATACTTAATAACTGTCTAATTAATTTATTGGAATTCCTTATTAGTATCCTCAGTATTATCTATAGTACTTTGTTCCTTTTTCTTGGAAATATGTGAGCAGATGTCAGCACAGTGGGTTTAAAGAAACACAAAGCTCTATAAAATCATCCAGATGCTGGACATTTGTACATTGGTACCTAATCCTAGTCTGGTTGCAGTCAGTGATGCAGATTAGTCATGAATGTCAGTGGTGCAGGTTCAGACTTTTCCTTGACCTTTTCACCTAGCAAATGTTAATTTCCACCAAGTGCTCCTCATGTATTCAGATAAATCGCATTTTTAAGAATTGTTGTCATAAGCAGCTTTAAAAGTGTTTCACCTATTTATATAAAATCACTTTAGCTTATATTAGTTCTTTATGTCAGCAGATAAATATTGTTGTTACACAAGTATATTTGGGACTGTAGCTGTTTGTCCAAGCACTATTTCCTTTTGGCATAGCAAACCTTTGAGAACTCGCCTCAGAGCACTTAGAGACAGCTGTTGCTCAAGTCCTGTCTTTTGGCCTGGTGCTCCAAGTCTCTTGCATATGCAGCTGCTGTACTTGATTTCTTCTCCTGCTAACGATTTTCTTTAATGTGACCCATGTCCTGTGTCATTTTTTCTAGTTCATCATCACGGGAGTAAAATGTTACGTTCGGAATCAAACTCTTCAATTACCACTCAGCCTACTATAGGTTGGCAAACCCCTCTCTTTGTCTCCTTCTCCTCTTCTCTCTCTTCATTTCCTTCTCATTTTTTTAAGATACTTTTAACAATGTGCTTCACCCATCATATTTAGCTTAACATGTTCCTACATGGGCTGGTGCTTTGCAAGCTAATTTTTTGACACGCTTGAAGAGTGTTTAAAAAACAATTTTCATTCACACTGACACAGTTAAATGCTAACATGTCTTGCATCTATTCATGCGGAACATCCTCTCATATGTGTGTTTGTATGTGTGTGTGAGTGCTTAGCCACCAATTATCTCATCATAGTTTGGGTTTTATGTTCATCATTGCATGTTGCCAAACTACATAACTTCATAGTTTTGAATAAATATATTTGCTGCTTTCCTGTAAGTTGTACTTAGCTATTTCTCCTGGAACATCCAAGCAAGTATTATTTATTAAAAATAGCTGTAGAGATAGCAAAACTGCTCATCAGGTTGTGTCTATGTATTAATAGTTGGTTGATTAACAAAGATTTAGCACGTTGAGCATTCCATTATCACGCTGACTTCCTTTGACAGTGGTTCATTCCTGCTGGCATAAAGTATTAGAATAAGCAAGTTCTGCACATAACTCTTCTGTGTCCAAAATAAATGCATTACAGAGTAATGCATTTTATTTATTGTTAAAATGTGTTGGAGTTGGCATGGCAAAAATGACCATCAACAGGCTTGTGACAGTATTCATCTCTGACTAAATGGAGCGCCTTTCTTTGCAGCTAAAGGGAGGACAAATGTGGAGCTACGTGAAAAATTCATTTTGGCAGATGGTGCCAGTCAGAGCATGGCAGCTTTCCGACCAAGGGGCCGTAGATCACGACCCTCTTCGAGAGGTGCTTCTCCCAACAGATCTACTTCTCTGTCAAGTCAAGCTGGCCAGGCAGCTGCCCCACAGGCAGTTGCTACAAGTACACCGAAGGTAAGGAGAAGCCTACAAAACTGCACGAGTTAACAAATGGGGTATAGATTGAATTTTTGGGTTTTTTTTCCTTGCGCCAGTAATATTGGTGTTTTCCCTAGCTCTTAGAGAAGAAGTATCTCCATTTTATTTCATAGTCTGGAGAAGATCTGAGAAATCTTTTCAATGTATTTCCTCTACTTTTTGTATGCAAAACTATGGGAATGGAAGAAGTCTACATTGAAGGTGCCACATGAGTTAACTGGCAGTTTGGGAATTGCTCTGAAAGAGCAACGAATCTCTCCATTTTGTTTAAAAAATAAGCTCTGTCATCTCTTTGGTTGAGAACATTAACTCCTTCTGCTTAGTTTTTATTTCTACTATGAGATTTGATCTCCCTGTGAAAATCTGGGTATCCTTCTCCATTACATTGTTTTCCATCTACTGTCCTTCATATTTTGATTTACCATTGTTTCATACAGACACCCCATCATTTAACACGCAACTATGGTAAACCATGGTTGACAAACAGCAAAACATCAACTCCTCCTAAGCCATCAGAATCCTCAGACTATCAAGGGTCATCTGCAGAGGTACAGTAAGGACAGAGATTCTAGTCTAATGACCTTTCTTCACTAAAACTGTCCCTTCACTAACAGCCACTAGAGTTTCAGTGCTTCAGAGCTGCAACATCCTGTGCATATTAATGAATTATCTTTATTTTAGACCTTTGTCAAATTATTTCTTCGCTTTTTTCCCCCAAATCTTTTTTTTAAAGTACTTAAAAAAAAAAGGCATTTCAATATAATTTGCAGGTTTCCTTCCTAGAATTATTTACTTTGGCTTCATAAAGTACTATAATATTCCTGAACTGCAGGAACAAGATTAATAAATCATGATCTTTAGTGTGAAATCACTAATCAAGAAATATCCAATCACTTTGAAGAAGGTGGAAAAAACCACTGATATATAAATCCTTCCAACAACTGAGCGTTTTGTTTAGGGGGGAGTAGTGACCAATCATTGCTCTAATAAGATTGCTATTTGATGACTTAACAGGAAACCAGCATGACTTACATAGAAATTGCTAGTATAGCAATTAGGATTGTGCTGGCAATTAGACTATGTTACCAAAATTTGAAGAGGCTTGGAGCCAAAGTGTCTCCTCTAATGTCATTACAGTCAGTGAAAAGATTGCAGCTGTATCATTGTGCCATTTTATAGGAGTTACTTTTGCCTGGGTTAGGTGGAGGGCTCGGTGAGGGGAAAGCTTTTGTTACCACCACTCTGTTGTATCTGCATTTCACAAATCTGCACTTTGATGCCTATGGCTATTCCTGTGGCACACTTCCGGTGTGAAGTTTACATAACCTCAGCATGGCTTTTCTCAAAGATGCACAAAGAACTTCTCACTCCCTCCTTCTGTGTGTGTTACTTGCACACTGCAAGTGTGTCTGTATTAACGGCACTTCAAGCACACGAGGCTGTTGCTTTGAATGATTATCAGCACAGAGTTTAGTCAGTTGTCAGTTTCTAATATATTCATGTACTTTCTTTCATCTCTTAGCTGGTAACTGCATTGAAAGATTAATTGATGGTACTTTAAAAGGGCTTATAGACATGGAAAGATGTTGTTTTCATTGGATTACAATGACAGGAAAGCAGTTGGCCTAATCTCAAATGGGGGCACTGTATTTCTTATCTACTCTTACAACTGCTGGTAGTTTCAGTCAGTTTCTTTTATGTAAACCACTGTGGTTTAAGATTATAAATGGAATGGTCAGGGTGGGGTAAGTTGCAGTGGACTTCTGAGGCATTCTGCAGCATTTTCTGCCCAAGAGAGCAGTTATTTATTTTAGAAGCTTTTATTTTTTATGCACTTGGTCTTAGGGCAAAACTAAAGAACAGGCTTGTTTTGCTTTTTGCTCCAGTGATTCTATCCCAATGGCTTTCCCAGAGTGCAGCAGCTCCAGTGGAGGTAGTAGAGAGTGTTCCCTTTCTCCTTATCCTCCCAAGCAGTGTCTTTATAACAGGGAGATACTCAAGGTGTGGCTAGCTGAACGTCAAGCATTGTACTTTGCTTTAAAGGAAGTTTAACATTGTGACCACTGTTGAAGCCAGGAGATTGTCTGTTCCATAGCATCTCAGTGTTCTTCTGTTCAGTTGTGCCAGACGTGGTCTGAGCTGGCAGCTGCCAGGTCTCTGCTTGGTTCTTAGCTCAAGGCATCTCCCAACACACTCCTCTGGATCTTGCTTTTCAGTACCTAATTCTGCCTACCATTGTATGGGGATCAAAGGCATATAACACACTTCATGATTTGTTCTTATTTTTTGGATATTTACTTAGTATTTTTGTGTTAGTTACTGTGAATTTGGTAGTTTTTCTCTAATTTGTGTACACCTCATTTAGTGTGTTCTATGCATTTTGAGATATGAGGATTTAATTCTTGTGATTTTGAAAGAAATTTTTTTATTTGGGACAGATTGTAAATCAAGACTCGTTTTATTTCAGAAATAAGAAAGCAGGCAGGGTGAGGCTGTGAAGCAGAGAAATTGCAGACAATATAAGACAGATAATGACAACTGAAACTTTTTTAATTAGTCCTATGCCCTTTTTTCTGTTTGTGTTTTTGGGGGTTGATTTTTTTGTTTGTTTTGGTTTTTTTCCTTAAAAAAAAAAGTTTTTAAAATTTGTTAGCCTTGTTTCAAATTTAAAAATAATTTGAAGACAAAACAAATGTATTCATCACCTGCAACCACAGTCAGCATGGTGGAAAGTCAAGCTATGCAGACATAAAAACTCAAGTTGTACCATCAACTAATCTTACTAATTATAAGAAGGTAGCTTTTTTCTTTCTTTATATGCGTTGTGATACAAACAAAATTTTAAACAGACTGTTAAAATAATTTTTTTTCTTTTTTTGGTCTTTTACGTTTGGGCTACTTCAAATACAAACTGCTGAAGGAACATTCAAAACTTCACATCATGGGAAATGTCCATAGTGGCTTAAACCAGTATTTCAGATTCACAGTGAATGTTATGATGATCATATTCTAAGCTAAGTAGCACCTACTACCAGTCTTTATCTCCAGCTGAAAAAAACATTTGTTTATTGTGTTTTGCTTTGCGTAGGGAACACCAATTCAAGGAAGTAAACTTAGACTGCCAGGATATCTGTCAGGGAAGGGTTTCCACTCTGGAGAAGACAGTGGCATCCTGTCAACAGCAGCTACCAGAGTCAGAGCTCAGTTTGCAGGTGAGTGTCTTGACTTTAGAGCTTGATCTACCACTTGCTTTGTTTTCCACCTGAATACTTAGGGTCACATTAGGGTTCGATGGAGATGTCAGAAGAGTGGGAAGGAGTGAAAGTCCTACTGTCTGCCCATTGCTGAGGGTGCACATAATCAGGATAATGGTCCTCCATTCACATGGTTGCACAGCAGCTCTGTTCAGCTCTGGATGTGCAAATTCATAACGGCAACCTTCTTGACAATGGTATCTCCAACGTATCTGCCCAAGGAACCGGGGAAAAAGCATTTACTTAAAAAGAAAGGGTCCAGTTCTTCACAGTATTCAAGTAATGCTCAACTGTGATGGAGCAAAGGGTTCACTGAATCATTACTCATCCAATTCTTTTGAAAGAACTACAGGGCGCAGCTGTAGATGACCTTATTAATGGAATATCCCATAGAGATTTTTAAATCAGTATACAAAAATAGAAAGCAGTGAAGCTGTGCTCTTCCAGGATCCTCAGAACAGCTCTGTATATGGGAGAAGGATGGATGATTAGAACAGAAGATAGCTCTACTTGCTTTTCCTCACATCTTAGGCTCTGCAAAGTATACTCAGCAGTACTGTGAAATCCTGATCAAAGAGTACATGTCTTTTAAATTACAGGTGATTTTAAAAGATGAGCCACCTAATATTTCAGTTTCAATATAGTGTTCTTCACACATGCAAGGAATCAGATTCTGAAAAACCACATTAATGGTTTTCTGTTTAAGCTGCTTTGTTGTGGTTTTTGCTTCATGTTGCGTTGTCTGGGCAGGCTTTTACTTTAGCAGGCTTGCTGAGGGCTCATTTACTCAGCCCTTTGTTTAGGAGAATGTATACTCTGCCCTTGTTTAGTTGCAGCTTTCGAGTGTATAAGTTTGATTTTTTTTTAAAAAGAGGGGTACACATTTAAAAATCGGGATGTTAATTTGCATTTCCAAGGTGCATATACTGAGAAATCATTATAGAATGAAGAGGCCAGATACTAATTTTTTTTTCAATTCATAGCTGAGAAAGTGGCAGGGGAAAGAAAGGCTCTGGCTGTTGAGAGAAGGTAAAATGCATGAAAAACTGCCAGGATAACACATTTTTAATGAGATATGCTAGTGACAAATCAACTATGTATCAGCATTTGATCTTGAATTTTCTTCTGTTTAGTGTGAGATACAGCATCGTTTAACTTGCCTGGCAGATGTCTGAAGTTTAGTTTGTGAAATAAGGAATTTTTGGGGTTGCTAAAGACCTAGGAAAGACCTGCACACATTTTCCTACCGTATCTTTAATATTGATGGTAAGCTTCTCTCTTTCCAGAAACCAGAAGAACTCCAAGCAGACCTGGTAGCCGAGCAGGAAGCAAGGCTGGCAGCAGGTCAAGTAGCCGCCGAGGCAGTGACGCATCTGACTTTGACATTTCAGAAATCCAGTCTGTGTGCTCAGATATGTCAGAGACTGTTCCTGCTACAAGCAGACCGACACCCCGAGCAGGTTCTCGGCCAGGATCAGCCAAGCCTTCGAAAATTCCAACCCCCCAGAGAAGGCCACTGGCCAGCAAATTGGACAAGTCCTTGAAGAGATAATATGATTGGCTCCACAAAAGTCTTTTCCTTTTGCATTAAATATTTAAGTTCATAAGATGTAAAATATTATGTAGAAATTGTTGTGAAATATCGCAAGAGGTGGATTTTTAATTCTGCAGATGGCCTTATTTGTGTATTTGTCTTCTTATTTTATGTGTATAATTTTTGTCAGATTCGTTTTTGGTTTTGCCATATCCTGTGAGAAGGGGGAAGAGTTCTAATGTAAACTAACAGTTGTACACAGTAACATGTAGAAAGTACACTAAAAATAATTGCCGAATGTACAGTGTACTGAATGTACAGTAAAGTCTCTGCAACCTCAGTAAAATAGGCCTATCACTATGTCATTAGTTAACAGTGAAGGATACCTCATGATTTTTCTTTAAAAAAGAAAAAGAGAATACTAAAAGCCAAAAGACACAATTACACGTTTTGAGCTAACTGAGCAAACACTAAAGGATGTACATCCAAACTACTAAGTAATACAAACCCACATTCACAGTACCCTTATTTATACAGCATTTCTCAGAGAACTCACACAGTTAATTAAGCACTCGCCAATAATATGATACTCCAATACCTTGCAGCATTTCTGTGCCATTGCTTTCAAGAGGCCAGACACATTCTGGATATCTGAACTACTATTCTGTCAGAATATCAATATAAAGTGCATTCATGTAAATGTGAGGTTTTCTTTTGCTTGAGTGGATGGTAGCACTGTATCATTGAACTCATTTTGTATCAAAGCAATTTTGCTTGCAGAAAGCTCCGAAATAAACATGTCCCTTAACTTTATTTTTATTGTATTTCTTATTTCACAGGAAGGTAATTTTCTGTGTTATGCTTTAGGGCATACATATACCATTTCAGATAACCAATAATTACCATAGGAACACAGCTTTTAATGTTATTTCCCATTATCAGCAATCAAATTTTGGTTAGCTACTGAGTTGGTTTAATAAAACACTAAATTGCACATATCAGATCATATGAAATTCTATGTAGTTTTTGTGTGTCAAAAATTTTTTTTTCTCCATATTAAACTTATGTCATTTATATACCATGTCTGAAAGGCATAAAGAGTAATTCACTTGCTCTATTGGTCAGTGAAACATTTTAGCTGTTTAAGGATTCTTTGACAGGACTAATAGTTAAATTTCGTTGGAAAAAAGATTCAGTTTCAAATGGAAGTGCTGTAGCATGGCTGGATAGTTACTGTGATAACTAGTGACAGAATCCCTAAAAATTTCAAATGACCTTTGATAATATGAGAAAACTCAGGTAGAATTTGGCCAACATGCAGACCAAATAGTCTAAACCTGACTGTTCATATATTGTAAAAAAGATGTACATTTATCAGAACAATTTTAGGAGAGGACTGGTTTATGGTTGGTCCTGTAACATCTGACAATGAAACAGAAGCATGATCACATGCAGGTGCTGGTGATAGCTGCATTTGCTGCTAATGCTTACTGGCAGTATTGCTCAGATGATATTTTTCTGAGTTGTCACAAGAGCTTACTGCAAGACTCACAAGTTGACTCACACAATCAGTTTACAGGAAACAGATAAACAAAATAATACTTGAAAGATAATTGAATCAATCAAAATCCACTTGTGTCAGGGTTTCCTCCAATATTTGTGGAAAATTATCACTAACCGGTCCTACTGCAGCTTGTGATTACCAACATGTCGGTCTCTGCTGCAGTGCTTTATCTTTCCATGTTTTGCTTCTGTTGCTGCTATTTGTCCAGTGATTGCCTTCCTAGAACATTAAAATAGATCAGGATGACCTCAGTACTTTTTGGAATCCCCAGCACCCTTGAATAGTTGTCTACATTTAGAACTGGTCACTGAAGCATCTCTACTTGTAAGCAGGAGAAAGGAAAAGGATGGGATTTAAGCACTTGCATGGAGAGCAGCCGTAGGAAGAGGTGGTGCCCACTGTGACATTCTTGGTGCATTTTGTAATCACAAGACTGATGGTGGAGGGCATAGGAATGACAAGTCTAACTCCTTTGCCACGAGTATGTACATAGTTCAGTTCCTTGTATCACAAGCACCTGTATATTTTGGTCTTAGCTTATATATATTTATAATGCTTTGTTAATTATGCAACTTTGTGGATTTTTTTTGTACTGATACATTGTAACTTTACAAAAATATTAGAGCTGTGACCAGCCTCTGAGAAATCCAGTGCCAGCTAAAAGAACCCAAGGATAAGGTAGATTACTGTGGCTTGTTGGTGATTGCAAAACAGGGGAGGATGGAGCTGGAAAAGTAGGGAAGTTTATTTATTGTATGGAGAGAATCACCCAGCATTGGAAATCCAATTAATAGTAAATTAAATAGGATTAGGAATTCTGTTGAAACCCTAAATCTGTCTCCAGATGTTATACCTTACTTAATTAACTTCTTCCAAACATTATTTAACTACTTTAGTTTGATACTAAGAACTCCCAAAACTAAGAGACTTTCCAAAATTCTGTTCCCTGTGTTACAAGATTATACTGACTAAAGTCTGAAAATAAACACTGAATACTCTGTACATCTGTGACCCAAGGATGTATTAGCTGAATTTCGTAGAAAAGGCATATTGTGCACTTACCAATAAGTGATAGGTAGCTCAGTTTTAGTGAACTATTTTTGTAGAGAAAGAAGTGGTATTCAATTTCCATCTTCTTATATTTAAAAAGCCTTTCTTTTTTGGTACCAGCATAAATGGGAGAGGAAGGATCAGTCCCACAACCAGATCCCCACCTTATTCAGTGGCCTCAGTTTCCACATAACCTCATCATCAGAGATGCATTTTGTCCCTTTTATTACCTTCCTTTTAACCACAGGAATTGATCATAAATTCACCCAACCTGCTGGATGACCAAAGTAGAAGACAACTTAGTGTGGCCTAGACTCTTATACCTGTGTACTCTGGTGATTCTCCTGCACAGTGAAGGAACAGAGGTGATGGGGAGAGAAGCAGGGTTGGAAAGCCTATGGCTAGGAGAACCATATTGTTAAATGAATAATGTATATTTAGCACTTGGAAGAGCTGGCTCAGTTCTAGGCTCCTGTGCTTTTTCAGTCATTCTCAGTTTTCTGCCTTTCTGTTTTGCTGCCTTCAAACTGGGAAAGTGCCCACAGAATTTTCTGAAATCTGCAGATGATTCACTGTTAGAAGAGCTAGTGATGCCTCCTTGCCTAGGCATCCTCAGCTTTGTTTAAGGTCTATTGTGAGCCTCTTACTTACAGGCTAATGTAATAGATGACAGTAATTCAGGCTTTGCCTCCAGCACATCTCTTCACAAAAGCATAGGGTGAGATTATATACAATCTTAATTTAAAAATTTAAGCATTTCTTAAAAATAAACTGATGCAAGCAGCTGTACCATACCATAGTCAGCAGCAGAATTTGAACTTGTAGCTGCTGATGTCTGCTGTAGGACAGCTCTATCAGCACCGAGAGAGGAGCTGTAGCATTAGATATGTTTATCAGAGTATGTGGCAAGAAGACACATTGCTGAGCACTCGCTATTAACATTCTGTAAATAACCACAGGGATGGAAAATCAGCATTGCCTCATTTGCTGCATCTCAGTGCAGCTGCCCTAACTGCTTCCAGGTGTTTCCAGTTTAGGTTGTGTGGTATCACCCGAGCCCATCCTAGATGAAAGGTATTTACCTAGATGCTTGTCCTGACTGTAGGTTATAGAAGGGTGTGGTGATGTTCAGAGGTTTATATCCTTGTGTAAGGTGAGTGAAATTTTATAGAACAATGAAAATGTGCTTCCCTAATAGTTCTCTCTGCTGAATTTGAGTAACCTGTTTGCAGACGTGGAGGTGGGAGATATGGTTGGCTTGGTTGCTTGCTTTTTATTTCAATAGTGTTGGTGGATTAAAGGCAAGTAGGTTATGCATCTCTGTATAAAAAAAAAAAATAGGGTTTCTTAAAAAGAGGAACAAACATTGCAGAGGAAAAGGGAGCTTTTCAGAAATAGTGGATGAGGCAGCAGCTTAAATGCTACATAACTTGCACAAAAATGGTGCTGGTGCATGATAGCATTGAGGTATTTTTTTAAGTTCTTCTCTTAGGACTTGTTTGGAGTTTGGCTGTTGCAAATTAAGTGGTATCTTACCTGAAGCTAAAGGAGGCTTGGAGGTGATTTTTTTCATAGTTAAGTAGTTCTGAACTGAAATTGTTCGAATAGTCTGAATTGCAGCTTGGGGTGCTCCAACTGTGTTCTTGTATTGGAAGGCTGAAGGAAAGCATGATGAAGGTGAATTGTGTAACTTAGCTGGAATCATGGCTGAGTAAGTATGAGAGTGTTAATAGATGTGTTCTTAGAACTTGGATGATTGAATATGAGTAAAAACCCAAACCCATAAATCAGGCCCTGTCAGCATCTCAAATAATTTCTGTTCCTATGGGAGGAGGAGACTGAGTGGTGATAGCTCTGCTCTGTCAGGAAAAGCTGATGTGGAGCTTTTTGTGGGGGTCATGATGATCTTTACAACATTTTGAAAAATACCCAACACCATTAATTTTTTTCCTCTTTTTGGGGCTTGATCAAGGCTCTTCCAAGTCATAGAATCATAGAATAATTTAAGTTGGAAAAGACTTCTGGGATCTTTCTCCTCTTTACTCAGAATAATGGGGACCCAGTGATATATGGAAGAATTTTCGGTGTCTGGGCAAGGAGTTCATATGATAAAGAAATATCTCCTTTTTTAAAAGCCAATGATCAAAGTATAGGACAGGACACAAGTCAGTTCAAACTGAGGATGAGAAAAACAGGCTTGTATACCAAAAATACTGAGAAACTCCACATTTGCTGATCAGAAGAGGGTGTGTGACTTTCAGCAATACTGATTTTAAGCTTTATAGACCAAAACAATGAAAGATTGTAAAGGGAGTAGGCAGGCTTCACCAAAGGCTGAAGTAGCTAAGCTATCTGAAGTCCTTGTCTCATCTGAGCATGAGAGGATTAAAAAGTGTCTAATGGATGCTTTTTGTTAAAAGGTACCATGGAAACTGCCAATGTGTTTAGACTTGGAAAAATGATA
This sequence comes from Pachyramphus minor, assembly GCA_013397135.1. NCBI lineage: Eukaryota > Metazoa > Chordata > Aves > Passeriformes > Tyrannidae > Pachyramphus > Pachyramphus minor. The sequence goes on along the minus strand of VYXB01004362.1, from coordinate 99,066 downwards.
GAAGCCATCATAAATGAGATATTAGTAGAAACCTGAATAAATATACTGTGGAAGACCTGGCTTAGCTTTTGGAGAGAAGTCACGCCTTGGAAGCCGCCTGGAAGTTCTTGCAAAAATCTGTTAGTGTGGACAAGGGTTGAGATTGACCACATGGCTTTGCAAAAAGAACCCCAACGAGTTCTCAAAGAAGTAAGCACTTATGGGATCAGAAGAAAGGTCTTACTGAGGGTAAATAGCATGTTGAAAGCTAGGGAAGACAGCATAGGAGAAGGTGGTCAGTTTTAACAGAGCAAAGAATTCTGCAGTGGAACCCTTGACGGGTTTTAACACAAAGCTGTAAATGCTGGCTCAGAAGTTCCTGAAGTGCACAATGTTGGAAGGGTGCTCTGGAAAAAAGCATCACTGTGTTACTGTGATTCATCATGCCTCCTGGGAGGCGTGCATTTCTTTCCACTGATGCTGGGGATCCCACAGCAACTAGCTCAGCCCTAGTCAATTAGCTTTTAAATGGCTAATTTAAGTAGAATGAATCCCACCCCAAATTAATGAGTTTATTTCTAGCTAAGAGTAACATGGAATGGGATTTTTATGAGTGGTTTGGAAGTTCTGCTGCTAGCTTTTATGACTTACACACCCTTTTGTTGCATTAAATGTATTTTAGGGATGTGCAAAGCATGGACCATCATATAAGAGAAATACCATTTCTATTATAGAAATAGAAATGGTATTTCATCATATAATAGAAATACCATTTCTAGTCACATTTAGGAAATGCAAATCATGTAAGATGGATGGAGAATCCAGTCATGTTATTGCTGCCATACTTCAGGAGATTTTGAGCATTCCTGGGTTCCTTTGGCAGCAAACACAGGTACAAGCAGTGTGTTTCTCTCTGTGTTGCTCCCAGTCACATCTATCTCTGTAAGGAAACTGCAAATCCTGTTTCCTTTGAGTTCTAAAATTGTTCGTCCTCCTGGGATCCAGTGGCACCAGTGGAAATGAAAGCATCTTTCATAGGACACTGGCAGACCATGCACATCCTCAAGACCTAAACCATTAGAAACCTGAAGTCCTTGAAAATAATACCATGTTGATGTGTTTCTCCTCTTTTCAAGTGTCCTATGGATTACAGGAAGATAAAGGAAAGGGTTTTTGCCAAAAGACATGAGCTATTCATTACTTTGGTGTGGTTGCTCTGGTTGTTTTTTTGTTGTTGGGGAGTTGTTTTTTGGTTGTTTTATTTTTTTCTCTTTGCATTCTAAATAAGCACAATTGAGTATGACCACGCATTAATAGCTCTTTCTGGAATGAAGAAAAATAAAAATAATTAGGTAACTATTTCTTTGAGTAGCTATCCATTCAATCAGCAATTAGTCCAGAGCATAGTTTGATATATTTGAACTCAAGGGTAAAACATAGATAATCACTTTAAAGCAAATGTAATGTCTTCTGTAAAAATACAATGAGATGTAGTAAACAAACAACAAATAAGTTAGGCAAACCTAAGGAAGGCAAGACACTAGCAGTGAAGGCTGTTTCCATGCATTGCTATTGTTTTTCCCTTGCAGAGTATATTTGCAAATACTTATACAGTTGTTCTGAACTGTACACCATTTCTGCAGCATTTCCTATTAAAATGAGCAAACCAAATTTTTCAGCCTATGTGTGTGGCTCTGTGACAAAAGGCAAAGTGATGCTTCCTGTGGCCAGATGGTGAGGACAGTGTGTAACCCCCAGCTCCTGAACTTGGGCTGAACCTCCTGGTTATGGTCCCTGTGCAGGCACACAGTGAGCCTGCCTCCTGAGCAGCACTGTGAGCTGCCTCCTCATGCAAGAGACCTGGTGGTGACTGTCAGGAGGTGATGCCTCATTAGTTCTGCTGATGCTTGGGAAGAGTGTGAGCCTGACTACAGCATTTCCAGACACTGGGAAATCTTAAAGTCCACTGATATGGTTGCCTCACCAACACAGACTTCTGCATAGGATTTCTTTTTTATATACATACTGTGTTTACCTGTGAGATGAGCTAATGAAGAAATGATCTTTAATAATCTTTATCTCCACACAATTCAGGGCATTTATTTCTCTATTTTTTTGATTTACCTGCCCCTCTACACCCTCTGGCTTATCAGGACTTATTCAGTCTTTTTAGATTTTTGAGGAGGGTTTTGTTCTTCATGATGCAAAAGAGTTGTAATGTAGCTCTCACTAACAGAAAAGCTCATCTTAATTGCCGGTGGAAGCTTCAGCCCCTGAATGAGTACTTAATATTTGGTAGCCTTAAAGTTTTCCATGTGAGAAAGCTCCTTTTCTCCTCTGAACTCCCACTCTGTTTCTGTCTGTGGTCTGTCTATGGGCAGGGCTGGTGGCCTGGTTTCATAAGAACAAGGCTTCTGCTACAGCTGTGATAAAGAGGGTTTATTTCCCCCTGCTAGCCCTTGCTTTTGTGAAACACTGATAGAAGTAGACAATTGGTCAGGAATTTCCTTAATATAAAAATGTAAATTAAAAAGAGATATTACCAGCTGAAGTTGAGTTTTTCAGTCAAAATGACAGAGTTTAAGGAAGCTCTTCCTTGTCTTAGACATTTGGCCCACTGAGTCCAGGAATGTCTTTTCGTGGAGTCTTTGTATATTATTAGTCAGTCTCTGGCCCTGAATGTTGTGTTATTGAACTCCAGGGTATAAGATGTAGTTTCCATTTTTACATAAATAAGAAAAAATATTTTCATCTGATTACTCAAATGATGTTAAGGGAGTTTGAACTCAGGCACAGTGATCTCATTCAATTGTTAAAAAAATAAAAACTCTGAAAAAATATTAAATTGTGCAATGGTTATATAGGCTATCATTGTTTAAAGTGTGGAAAACATTCCGAAGCACCTGGTGGATGGGCAATATTTTAGGTGGCTGCGTTAACATCAAGTGATGATTTGGAGAGTTCAGTTTTGCAGGTTGTTGGTGGTTTTTTTTTCAATTAAGTGCCTCAGCTTATCAAACTGAGATAATTTGGATATATGCATGGTTTGGAAGGTACAGTTGGAGATAAAATCAGTTGGATTAAAATCCATGAGGAGAAGACATCGAGTTGTGATATTAACTTGCAAGGAAACATTTTCGGCATAAATTGTGCTGTGTAAACTCACATCTGCAGCCTCAGACTGGAGCACCAGCTGTGTCCATTGCTGGCAAGATCTAGCTAATAATGCATGTCAGAAAAAATTATAGTATAATTTAATCATGCCTCTTACAATAGCAGAAATAAGGCTGAAATCCATGTGCATGTAGACAAAAGGTTTTGTCCCAATTCCAATCTTGTCCAAGGATGCTGTATCAGGGTGATAAAATGTCATTGCAAAGAAAAAGCAAATTAAAGCACAGTTCCTAATTAAAGTCTGAAATAAGTGTGCGATTCAAGAAGGAATAGCCAAGAGACACGTCAATTAAAGTGTAAGCAACAAGTACCACAGCACAAAGCTGTTTTCCTGGCTCTGAGCATTGGGGTGGGGGGCTAATTTAGGACTGACTTGATCAAGCTTGGAGAAAGATGGCTAAAAATCAAGTTCCATTTAATTTATTTATTTTTTTTAAGTCAATGTTTAGTTGTGTTTTCTGTCAAGATTACTCTTCAGTTAGTATTTCAGGAGGGGAGACTGGCCAAAAAAACCCAAGGAGCCTCAGATTTAATGTATCTTCCAAGAGGTATTCTTTGGCAGGGCTCTGTTCTAGCAGTATAGTGGGTGATGAACAGTGCTTTTTCAAGCTGATAGAACATTGGGAGAGTCTTTACTTAGAGGGATGCTGCAAAATGGTGTAAAGAAGCAAGATAGAGTATCAGGCTGGATGATATTGGGGCATTTCTTAGGCTGGTATTTTTTGACACAGTTCTGTAAGAAGCCAATATAAAGCACTTGAGTTGGTGGCCATTCTGTAGATAAAAAAAAAGTCAAGTTCCTGGAAATATGAAAAATACCATATGGGATAGTTTCCTGGCTAGTCTTGGTTTGCCTCAGAAATTCTTTGGTGATGCTCTGATTCCAATAAACATTGGTATAACAAAACACATTCTGTTTCCAGCACTTCTGATATGATGACTCTCCTCTCAAATCTCTGTCTGGTTTGGTGAAGTGGTTAGGGCAGTCTGCCAGCACTTCTCCTGTGTCACTAAAGCTGTATTGACAGTGATGACAAGCCAAGCTGGCAGAATAGTGATGGCATTTCTTGCTTACAGGAGGTTGTTTTTTTGTTCTTGGATTTCATGGTTTTGGGTGAAAAAATTATGTGAGACTATTTGGTACTTCTGTTGAATATATGGTGAATGAAACCAAGAAGTAAAGAGCAATGTGAGAATGCAAAAGTCAGTATATATGAGCACTTTGAAAAATCCCAGGTAAGTGCAAGTCTAACTTTAACAATTTGCCTTAGGGCGTATTTTCCTGTTCATACATATCTCTTCCTAGCATATAGTTCACCTGGAGAATGGAATTCAGAATGCACTGAAACACTTTTTTCTTGTATTTTTTCCTTTTTTTTTTTTTCCCCTGAGGCCAACAGGTGGTTGACTTAGAATGGGGTAAATACTCTATGTACTTCCAAACTTTCTCTTATGTTAGAGATCTCATGTTATCTGAGTTTTGTTCCAAAGAGATGTTTAAAATTAAAAAGCAGATGAGATGGGAGAGCAGAAAAACACCTCTTGATGAAGTTAGAACTACTCTGAACAAAGTGGTCCAAAGAGCTAGTGCTCAAATACATCTTGTTTCTAAAGCTAGGATGTACCAAAGCCATCTAAGGGGCACAAGTGTTCAGCCCTCTTTGGGAGGGTCCTAAATACAAACATATGAATACTGCGTCAATGCTGGTCCCTTGTTCTGGTAACTGTAACCTCTTTAGAGTGCTGCTCTGCTCTTACCATTTTACATCTAAAGAGTGGAAAGAAGGGAAGCAGGAATATGCCACCTTTGCAGATAGGAAGCAGAGAAGCAGATTTAGCAATTTGGCTGAGAATATTCAGGAAATTTGCTGGCAAATCAGGAAACTGATTTGGCACACAATAGTCTTCATCAAGTCCTCAAACTGAGAAGAATATCCATCTCTTTCAAGCACATAATTATTTAATTGTGTCTGTTTAGGAAACTAAATTTAATCCTCCTTTTCAGAAAATACATCCTGGCTTCTCTGGAAATTTAAATTATGATTAATTTCAAAAATAGCTATATGTCAGTGTTTACTCATAAGGTATTATCTGCTGAAGAAGGCATTGGATGTGTTAGTTACAAATGTACAAGTCAAAAGTTACACTACAGTGTGCCCATCAAGTGTTTCTGTTACGGAACACAGGCTCAAGGGAAACACAAACATGACTATGAATTTATCTTTCAGTTTTGGGCTCTGGAATGTTCCTGTTTTAACAGTGTTCTAATAAAACCAAAACACTGAATCTTTCCCAGCAAAGTTATAAATAGAAAGTAGGCACCCTACTTCTTCTACAGAAAAATCAACTGCAAAAGGAGATTGTTCACAAAATGAAAAAAAAGGTAATGCTGATGTTTTACTTGTATCTGAGTTCCTGCACTTCTATAATAAGCAGCTGCTATTTCTCCCTCATTTCCCTGTGTAATTGATTTATCCTCGTGACTGAGAATGGCATGATGCAGCACAAACAAGACAAATGGCCTTTCTGCACAGTGGCCCCTCTGTGCCTCTGATGGGTGAGCTGATGTCTAGGTGGCCTCGGCAGCTTTGGGACTGTGCAAACCATGCAACCAGAATCCATTAGGGGGGTAGGTCAAAATGTACTTCTGCTTCTGTCACAGAATTAGAGAACAATTTTGGATGAAAAAGTCCTCTAAAATAATTGACTCAAACCATTAACTCAGCATTTCCAAGTCCACCACTAAACCACATCCAAAAATGCCACACCTACATGTCTTTTAAATACCTCCGCTTCCCTGAACAGCCTGATCCAATGTTTGAAAAACCTTTCTGTGAATAAATTTTTTCTAATACTGAATCTAAATCTCTCCTGGTTCAATCCACATCATATTTATCTGGGTCTGGAACTTGCTCTGTAGATGATATAAAGCTGGGAGGAGTGGCTGATACACCAGAGAGTTCTGCTGATATTCAGAAGGTTCTTGACAAGATGGAGAAACAGTGGGCAGGAACCACATGATGTTCACCAAAGGAAAGTACAAAGCCCTGCATCTGGGAAGAAATAACCCCAAGCATCAGGATACTCTGGACCAGCTGGGAAGCAGCTTTGCAGGAAGAAATCTGAGGCTGCTGGTTGATACAAGGTTGACTGTGAGCCAGCAGTGTGTCCTTGTGGC
>VYXB01004362.1:10363-92052 GCA_013397135.1 Pachyramphus minor | reverse complement strand
GGCAAAGGTGGCCAACAGTCTCTTGGGCTGCATCAGCAAAAGCATTGTCAGCAGGTTGAGGGAGGGGATCCTTCTGCTCTGCTCAGCCCTGGTGAGGGCCACGTGCACTTCTGGGCTTCCCAGTACAAGACATGAAGGTGCTAGAGGGAGCCCAGCAAATTACTTCAGGGATGAAGGGACTGAAGCATTTTTTTTGTAAAATGAGAGAGAGGTGTTTATCTGGTTGGGGCAGAGTGGAGGCAAGGCTCTTCTGAGCAGTATCCTGTACAAGCTGGAATACAGGAAGAATACTTGCAGACTTTTTGCTGTGAAGATGTTGAATGCTGGAACAGGTTGCCTAGACAACCTGTAGAGTTGCCATCCTTGGGAGATATTAAAAACCTGATTGGACATAGTCCTGAGTGGTATGTTGTAGCTGGCCATCATCTGAGTTGGGGGATAATTCCCAGAGGTCACTTCCAACCTCAGCAATTCACTGATTCTGTGACTTATAACCTCATCTTTAGAACATAAAAAATTTCATCCTTAATGATGTTTGATATTTATAGTACTACTGAATTGAGGAGCATCAGCCATGGCTATGGTTCCCAGGGAGCTGTTAATACAGGTAGACAAGACTTAGGATCATGGAACAGAAGGGTAAAGAAACATAGGGATTTTCTTAAGGCTAGCTGCAGGACATATCTTCCTCATTCCTTGCACAGTGCTCTATTCACAAGCACTTTCCTCCCTACCCCCCTGCCCAAAACCACTCTGGATTTTGTTTCAAAGTCTGCATGGATAAAGAATAAGATATGAATGCATAGATCTCACTTATTATAAATATACTAATATAGATTATATTTCTGAACCAAGTTTGCCCTCTATTCAGCGTTTGGGGGAAACAGAGGTACATTCATTCTGTGAGAACCTCTTCAAAGATCTATTCACAGCCACTCATGGGAAGTGCTACATCACTGGGCATGTGTGAGAGAAAAGGCACTTTAATTGAATACATGAGTATCGAACTGACTGCCAGATTGTGACTGGCCTTTTTGCAAGCCCAGAGTTGCACATGTTCTGCTGGGAGCAAGAAACTGCTGTAGGAACACCCCATCCTCTTACTTTGTGAGCTGCCCAGTGGATCAGGCACTGCAGAATGAAGACAAATCCTTGCCTGTTCTGTCAAAGTGGCCATGGGAACTGAAAATGACACTCCTTGCAATACAGGTCATTCATTTGGCTAAAGCATCTCCTAAATAGGGCTGCTATCTGTGTACAGAGCCATGAGCTATAGTACTCAAATGGAGTTGAATGCTTCTAGATTTGTGCAGAAAAGTTCCTAGAGTGCTGGGAGTTAAGACTAGTGTAGTGCCCAAAACTACTGTGAAGGTGAAGGAACAGTTTCATGCAGTTTCAACAGTGTTCTTTAGACTGTCTCTCCAGGTTCAACCAACCCTTTGTCTCTGTTCAAATTTTGTTTGAACTGGACACGTCTGCTCAAGAGTATAATTTGGCTTTAGCTTCCCTCCGTTGCTGTGGGATGTTATTTTGTTCTATAATGCATCTACACAACTCTTGCTCCATAGATGTGGAAGAAGTCATAGGTCATGTTATTTTTAAATGTGGAATCCAGTTTCTGTCTATACCTCTGCTTTCTTGTTGTATGTGCTTCATTTTCTGTCCTTCCATTATTAAAAGCTAATCTACTTATGTTTTCCTAGAAAAATACTCTGATGGATACTAATAATACAAAGCATCCATAAAGAAGGTGAAACAGGGTGGGCAGCAGGGATGCACTTAATGCTGTTGATTAAAAATATGCAAATCTGCTTCAGGAGATTTGATAAATGTTGATTTTGCTTGTAGAGAGCAAAAGATAAAGTTCCCCTCCTCTTTTTCTGCAAAATGAAAGGAACTGATGTAATTGTTCTAAATTCAGTACAATGAAGTGCTATAGGAACAGTGCCAGCAATGTATTTCCTGCCAGTGTCTGCTTCTCCAATCAGTTTAATTATGAGCAATTGTTTGGGTTGTGCTGTGAAGAAATATTAGAGAATGGAAAAAAGAACATACTTCAGGTCGTTATTTTGCAACTGATTCATGGTTTGGCAGAAACCATTAACTAGATTTTATGCTTTACAACACTGTAATAGTATCAGCATGGATCAACCTTGCCATATAAGCACATACAGCACAAATCCACCGTTTATTTTGACAAGGTTCTAGTTGAAGCATTTGAAAAATGCTGAAATAACACCAGCTATTGGCTAGAATTTTTGGTTAATCGAGTGCCTGCTCTTATCCAAGGGATCTAAACAGGCTATGAAAAACTGGCTATTGTTAATGTCTTCTATGTTTATCTGTCATGTCAAATTTTTATAATCATTTTTCTTGTGCTTGACACACATCTCATGTCTTGCTGCTACGTGCAGAGGCGTTTTGTAATCCTAGATTAGTTCTTTTGGAGGGGCAGGCTGGGAGAAGACGATTCTTCCCCCAGTTTGCAGGATTGCTCTCCTTTTGACTGTTTTTTTTTGGAATGCTGAAGACTTAATTAAGCTGACGGGATTGCTTTGAAAGTGAATCCTGATTAAAGTGTCCTTCAGTTTGTGTGGAATAGTTTCAACGCAGATTAAGAGGGTGGTTACTGGGGCAGTGCCTCTGTGCTGAATAGTCCTTGTGCAGAGATCTTGCAAGACAAAACCCAAAATGCCTATTAGTGCTGCTCAGCAGCCTAGTCAGCTGCCAGAACAGGAGCCAGCTGGCCATGGCACTCAGCTATGGAGGGGATGAGGTTTTCACATTACTGAGGCCGATGTAGCCGCCCTTGGTGTCATCCCTCTGCAAGCAGAGAATTTTAGATTTCAGACACTGTCAGACAGTATTTATCAGCAAACTAGAAAAAAATCCCTTGGAGTACAGAAAATAAAGAATTCTTAACACTTATGGCACGTGTTAGTTTCAGGGATTCATTTCTAGATCTGATATAACATGCTGCACAACAGCATGTTCCCTCCAGGAATGTCATATAAACTAGCCTGATCTGGATCCTGTTCTAACAGAAAACAAAAGATGCACTTGTTTTCGTATTTGCTAATGGAAAACGTTCATTCCCCCCCCCCCCCCCCCATTCTAGTGTGAGTTGTGTACACTCCTTTGTTTCCTGATACCAAAACAAATCTTGGATAGTTAACACATCTCTCCTTGCACCGAGTAATATGGGATTAAAGCAAATAAATTGGGTAAATGCTGCAGGTGGCATTTTGCATCTCTGCCAGGTTCTGCAGTCTTAACATTAAGCATGTTTCTTAAATGTAGCTTAAGCCTGTAAAGTTCAAGGGGTACAAGGGTCTAGCTGTTTGTAAAAACATGGGGATCCAGCTGCAAATCATCCACAACTTGGGGTGCTCCAATTCTGCTGCTAAAATGTGAGCAATGATAATTTCTAGCAATGAAGTTCTGAATTTCAACAGATTTCAGAAATAATAGAGAAACTAAAGTCTTGTGTTTGGATCCTATGTTTAGTACTTTTGTATATATCTGCTTAGCCTGAAGATCATTTAAAGTGGAAGAGGTCGTGTTTTGCCTCGCAGGGTGCTGCACCTCGGTTACCTAAGTGTGGCTGGGAAAACCATTTTCCATTAGGAAGCAGTGTTTCTTGTGAATACAAATCATTTCCTTGTAGAGATGTCACAGAAGGAATGATAATCTTGGTTGCTGCAGGAAACAGAGACTGGGCAAATTAAATTGATGTTTAGAAAAGTAGGATCAAAAGCAGAATTGGAGATAAGGAGATAAACCCATGTGATGCATCGTAAATATTACCAACCAGGAGCAGAGATTAAAATCACTCTATTCTAGGTCAATTTAATAGAATAAAACTATGAATAATTATTTTATTTTAGCCACTGACATATCTAATAAATAAGGGCAGAGGTGGGTCTCATAAAGAAATTTCCATTACCACTGATGTTTTTAAGAACTCTATTTTGTCTAAAAATAAAATTAGTTATGTTGCCAGATTTATAACTTGTATTTTTCTGGTTATATTCTTAGAGATACCCAGAAAAAGTGTTGTTGGTATGAGAGCCCGTTTGGCTCACAAGCACTGTCCTTCATTTGCAACCTGCTATCTAGCTAAATATGTGAAAAATGTGAAGATGGAGAGTTTTATGGGATCATTGACACCGTATTTCTGATTAGTACTTTCTTTCACAAGTGTAGATTTAATTACTTTTTCTTTATTTTTTGACTTTTATATATTTTCTTAAGTCTATGCCTTCTCTCTGTACCAACTTACCTTGTTCTGGTGTGGTTGCTGTGGGAAAAGAGATGCAGCATTACAAAAATGAATTGTTATGGCTTTCAGGTGCCACATGTAGATGCACGTCCTCTAATCAGTACTTGGTCGAAAATGGTTGTGTTTATCTTCTGTTGTTTATATTGTTTCTATTCAAATACGCTAAAGGGAGTCCTGTCCTGCTGGGAATGCTGTAGTTGTTCCATGCAGTTTCCAACAGCCTTCCTGTCAGAAGCATCTTCTCAGCAGAGTTTCCCCAGCCATGCAGAAAGGCCTGAGAAATCTGCGTTCCTGACAGATTTGCCACTTTTCTCTTGGCGTTCAAAGGACTGCGATAAAATTACCAAGACTGAGGGATGCTGCGGTCATCCCAATCCCACCTGACTGTGAAGGGTCACCACCACTGGCTGAAGGGACTACTATATTCCCTCTGTAGGAATGAGATCATGGTGTGGTTGGACTGAGGATCTAAAGCAAGTCTACTCTTGGAGTTAAAAAGAAAAATAGAGCTTAAGGAAAATAAAAACTTTACTATAAAAATTTCAATTGCTGGTCATTAATTAGGGCCACTATGAAGTCTAGAAAAACAGTACCTGTTTAACCATGTTCTGTGTCCAGCAAATTACTTAGTGCTGTGCTATTTCTGTAGTACTTCTGTGCTGTGTCTAATGCTATTATATGGGGAGTGATATTCTACCACAGGTATTACAGATAGTGATTAGATTAGATACTGATTACTGGTAAAAACAGTGCAGAATATTAGGAATGAGGAAGGAGTTGGGATGCTCATAGGACTTCAGTGATCTCTATGCCATATCTACTTCGTACCAAAGAAGAATTCTTTGCTCTAGGAATTTAAAAGTGAATTTAACATTAAACTAGCTGTCAAGCAAAAAAAATTATCTGGAAAGCTGAAAAAAACCCCAGAACACTATCATGATTGAAGAAGAAAATAACCTGTCTAAACCATTCTTTAGAAAAACAGCACTTTAGCCTGACTAGCGGGGTGAGTTGTGGAAAAGAGCAACTACTTTGAATGACCATGATGGGCAGATAGCGGTTGAAAAACCATAGGGGAAAGTGGACAGTGAAGCTGATGTCTCAAACCCTCTCATGAGGGTGAAGGTCAGGAGCTGTAAAGGAGCCCTGTCCAGTAAAGGAGGCTAGGTTGACAGAAGCATCCATAGATGGTAAAGAAAGGAAGCAATTAGGCCAGCTGCTCCCGTGGTATTCTGGTGACTTTTCCAAGAACAATGAAGAATTTGGATGACAGATTAAGTGCAGTGCTGCTCTGTGCAAAACCACTGAATGCTCCTGAGAAGTAGGGCTTATGCTGCCCTATCATTTAGGATTTGGGGAAAAATGTGAAATTACAGGCTGTGGAATGGCTTGACAGTTCATCCTAAGGTGTTGCTGGCATCCTTGGTTATTTAGACAGCTCTTTCTTCATGGGTGGCTTCAATTTTTTGGTATTGATACACTTACTATCTTTGAAGAAGCTTGTCAGCACAAGTACCACCAGCAACTATCAGTATCTCTCTGGTCCCAGAAGTGGATCATCTCTCTGTGTTTTGCCTGCACAAGATAATAACCACACAGTGGGCTGTGGGCCAGTGGTTCCCAAGCACTGATGCCCATCCTCAGGGAGCATGGCTGAAAACCTGCTGTGATGTGCCCCAAACCCTCTCCAGGGGGTCTGATTGGTGCACAGACAGCACCAATCCTCCTGTCCACACCTCAGCTGCTACCTGCAGAGACAGGGTTTTTCCAGTAATGCACTTTTAGCACTGGGGGACATACTTCCCTCAGGGCACTGTCAGATGGGACTGGGACACCCCACATGTGCTGCTGGAGGAGTCTGCTCCAGCTCTGCACTGGCTGTGCTGAGCCCTTCCATCTGCACAAGCCATTTTGGCCTCTATGCAACATATTCCTTTTTCCTCTTCCTTCTACCCAGACATATGCTATCTAGGGTTTTCATTCTCCTGAGCAGCCCCTCATTTCTTTGGATGAAATTTATTCTCAGAGGAGACTCAGTGCTAAATGCTGACCACAGAAAATTTAATCTCCAGCCTGCTCAACACAGATGCTTTTCTCTCTGTGCAGTAAGCACCCCAAGTTAAATTTGAAGGAAAAGAGATTCTGTAGGTTTAGCTAAGAATTTAAAACCTTACTCTTTGTGTCAACCTCTGCCAAGGTGATTGGGTGATTGCAAGTCTCCTGGGTCAGGTGCAAGAACTGGGTGGGTTCCCTACTGCAGTTGCTCTCTGCAGCTTCTGAGTTTGGAAGATCTTTGCATTTTTTGTGTGAACTTCACATTATGTAACTGAGACAGTTTCTAAAGTTAGAGTGTGAGGGTATGCAACAATGTAAAACCAGGAATCTAACCCACTCCCAGATTAATCTGGTACAAATCAATTGGTAAAGAGTGTTGATGTTAATGGTGTGACTAATGCAGGTATCATGCTTCTCCCTCCCACAAACATCTTTTCTCAGTGTCCACTAACCCACCTGTTTGCTAATTCTAAACACTGACTCAGGCTCCTCATGAATCTGAATAGAAATGACCAAGACCAAAAAGACCATAAATGGGGACAAGAGCAGAAAGAAAGCAGCAGACATAATGAAGGAATCAAGAAGAAAAGAGACGGTGAATGAGAAAGCAGAGCAGCTTAATGGCTTCGGTACAAAGCTGACAGAAGTTTGACTGACAGGTGGAATAAGTTCAAGTTCCTTTTTGACAGGGGACAAATCAAGATACTTTAGGATGTAGGTAATTTTCCAAGCATTGCAAAATTAGAAGCAGGTAATATCTTGTGTAGTCTACACATTGTGAGGAAGAGGAGGTTGTTACATGGGTATTGTTGCGCAGATTTTGCACACTCTTGCAAGACCAGAAAGAAGGAAATTTTGGAGATGGGTCAGGAGAAGAAGATAAACCAAGAAAGGGAAAAACCTTAAAAGCTTTTATATAGAGCTGTGCTGATTGAGACAAACATGCAGTCCTGGGGGGATGATGATGCCAGATTGTATGAGTCAGATTCTTCCCTGAGAAAAAGTCGTTAGGCAATTATAAACCAACTTAAAAAGTGCAATTAAATGCTAAATTTCATGCCAAACAGGGGAAAAAAAACCCCAAACCAACAAACCAGCAGTGGAGGAAGCTTTGCAGATCTATGTACTCAATAAAGGTAACTAAAGACTTTTTGTATATCCTGCCACACAGTCCACTAGATACTTAAAACAGTTAGTTAAATACATTTAATTATAGGAAATTTAATTATAGCAAACAATTAAACATCAGTCTTAAAGCATGTATTATGCTATTTTCTTTTCTGTGATGGTTATGGTGATGGTTGTTTCATACTCTTAACTTTCTTCTCACAAAGTTAGGAAACTATTACCATTTTAAAGTAGCGTATCTGTCCCAGCATATACTTTTGTGTGTATAAGTAGTTTTATTTGTACTTCTTCCTCCTTAGGCTTTTTATCGGTGTAAATTTTAACAATGTACCAAGAAGCAATTTAGTGCTCAAGAAGTAATTCTAGTTTTAAAAAACCAAAATCACAACGCAAAAAGTATTGTAATAGTAATAAAAATACTCTCATGGAAATAGTTATGCTAGAGCATTGTGCACCTCACTATGAGTCAGTGCAAATCCACTGTCAAGTCTGTATAAACTAGTAAGGTAGCACCTCAAGACTACCCTGGCATCTGACCTTGTGTTCTACACTGACCCATCAGATTTCTGCCTTGGGAGTCTGTAATGGTCTCCCCAACTGTCTTGGTAACATCCCAAGTTGTATTTTCCCTGCCTAAAGCCTGAAGGGGAAAAAAAGCAGTAGTTAAAAACTACAAGCCTAGCAATGAGATGTCCAAAGTGACTATTTTAGTATTTAATGTATTGGTGAAGCTTTAGATGTGATTCTGTGGACACTGCACTTTCAGGAAAGATCTGGACCAGCTGGACAGAGTACAGAAGCAAAGGAAAAGAATGATAGAGGCTTAAAAAAAATCATGTCCTAAGAATTGAAGGCACTGATGATGTTTAGTCTAGAGAAAAGAAGAGGTGTGAGGGGAGGTGTGATAAGTGTTTGTTAAAATATTTTAAAGAATATTCCAAGAAGGAAGGAATATATGATGTTCCAGTGGGGAAAGTGCAAGAAGAATGTTCTTAACTAGCAGTAGGGGAAGTTTCTGTTAAATTTGAAGAGAAAATAAACTGTTCTAATAGTAAAGATGTCCAAGCACTAGAGGGTCTTGAAAGGAGAAGTAGGAGGTGGTATGAACCCATTATTAGGATTCTGTAAAATAAATACCTATACATACATAGTATTTATGTAAATATTCAAACTTTAGCTGAAAGGGTTTAGTTCAGTGATGAGCTGCATAGTCTCTTATGGACATTTGAGGATGATCATTCTTCCACCACTACATGAATAGACCTAATGAGAAAAAGGCAGAAGCTGTTGTTCATCCCTTGTTTCAGTCATTCAGGGAGTGACACCTGGATTTTGGTAATGTAGAAGAAGGGCTCTAGGGTTTTGGAAAAAGAGGAATATGACGGCAGGCATTGGCTGCAGGTAGGTGTCGAGTCTGTGGGTGCTGCTGGTCAGATGCTGCTGTTCAAGATAGAAATGATCTTGCCTTGAAGCTTTCAGGGTGGTTTCTGCAGTCTGGCTGCTTTGGATTTTTTTCTGTTCTCCAAGTGCTTTTGTGTGTTCATGCCAGGGAACCCAGCTCCCATGAACTTGAGAACCCTGTCCTGCTTACGTATATTTGTCTGCCTGCCTTTCAGCTTTCACTGACATCCCTTGGACAGCCAATACCCCTTGGGTCATCTCCACTCCTTTCCAGGATCCAATTCCTCTAACCAGCATTTCATGCCATGGATGTTTCTCTCAAAGCTGCACACTTTCAGTGTTTAATGTAGTTTTGCTGCTAAAAGTCTCTTTATAGTCTAGATATTACCGATGCCCCATTGTTCCCAGAATACCTGTTTGTAAACAGTCACTTTCTGGCTTCCTCAAGAGTTATCCTGAAATCCATATGCACAGGATGGCAGCCGGAGTTTGGTGGAACTGCTTATCTGCCTCATTAAATAACCAGAAGAAACTGGCTGTAACTTTCCATTAAAAAGTTCAGTCATACCAACAGAAGAAGATGAGAGTATAAATAATCCATTTGGCAGAGTTAATACAAAAATACCTCTCTGTTGCTCAGCACTTGTTTTTCATCCATTTTCTTGGTTACGCTGCCTCACTGCTTCTGGCACCCACTACAGAGTTTCTATTTTGGGCAGCTCCCCGAATGATGGCTCTCAGGGATCATAAGATTGTGGGTCTTTCTTTTAAAACTGTATTTGTTCCTGGCATGCCTGTGTCATGGTAAGCAAATGGAGATCCCATTCACCATTTATGCTTTGAAATCACACACATCTCTAAAAGCAGGTCTAAGCAGCTAAGAACATATGTCTATAGGTGCATCCCCAGCTCTCCTCCTTGCCTGTGAGTGCCTTCCAGCTGTCAAAGATGCTGAATTACCCACTGAGGCCGTGTGTGCTCCTTGGAGCTTTGTTCTCTAAGCATCAGGGATCAGTGCAAACTTCAGGAATGAAGCTTTCCTTATTTTCCTCTCCCCCTTCCACACTGCCCGGACCTGGAAGCTGCCCTGGCCATCTGCCTGCATGCCTCACGGCTTTTAGACCTAACAAGGGGCCGAGACAAAGGAGCCATTCTGCAGTTTAGTCTTCGAGCCTGCACAAACGCTGTGAGATAGGCATCTCTCTCTCCCTTCCCCCTGGAGACCCGGGCCATCATTTAGCACACGAGCCCCCGCAGAGCTGGTGTTGTGTCCTGTTGCTCTACTCTCGCCATTCTTCGGGACCTCTGGCTTCTTGATTTCTTGCACATACCCAGATTGTTTGTCACAGCTGTGAGGTGCCTCTCTCCCAGCCATCGTTTGCTTCCTTGCTTGGCAAGCTATTTTTCTATTCCTAGCTGTAGCTTTGCCACTGTTGCATGTAATTCAGGAAACAGAGCCCAGGACAGTAAAGTTCTGCTGTCCCAGGGCAGGAGCTGCCTCCTTGCTGTCCTTGGCCCTGCCGAACTCCCCTTGCTGGACAGGAAATCTGTATTTTTCTGAACAGAACTAAGCTACACTGTCCAACATCCATCAAATGCAAGAAGAGTCTTATTTCTGCCTTATTTACTGCCTGTTTCTGAGCTCTTTATGAGCTCTTTATTAAGATATAGTTGTATCTAGTATATTTTTTTTTGCAATGGATTTAATCTCTCACTGCAGGAAAAGAGTACAAACCACCCTTGTGCTACCTTTGATAATAATTCTCATTTTGTTTTCTATAACTCCTGTTAAAGGGATAGTTATGACTAAGAGGCTCTTAGCAGATATTTTGTGTTTGTCCCTGGAAAATCCCAGGAAGTAATACAGGTAAGTCTGCAATGTCAGGACAATCATAGACTTTGCTTTATGTGTTCTGGGCTGATCAGAACTCTGTGCTTATAGGTAAACTTTAAATTGCAGTCAATTTGCTATATTCCAGGTCAGAGCTGTTGCTCCAACAGCAGCTGTTGCCTGGTGCCCTGGCAAAAATATTGAACTAAAAAGGAGAAATATAAGAAGAAAGCATTGAATAGAGATGGGGGAAAAGAGCTGGCGGAAGAATAAAAGGCATTATCTCTCATATTTTTGCATAAGGTAATCTAGCATTTTCGGGCAGGGAAGATACTGGGGAACCAGGCCAGATAATAACCAAGACAAGGGACACCTCCGTATGCAGTGCCAGGCTTCCAGCTGTGAAGAAATTATGTTGACTCTCATCACAGTGGTATAAAGTGTTGTGCATTTTGACAAGGCTGAGAAGAATCTCCTGACCCTTTTGTGGCTCTCAGTGCTATAAAAGGGCCAGAGTAAGCAGGCAGAGACAAGCCAGTGGAAGCTAAGGGGAACCTCATAGCCGAAGCGGTAGGGAACACATTGTGAGCAGGACAGGGTGACGCTCCGAAGGCTGGTGGGAAGCCAGCAAATCTGGAAAGGAAAGACCAGCTCCAGTGTTTGCATGGATGTCTCTCTGACAACCTTGGCAGGACAGTTCAGTCCCAGGGAGCCGGGTCAGTGAGAGGTTTTTTAGCAGCTGTGAACCTGGTTATTATGTGTACTGGGCCACTCCTTCTCTTTGCTATTGTTTCACTTTTCCGGCTTTGTTCCTTTTAACTTCTCCATCTGATCAGGCTCCATAGCAATAAATACCACTGTAAACAAGCACTTAAGACAGCTCCATATGCTTTAGAAATAATATCGATGTTTTCCAGTTGAGAAGAACTGCACTGGATGAAACCCATGTTGGTTGTCCTCTTATTCTGTGTAAGCCCTGGTGACCTTACACATGTGCCATGATCTGGGACAGTTATTCAGTCAATCTCTGCCTGCTGTAGAGCAGAGCACTTTTCTTTTACAAGATTTCCACTCTGGTGCTGGCACTTGCTCTATGAGCACTGTGTGCTCTGTGCTTACACTTACTACTGCATGTGCCAGTGAAAATAATTTGCCAGAGCCAGGTACAAGCATGAATTGTAATTTAGATGTACGTACAGGTACTTTGTGCATTGTAACTACTCAAGATGTATTATATATAGTGACATCCTACTTAGGGAAGGATTTCTTATGGATAGTTCATCCAGCTCCAAGAAAAGTTGGTAATTTTACTTTACGAGTTTTTTAATTTAGGAAGAACATTCCATAAATTCTGTTTGTGTGTGACTTGTCAGCGCGTTCCCTTTTCCTGGCTGAAATCCAACCTCTCACTAAGTGATCTGCTGTGTCTTTTGTATTTTCACTGAGTTATCAAGAATTTTACCTTGTCTAAAGCAACAGCTCCAAATATTCCACTGTTGGGTGTATGACAGTGCTGCAGGAGAGCCCTGGTAGCTTGCTGCATCCCCCAACTGCAGTCCTTGTTCTTTGCAGTTCAGCAGTTCTGTTGCATTATAATTTTCTTCACTTTCACTGTAGATACTTGTCTGCAGACAGTATCATCAGCTGCCAAACTCTTAGTGAGAAACACAACAAAACTTTTTCTGTTTCTGAGAATTGCTACTTTTGCATAGGCTTTTTTCTGGATTTCCAGGGATATATTTGGGAATAATTTCATTGTGTTTTCCCTACAGTCCATTTTATGGTGTAGGAGGGTTCTCCAGTGCACTTACTATGTACGTTATCTAAGCACTTACCAATACATACCCTCATCTAGCTGATAGCTCTTTGCTTCATTTACAATTTAAAACACTGGATTTTGCCATTATTCGCCAGGAAAAATCCCCTGCATGGTTCAAATTTCTGTCCATAATGTGTGCATTGTTCTCAGTGTTGTGCTCCTCAATATTTGAGCCTGAGCTCCTGAACTGACTGCTTAAAAACAATGCCAGCAGCACAGCAGTTGTCATCCTTGGAATGTGGGCATCTGTTCCCCTCTCCTACAGGGTGAACTTGGGTGCTGGAGCCACTCTGTGGCACAGGTATCTCCAGCTCACTATAAAGTGTGAGCAGATGCTGGAGGCACAATGCAGCTGCCTCTGTACACCTCCTGACTCCAAACCATTCTGTGGTGATTCTTTGTTCTGCCTTCTGCCTTGTCATTACAAAAATCAGTAGGAGAGCTCATTTCCAGGAAGATAGCCCAACCATTTCATGAAGAGAGTGAGGTTTTTTACAAGCTATAAAACACATGCAGAGTCTTTAACTGAAGACCTTTTACAGCTCTTGGGATTTAGACTGAAGACTTTTAGACAAGCTCTATTTTGTTCTAGCAGTCTTTCTATAGGCAGTCTATCACTACACGGAAGATTATTATCAGTAACTTTTCATGAAAAATCAATGTAAACTTGGTATATTTGATATTCAGATTGTAGATTTACAAAATTCACTAACAGATTCATTAAAATACTTTATTTTTTTAGTTTGGCCTCCAGCTTAGGACAATATTCAAACTATTACATTAGTATTGCTGACTCTCCTTTATGTTAAACTAAAAACTGAGATAAAGTGTGCTCAGACCAAGTGAATGATGCAAGATGATCGGCATACCAATACAGCTGTGCTGGAGATTTGCAGTTGCATTTAAACCATTGGTAAATTTACACAAGCTTTCCAGAGAGCAGACTAACTGGCTTTGAGGTAGAGCAGTATTAGCCACCTCCTCCTCTTGATATGGATGTCATTAGCTCTGGGAAGAATGGGAGCACCACAGTTATTTACACAGGAAGCGTTGTTTGTTTTAAGGCATGAACTCATGTGAAAATAGTTCTAAAAACTTACTTCTTACTAAAATAAACAAATACGTAGGGTCTTGTAAACCAAATGGAGTACTGAAGTCTTCCAAGATTTTTATGAAGTCATTTGTTGGGACAACTCAGTGACAAGGATATTAAAAGAGGAATCTCTTTAGTAAATATTTTGCTGCCCTCCACTGGACCAGCAACAGCATATCTTTAGCAAACATGGGTGCCTCTGGGACCCTTTTACTTCAGATGTAATTGAGGCCCTGTGTTCTACCTGAAGTGAACGTTACACAGGTGAGATTTTTGAAGTGAAAATTGGATGGTTTTGATTTTAAACTGAAAAATATTAAAGATTAATCTGCCTGGTATATCAGCGACACATCTGCTACCTGGGAGGGTGTGGATCTGAAACTGACATGAGTTCAGATTACAGAGGGATTTACTCTTTCTTCCATAAACAGAAGAGCAATACACAAGTGGGGTTTTATTAATAGATACTTGGAAATAAGAAAGATTTCCTCCTTTCTGTACTCCAGTAATGTTTTGATCTATGAATGTGTGGAATCTTCAGGAATCTATGCCTGTGGGTGGATTTTGTGCTTAGTTATTATATATAAATTCTGGGGTTTATACCAATGGTGTCATGTTGACCTCGCTGTTAATTCATTAGCAACTCTGTACCTGTTGCAGTTTTTGGCAGAGGACTAATATCAGTATTGTATCTAGAAATATTTACTATTACAATATTTTCTAGTTTGAATAATGTTTGAGATGATAGCCTGGAAGAACCACTTTATCAAAATATGAGACTAAGGCAGTCACTGGGGCTGCAGGGCAAAATATTTTTCTGAAAGTGGAAAAAGGACACCTGTGGAAGGGATGGGGATTTGCAAAAAAACCAAAAGAAGTAGCAGACTTGCATGGACACAGATCAGAACTGGGGTTGCTAAGAAGCCTGGAATAGTCACTGTGTACCTATGGCTGGGAATTTTCCTGTGTAAGAGAGACTTCTGATGACCACAGGCTTGATATATGATGTGACAGAGTATTTCCTTTGGAACTCATTATGTTTTCATCATTTTAATGAAGAGCACAGATCCAGCCGAGCCACTCCTGCAAGTAACAATTGTTGGGTTTAGATATGAAGCTTTTCACCACTGATTTTTGTTCTGACATTTAAGTATGAAACAGAGGAAGTGGAAACAAGAACAAGAAATATTAATCTGTTTGTTTTCAGTCCGAGAAACTAGGTGTGATTCTTATCAGGCAACAAAAATGAACTCCATGATAATCAAAGATTGATCATACTCTCAGGAGAGTGGTGTGACTCTTGAGGATGGTCCTGTGCAGGGATAAAAGTTGGACTCTATGATCCTTGTGGGTCCCTTCCAGCTCAGTATATTCTGTGATTCCATGATTCTGTGAAACTTGGTGGTACCTATTTGTATGTGGATAGCCCATGGTTTTTTCAAGTGTTCACATAGTTTGCAGTTGCTGAGTACCATAATTCAAAGGATTATGACAGAGCAGGTTTCAGCTCCAGCCTTAGTTTGAAGGCTACTTAATGGTTGCCATGCTAGATTTATTTTATTCCATTTGATAGTCATACTGCTACTCTCGTGATTCAAGTTTTACCTTCTTATATCTCTAAATGTCAAAGATCTGCTTTTTCTTGTTTGTATTTGTAATGTTGCTTTCCTGTATTGCAAAAGTTTTACCCATCACAGTACAGCCACCCCAGATGGCTGTTCTTCCTGGCTACCACTAAAGCACAGCACTTTATTAGCTGTGTTAAGAAGAATTTTTGCATGTGATTTCTCTCCCTTTTCTTCATAACAACATATGATTTTATTCAGAATAATTGGAATACAAAAAGGAAGAACTGGTTAAACTCCAGTTCGTATAAGATTTTTTTAAATGTTGCATTGTAGGAATATTAAAAGCATTTTTTCCCTAAGGTATCAAGTACAAAATGGACTGGCTGTCTGTTAAGGTAAATATACGTATATTCTAGCAAATAATAACTTAATAATAACTATGAAGTGATAGAATAAACATTTCATTATATGAAATATACAGAGATATAAAAGTAACTGGGTATACTAATAGAATATTTTAGGCTGGGCTTTGAAATGGCATTTGAGAAGTCCTTGATCTTTATTTTAGCAAGTAATTTCTATGTGTTGTTATTTATTTGACTACCAGTATTTAAAGCACTATGCTCCAAATGCATTTTGTTATTGTTGCTGCAACTTCCTAATATCATATTAATGCTGTTATCCAGGTTTTGATAAGCATTTGTGTATTTCAATATACACAGATCTCTTTACACCTCTACTTTTTTTCTGTTAATGGACAGAGAAAAGCTGATTGGGAAGATGATAATATGGGTTGGCTGTTTGAAAACCCAGCAATTGCAGGTTTGATGCTGAGAAAGGCACGGCTGTGCTCGAATACAGAGTTTGAGTTACCCAGCTGGAAGCACTCTAAAATGCCTCAGCAGTCTCTATGTCATGTCCAGGGAGGCTTTGGAGGGTATTCCTGGACTCACTGACCAGTTTTCTTTTTTTTTTCCAAGAGATACATATGCATACAGATGTTACACAGATGTATAACACACTGGCTCTCTGTGGTATGGATCTTACCACTGCAAACATAACACCGTAACAAACAGTATGACAATAGGTAGCTGCAGATGATTGTTTATGGGAATTGGAACTAGAAGGAATAGGAACGATTTGACCAGTGAGAAACTCATTGACCTTTACATATTCTCTGTAGGGCTCTGCTCCCTACCTCCCTGCAGTCCTACAATAAGCTTCGTAGGTAGCAGTCAAACAAATTGAGATATGTTTTGCCATGAGAAATTTTGAACTTTTAAAAATGAAGGTAAGGCAAAACTCCTCCTGGCATGAGTATCTTTAAGGCTGGTTCTTATGGTGAAATATGACAATAATAAAGCTGTTTATGAAAGTATGTCTACATACTTTCCTATGTAGAAGAAAACAATCCACGTCTAGATAACTAAATTCAGAAAACAAGAAAGATAAAAACATCAAAACCATGTGGAAAAAAAAAAAGCAGATACACTAGTCTTCTAGTGAAACTCTGTAAAAGAGCAGAAAGCTAAATTCTTAGAACAGACTTTCATGGTAATCTCTAAGTGGTATATCCAATATTTAACTTCACTTCTCAGCAAAAGAGGGCTAAATTATACCACTTCTGGAATGTGTCCAAGTTATTTATGAAGCTACTGAAGAGCACAGGGCCTAAAATGGAGCCCTGTAGAACCCCACTAGTGTTGGGTCACCTGTCTGATGTTACCCCATTCACTATTACCCTCTGTGCTCGACCTATGAGCCAATTCCTCACCCACCACATCATGTGTTTATCCACCTGTGTGCTGGACACTTTGTCTGGAAGTATCCTTTGAGAGACAGTATCGAAAGCTTTACTGAAATCCAAAAAGATGACATCAACTGGCTTCCCTTGATCAGCTTAGGTGGGTTATCTTATCATAAAATGAAATAAGCTTTGATAAGCAAGACTTTTCTCTCATGAAGCTGTGCTAGCTGTGATCAATGACTGGTTTCTCCTTCAGGTGTTTTTCAATACCTCCCAGAATAATCTTTTCCATAATTTCACCAGTCACTGAAGTGAGCCTGACAGGCTTGTACTTTCCAGGGTCCTCCTTCTTGCCCTTCTTGAAAATTAGGACAACATTCACCAGTTTCCAGTCATCTGGGACCTCTCTTGATCCCAATACNGGGACCTCTCTGGATCCCAATATCGCTCAAAAATTACCAAGAGAGATTTTGTGATGACATCAGTCAGTTCTTTGAGGATGTTGGGATGAATTCTATCAGGCCCCACAGATTTGTAGGGGTCCAGCTGGAGTAGCAGAGCCCACACAATTTGCAGGGTTGACTGGAAGTTAGTAATTCTCAGTGATGGTCCTCCAGCTCAGGGCACTGACACAGTTGATTGGAAGCATCCCTTAGCTCTTCAAAGAATAATTTGTCGGTGACATCCTCCTGGCTGGGAGGTCTATGGCAGACTCCCAGGATTATATCGGCACTATTTGTTTGCCCCTTGATTCTTACCCAGAGGCTTCCAACTTTGCCATTGCCAACTGTGAGCTCCATACAGTCTATCCTTTCTATCACATACAGTGCCACCTCTCTGCCTCTTCTGCCCTGCCTATCCCTTCTGAAGAGCTGTAACCATCCAACAGGGTATTCCAGTCACAGGACTCATCCCACCAGGTTTCACTTATTTCACAGTGATGTCAAATCTCTGTGACTGGATCAAAGCTTGAGCTCCTCTTTTTTGTTCCTCATGTTGTGTGCATTAGTGTAGGAGCTAGTGTAGGAACCACACTAGGTGTGGTGCATTGTAGCTGACACCCTGAGGTAGATTGAGTGGTCCCATTAGTGCTCCTTTCCTCAAGTTTTGTCACACCATCCCATCGCTCATCACTGGCCATCCTGGTTTTGTCCCTTTCCCAGTTCCAAGCTAGTTTAAAACTTTTATCAAAGAGCTCCACTAGCTCCTGTCCTTAAGCTTTGCACCTTCATTCAGGACACAATTTAACATTAAGTTTAAAACAGTTTTCTTTCTAATGAAAATGAACAGAAAATATGCAAAGATTATGCTACTTTATAAAGTAACCCAACAAATTTGTGTCTAAATCTATATGTGGGTCTTTCAGTGTGTTCTGAGATCTCCTTTAGTCGGTATAACAGGTAGAATATCAGTACAAAAGCACGATTACTGAGCTCTGTGCATGGCTGCAAGATTTTGACAGCTGATCCAGTGCTGTCACAGTCTGTGGTCTGCAAGATACTATGGACTGCAGAAGAGAGGTGCTGCAGCTAAGTTTACAGAAATGAAGCCTACAGATAAACTAAGCAAGTGCATGCAATTGTGTTTCATGCAGCAGGATAAGAAACATATTTCCTGACAAAACACTCCTTTTTTATTTCTAATTAACTATGGAACAAGCAATTGTGAAGAGCAGATATTTTTTCCCAGGGCAAAAAGTCATTGTTAGAGCTGGGGAAGGAAATGTCTAATACCTTCCGATAGTCTGTTGGTTTGAAAGTGCATTTACTATAGAATGTACCAAGCAGCCAAAAGAAGGAAAATAATCAAAATTACACTAAACTTTCTTAAAGGAGAAATCAAGTGATCAATTTAGGTGGAGATGCAGAAAATGTGAGGAGCTGCGACTATGTGTTCTCCAGTTAAAACCACCCTAAACTTCCAGTTTTAGTAGGCATTGAGGAAGTAGGTCCATAATTTTGTCTTTGTTTGGCTTACTCTGGGGCAGTCAACACCCCCTTGGGAATTGCCAGTGCCAGAGTTATGCATGACATTCAAACCTTTTTGGAAAGAAGAGCAGCATCTTCATTCCTTTGAGTTGCCAAACCTGACAATTTTAAAATACAATCCAGGAAATAACTACAAGAATTAAATTTTCTACTGGCAGCACTCACCAGGTCAGTTTTTCTGGATAAGTAGCTACCTGTAAACAATTCCACCACCAAATTCAAACAGATGGGCAGAAAACTCTACCAAGTGCAAATTTATGTGGACCCACATCAAACAAATGAAAGTAATAAAAATACTTCCAAATCATGATGTTCAAACTTCTTCAGAGATTCAGATTGACTGGAGCAAGTTAGTTAGGCACAGGTGAAGAATCCAGCTCATGAAATGTAAACCACTACAGAAATCCNGCAAGTTAGTTAGGCACAGGTGAAATGTAAACCACTACAGAAACCGTACCATGAAGCATGGGAAAAACTCTATATAAGTTATAAACCAAGCTCTCTGTGGGTTTTTTAAGAGACAAGACACTACTAAACAAACAAATTGTGTTAATTGCAATCAATGCATGTAAACGCACCTTGAGATCACACGCTTTGGGTGTCCTAGAAGGCAACCCACCTCAAAGGATCAGGTAAGTGGGTAACCTGCATTTGGTAGTCTCAGCCTGCTCTGCTGCACAGCTGTCAGAGCAGGGCTGAGTGCTGCACAGACCCACAGACAGAGTGGCCCTAGCGTCTTCTGCAGAAGTTTGTCCAAGATAAAAAGGTAGATAGTGACCTTTTCTTCTTTGAAGTTTCCAGAGACATGAGTAATTAGTCTCAGGAAGCCTCATGGAGTCAAATCCTTTAAATACCCATCTTAAAATGTATTCCTCAACATCTCTTGATGTCTCTGCAGCATTGCATGGCCATTAAAATAACTATGTGGAAACAATAATGTGATTTATTGAATGAATCTTTTATGCATTTGTCACCAGGCAGATTCTAACAGCCCTTACATGTATTTTTCTTACAGTGTGGCTTACTCCTAAGGCATCCCGTCTGAGTATTCCATCATTGCAGCCTTTGAGGTTGTGAAAGACATTCTGTGGCTTGGGTGGGGTTTATGGCAAGTCAGCAGTTCTGACAGCAAAGACCATATTGTCATTCATGTTCTGACAGACAGGCAACCTCTGGGTCTCTTCTTTACCATGCCAGATCAAAGACTTATGCTCAGGATGGTCAAGAATGCAAGGAAAACTTTTGATGGTCTTGGCAGAAGATAGCACTGAGCAAGAAAGAAAATAATGCAAAATTGTTGCTTGATTGTTAGATTGGGTCTATTCTATCCATAAAAGGGAGGAGAGCAACACTTCCAGAAATTAATATATTTTGCCACTGAAGCCATCAGCTGATGAGTCCTCTTTTGGTGTGTGGCTCAGCAAGTTGGATCACTCTTTGTTTCCTCCAGGTACTTGATGGTGTGTGATGTTGACTGGTTCACTGGTGGGACTCACTAATTGGTTATTTCTCTGAGAGTTTATTTACCATTTTTACTAGTGAACATTTTTCTATCATCCCCGACGTGAACTGCTCTTTGTGTAATTTTTAAGGAATGTCTTATTTCCATTACAGTCAGTATCCCTCTATTTTTGTTCTGGTGGGACTTTTTCATTGGATTGTTTTGTTTTTTGTTCTTGGCTTTTGTTTGGGTTGGTTTGTTGGTATTTCTTTTATGTTTTGTTTTTTTTTTTAGTTTGCCAAAAGCAGTCCCTTTTACTGAGAATTTTTAACAATCTTCAGGCAGAATTGCCGGCTGCCCTTCGTCTTGCCCCTTTATTGATCTTATAGAAATAAGAAAAAAACACCTGATTTTTAAGGTAAAATAATAGAGTTTTTAATGGTGGCAAACTAGATTTTCTTATTTCTTATTACCTAGTTTTCTCTCCTAAGAAGTCTTTACAACTAGTCAACGTGTTTCTTGCAGAAGGAATTAGAGTATTTAACCAACTCCTCCCTCTAGTGGTGACCGTACAGCTCAAAAAGGAGGGAAAATTTTCATGCTTTGAGCACCAACAGGTCACATAATTCTGTGTAGTGGTGGCATCCTTTCTGTATGCAAATGCAGTGCTGTGGTTATTAACCAAGCCTGGAATTTGTGAAAGAGTTTACTATATTAATTTAAATATTTTTGTGGATCCTAAGTGGAAGAAATTTAGAGAGAGAAAGAAGAGTTAGAAGAAAATTAGGTGTTATACTTTTAATATAAAGAGTGTTATTCCTGATAAAGTTGCAGGCAGTTAATATTTGACCTAAAACTTTCAATTGAAAAAGAAAATCAATTTATTGTTGAAATCAGCAGAGATGTAATTGCTTCCTAGTCAGTATTTGATTAGAAGACTCTGCAGTTTCTCCACAGCACCTGAAATCTTGTTTACAGAGTGGGGTCTATTGGTCCTGGATAAAATGGAGGGATGAGTTTAACAGCAGAGCAGTGTCTGAGGCTGCATGAAATTAGAAGCTTCGCTAGACTGATGGACACGGTGGCTGCCATGCGTGCATGGTGACAAGCTGTGTCAGGAGTAGAACAGGGTTAGGGGTTTGGTTTATGGGTTTGTTTACTAATTAATGTCATAGCATGTGTAGTTATAAGCAATCATTTTCTGTGTCTCTCAGGTAGTCTTACAGAAATATGAAAATCACTGTAAGATAGATAAAGCTTGCTTGGAAGACTGCGGGGAGTTTCCCAGTACAATCAGGCTGTGCTAACCCCAATCTTCCCAGCAGTGCAGGTTTCCTCTCATGATTGCTTTTGCTGGTGATTATTTAATATTAGCTTTCCAATTCCCCCTATTTCTCTATGTTATCTAAGAACATGCAGCTTTTTTACAACTGCACAGCTGAAATGAGTTCACAGACAGAGACAGCAAGTTTTAGGCCTCCACTCACTTGGCCTATGAAGCAAGAACATTTATTTTTTGTCAAAATGAAAAGACTGAGGTTTATATTGAATACTGCCTGTGGAAAGGGCTCAGAAGGGGATTGGCAGTTGGGAATGGATAAGAGCTGCTGTGTCAGCAAGCCAGCCTGGTGCTGGGTAGGTCACCTCCCTAGGGGTGTGCAGGTGCCTAGCCAGCACTAACTGCAGAGGTCCTGCTTGATGTGGAAATTGCAGGAGCCACAAAACATATATGTGATTGCACTTGCAGTGTCTGCCAAGAGGCAGCTCTGCTATGAGACTTTACAGCCTTTCTAATGTACTCTGAGAAGAAGCAGCTTTGCAGTTCCTCATACAGTAAAAACAAAACCAAAGCCAGGACAAGTGCCATTTCCAAGAGCTGCATGCTGCAATCCCAGCTGGCTGCCTCCACAGACAAGGGCTGTTTCTCTCCACTTCCCTTTGCCTCCTCCCTGCCTGTATAGGCTTTGCCCTCAAAATCTTCTTCCCATTTATAGGTGAAGAAAGGACCTGCTGGCACTCCACTGCTTGTCACCTGCTGCCTGCAGAATCACCGAAACTCATTTGCCTTTGGATAAAAATCAGAACTCAAAAAATAAATAATGCATCTTCACTGCCGGCATGGAGAGAGTACTGAACTTGATGTTGCTGGAAACCTGTTGTTCCAGTGTGTCAGCAACAGACTGCAAAGACGTGGAGCCCTGAACCACCAGGTAACCTTTAAACACAATCTGAAGTCCCCTAGGAGCTTTTCATGTCCACTTGGAAGTGCTGCTGATTCCCTTCTGTAGCCCTTTTTTCTTTTTAATACAACTACCAAGGGCAAAAAGGACAGCCTGACAGAGTTATAGTAGCCATATGCTTCAATTTCGATACTAAAACAAGGTATGCCCTTCTCTTACCAAGCCAGCTTTGAAGTGAGTAGGGTGGCAAGCAGGGCAGGAAAGCCAGTGTGTACATGCTTCAGTTCTGGGCTTCAGTAACAGCACATTTTTGCTGCACCCTTTAAGAGTGAAAATCTGATCAGCATAATCTTTTTGATTGCCTGTACACTGTGATCCCATGGCAAACTACAAATGGCTTCCCACACCTCTTCTCTCTGCCTGTGGAAAATCACCTGGGCTCCGGAAACTTGGCCTTGTGTAGGACTTGTGGCTTCTCTCAGCTGAGACGGAGCAAGACCTGTGGCCTGTTGAGGATAGCTGCTGTGGGATTTGGGATTTTAATCACTCATTAAGACATCAACATACACTTATGATTCTCTGTGGGAGGAAAAAAAAATAAAAAATTCCCAAACTGAAGCGTTCTGGTGTCACTCTGAGAAAGGTGTCATCCTAGCAGCCAGACCTAAAATTACATGGAGGAAGCTGAGAGGTTTTAATCACCACTGTCATGGCAGCTTCTGCTCTAATACCTGATCTCGTCTGCTCTGTGCTGTTCATGCCGTACACATGTTATGTGAAGATTTCTCAAGCTTAGCTGTCACAGTTGGCAGGTGCTGTAGGCTGCACTAAAAATGCAGGTTTCTCAGCCCTGAGTGTTCTTTGGGATATAGGCTGCTGTGGGAATCACTACCAGGGTTGGTAAATGGCAGTACTTTTTCCTTGTGTCTCCAGGACTGTACTGCACAATAGGGTAAAACTGCAATATATTCTGCCCCAAGGTGTGACGAGAAGGTGAACAGAAAGTGCTGTGCCTCAGAGTGGTAATTTAACAATATTCAACACTAATAAAATCAATTCAGTTGACACAACACAATTATCTATTGATAGCACAGTTCTAAGTGATCCAATAGAGTATGGAGTTGTCCGAACTGTGGCACAATTGTACAATTTTACTTTCATGGGTCTCTGATTACTTTTTCTTTTAATTTCCTTAATAGACAACACTATTATTCTTCAGGAAGTAGTAGTCATTTAAGGTGAGAAAGGTCTGAGACAGTTACATG
Organism: Pachyramphus minor; assembly: GCA_013397135.1. Classification (NCBI taxonomy): domain Eukaryota; kingdom Metazoa; phylum Chordata; class Aves; order Passeriformes; family Tyrannidae; genus Pachyramphus; species Pachyramphus minor. Next base: position 68,254 of record VYXB01004362.1, on the reverse strand, counting down.
TTGGATGGAATACTTTTACTTTTTATTCTGTGTGCTTCAAAAAGTCTGACTGTGGCAATACCAAGCAAGTTAACATTAATTTTTAATGAGAAAATTAGTACCTTGACAAGGAGCTATGTCACTTTTTCGTCAAGCTTTTTATCTGAATTTTGTATCTGTAAATGGTAAATACAAAAGTATGGGGGAGGAGAATGAACTTTATTACCAATAATATTAGATGCTTCCTTTGCATAACTCCTTTAAAATCCACAGAAGCTTAGGCTAAGAAACTTAGTCTGTATGAAGATATGGGAATTGCTTGAAGTTACATAATTGTTTGGAAAATCAGATGAAATCAGTAAAATAAAAGTGCTATTTGGTTGACAGGCTGATTAATACTGTAGTGTTTTCTGTATTATGAGTGCATTTCTATTTCAAAGGGGGACAGCTCTTTGGCTATAAATTCTCTCAACAATACCTTTGTGTGTCTCCTGCAGTGTATTGTTAGAGTATAAATTTGAAATATACGTAACATAATGTCATTATCTTCAGTTTCAACAGAGCCATAAGATTGTTATCACTGAAAGCAGTTGGTAGTACAAGTGACTTTTTCCCCCTTGGGGAGTATTTGTAAGACTTGAAAGAGAGGACAACATACAGCAAAAGTAGAGAAGGTTGACTTCATGACTTGTCTCCTACATCAGGGTTTTGCAGTCCTCTTACAGTGTTCTGTTGTCTTTCCATGTCCCATTGTCTAATTCCCACCAAATGTGACTCATCTCAGGGTAATCAAGGTCTCACAAGCTTTGTGAAATATGAAATTATAAAACCTAAAATACTGAAACCTAAATACCAAGAAGGGCTGGGGTTAGCACTCTGTTGGTACAGAGGCAAACAGAACTTGGCCTCTCTTCTTCCCAGCAGTGGCAGATTGGTCAGGCAGCAAATGCCTGCTATGGCCCATCAAAGGTCTGAACCAGCTGCAGCTTGTGCTGCTTTTTCCCCATGTGCCAAACTACGTAAATATTGGCAAAAGATATGGAAGGAAAAAAAGGGCTGAATAGTCTACAGTGGGGATACATAAGGATCAGACATCACAAAACATAATAAAACACCCTTTGCAGCAAGTCTCCCTGCCACTGCAGGGATTGCCAATTATGCTTTCAAAACCTAGACACAAATTCACCTCTAGTAGTTTTATGGTAGGGTGTACAAAGCCTTGGTGTACAACTGGTGGTACCAGTGACTCAAAGACAGCTCTGTTCTTGCTGAGTGAATACTGAATTGGTGTTGTTGCAGGACTTCTGGAGAATTTAAACCTTCTGGCAATGAACTTTTGCTGATGAATTTCAGAAACTAGTTTCCGGTTACTCATGGTTTTTGAATTATCTTCTGCTTTTCTGCCCTAGAAATAGAGAGATTGAAACTTTCTCTGTCTTTAGATATAGAAGCGTTTTTCATTTGTTTCCCAAAAGTGCTGCACTGTATTGCTGATTCACTCCAATCATGGCTGTATCGTCTGTGAATCTGAAAACTCCAGAGCATCACATATAAAGCATTATAGGAAAGTAAAGATACATGAATTGCAATGAAGTCTCTCTCTAGCAGTGTGCTATGTTAGTGGTGTAGGTTCCTGGGGAAAAATGAAGTCTCTGTATCTAATATTGACAGCTGTTATTCAGTCAGATAGGGAGATCAAGAAGAAATTGAGTTTATGGGAGTTTGGGGATACCAAGCTATAAGGTCTAAAACTTTTATAGCAAACTGTAAAATGTTCATTACAAAGCAAAAACCTATATTAAAATTTGATGACATCCTTCTGGTAATACTCTTACATATTTTAATACATAACATAGAGTTAAATCCATACTCAAAGAATAATTTCTCCTAATTAGAGCAAATAATATCCAAATTCACCTAGACATATTCTCCTTTTTCAACACCATGTTGTAAAGTCCCATCTCAGTCTGTGAGATGTTTCTTTTTAAAAGGGGCTTAGGTACTTTCATACCCTGAGGTGGCTCAGGGAGAACACAACAAAGTTCTCAGGAAGTTGAATAACAAACTTTTACTTGCTAACTTTAGAGCATTAAGGTAGAATAAGGCACTTGGCAAATTTTAAATCAACATTCAATTAAAATAAGGCACTTTATGAAATGTTGACTTAGCAAACTCTAACCTGTCCAACTTTAAGTTACCCAGATTTTGTGAAGAGGAAGTTAGGAGAAGAAAGAGAGAGAAAGAAGGCACAGAAAAAAAATTAATAGTAGTCACTTGGATCAGTGTGGTCTCAGCTGCTATAAAATCCAAGATGGTGGCTGCGGCCACGTGTATCCTTGTGCTATTGCTTTTATCTACTCTGGTATCCTGGGGCCCTTCCCCCACCCCTGATGGGGCTTTTGGTGTGCTAGTGACTTGATAGCCCTTCTGGGGCTGGACTAGAGGATCCAGGGGCAGGGTGTGGAGCAGTGACCTGTTTCACCAATGCAGAACTTGCATTGCCCTCCCACCCCACACTTTAGTTGTTTTGAGCCAGTAATAATTTTTTTTTTTTTTCCAGTCTCTGGCATGTCTAGTGTAGTCAGAATTAAAAGCCTTGAAGTATTTTTGACTTTTTGACACCTGCAACACAGTCAAAAACCCGTGCAAAACCACTGTTGCTGTGAGCTCAGATCACTTTGCGTTGTGCAAGTGTGGATGTGAAAAGCATCTAATTTGGACCCCATCTGTAGACCATATACAGGTCAGAGTCTGCACTAGCAGATTTATGCTTTCTAGAAGTGCTGGGCTTGCCCATGTAGGCAGTATACTTGTACTTGCACGTGTATCTTATATATTTGTATCTCCATATATATATTGCATAAATGTACATGTACAGGGAGCCCCTGGTGGTCTAGTGGTTAAGGATACGGCACTGTAACTGCCGAGGCCCGGGTTCGATTCCCGGTCGGGGAAACTCCCCGGGCAGGTGGAGCCCGTTAGCCCTGTAAGGCAATCCACCTACGTCCTGAGGACCTCGCTGCCACTGTCCAAGCTCGCTTGGCCCCGGCAGATGAACCTTAGGATTAAAGGGTGGGCTCAGTTCTGCGCGCACTGTGTCCCACCTAAAATAAATCCAATGCGCAGGCTGGAAGGTGTACAAAGACCTTCCACAGTTCTTCGTTCGCGAAGTCTGGCCATTATTATTATACATGTACATAAACACATACATATATGCATGTGTGTTTCTGTCAGGAAAATCCCAGATAAAAATAGGGGAGCTCAAAATCCAGTGTGCTATCATCCAACCTAATTCTAATTGAAAACACAAGGCAACTGCATAAAACAGTGGAAGCAAATATAAGAATTTCAGCACTAAGGGAATACAGAGATATCTGAAGTTCCTTCATGTTAATTCTGAAATGGTGTTTTTAAAGTTAACTCTTAATTGAGTGACAGGTGAGTTGGTTGCATGAAAGCTGGTTGGTTCTGTGAGGAAAAGCAGAAGGAGGCAGCACTACGTGACTCCACTTTCCTGTTGTGAACCAGAGTTGTTCAATCTATACAGTGCAACGCTGTGCCAAGTGGATTTACCAGCTTGCATCCGTTTCTGTTCAAGAGTTTCTTACCCAGAATTGTGTGGTTCTCCATTGCAATGGGCTCTGATGCTCTTGGTGGCTTGGGAATTTGAAGACCAGGGCCTGAGCACTTACCTTCTCTGAAACCTTGCTCCTAGCAATGCAACATGCAGTACATGGGAACTGTTCATCGCTGTTTTCTACGCCTGTTCAGTCTCACATGGTGAGTATCTAATTACAATTTTAATTACTGCAGTTCATGATACAGTTCGTGTGATGTCTGATGATGTTTTCAATATGCCTGATGGTTTACCATGCTGAGAAGTACTTACAGCAATGGGGATTAAAGCACATTTTAACACTACTTTATTTGTTCCAATTTCCCAACTATTAGCTATCTTTGCTGCTAAGAAAAAGGTTAAAAAAAAATGCAGTAGTCCGTCCTTCACTTATAAAAGTGGTGTTTTTTTTAAATAGTAGTGGTTGTGTTTACCAAATCAGGTGTAGGAAGTTGGTCAGGACACTGCAGAATCTTGAATGGTCAGTGGCAGGGATGATGACAAAGCTTCCTTTTGACATTGCCCCGTATTCCCCCTTCTCCTTTACAAATCTGTATTTAATACACTTTACAGAGTTAGGAAATGCTCACTGTTCAAAACTTGCTGGTATAAGTTCCTAAAGTAAATAATTTGGCTGTTAATATTAAGTAATGTATTGCATGGTCCCTCACTTGCTTGCTGTTTTTGTGTCTTTGTTGAGTGCTCCCTTAAGGATAGTTTTTAGAATCAAATTCTGAATTCTTAACTTTGGTTGCTAAGCTGCTTACAGAATTTGATGGGGCTGCATTGTATTTTAGATGTATAAAGTACAATGAAATAAATCAAAGACCAAAGCTACTCTTGTTTATTAGCTGACTCTGTGTCTGTCAGCCACCCACATTTTTATCACTTTATGTAAATCTGGCACAAATCTGGTTTCCTCCAAAAGGCAATGGGACTGGGAAAGGCTGAGGAGAGGGGAGGGATTTGAAAACAGGGAGCTGGCTGTCACCAGTTGCTGAAGTGGTCAGTGGCAGGGCATTCTGTGGCACTGTTCTATTTCAGGCTGTTCTGGTCATCCAAAGCACAAAAACTGCTACGAGAGCTTTGTTTCTCCATTTGTCTTTTCTGGAGGGCAACAGAACTGCCCCATTTTCTACACCTGAGCCTGGAGTTGTGCCAGTAGGAAGAGGATTTCTGACCTGTCATTAATAAAAAGACACAAAGGAGGAAGGCTTCACTGGCCTACTGGTAGAATCTTCTGTATGGCTGAAAAATACTTAAGAAAGAATGGGAATCAAAAATGGTATGCACCCAGAGTTCTGGGTGACCAGGAAAGGGTGTATATCCAGGCTAAGGATGCGCAAATGCTAAGGAAGCCTGGAAACAGCTTCTTTCAATGCCAAAGACCAGCTTTGCACAATCTTTGAGGCTTTTCTCTCAGATCTAACTTTTTCTTATCGATTACGAATTAAATAGGTCTCTTAAACAAAACTTATTTTGACAGCTTGTGAAAGAGCAACAAAAGAAGCCAAAGCATCCTCTGTCATGAATGCCAACTGGAAAGTGATTCAAAACATGTTTACCATTTTGTTTTTGATTCTACAAGCTCTGTGACAGAAGACCAACATTTCTTCCAGTGAAGCTCTGGTTCAATTTATAGAAAATCAAGCAGTAATTGCCTCTTTACTTCCATACAGCTTTTCAAGATCACAAACAATCTGCGTATCTTCCTCATTAATAACTAAGTTCTGGTTACTTTTACCATACTCCTTTAAAGCTGGAATTTGTGCTGTACATTGCACTGTGGAGCCTGTTCTTGTTGCTGATGGCAGAGAGTTTGCTAATCTGCAAATGCTCTGGATATATTCAACTTCTGTGACAGCTTGAGAAGAGTTAACTTTTGCTTGCCATCCATTTGTTGCTCATTTTTCTTGAACAGATGTTCACAGACATAATTTGGAGATGTTTCATTCTGTGGCCTATTTGGGATTGCCCCTTATGAGACAGTCTGTTTCATTTTCACAGAAGGCGTGCATTGATGTTTGCTTTCTCTTGTAATCTAGATTTGAATTTTCAATGGATCTTAGCATATGTGTATTTGTGCTAACAGATACAGAAAAACTAGTTGCCTTGCTGGGATCTTTGTGGAGCTGGCTAATAGTGTACTCTTATAGGTAGAGAGGTGGCCACTGGCCTCTGAAATAGCTTTGGTAATGGCGCTTCTTAGGCTGAATGTGCCCTGGGAGCAATGGAAAGAGGAGCAGAGAGAAACGTATGCTAACTGTGCTTTCCATGCTGGCTGGCACTGTGAGATGGACCACCAAAGCCACTGAAACAAATACACAGCAAAAAGTTTTGAGTGAAACTTTTGCATTTTCTTCCTTTGGTAGGTGGTTTCACAGAAGTCAGACAGATCCCTAAATATGAATGCGAGCAGGGAGCAACTGATTGGAAAGGAATGGCAACAATTCCTGGAATTCCAGGACTTACAAATCTCCCTGGGGCAGCTGTGAGTTTAAATTGTTGCTAATTACATGCAATCAACTAAGCCAGATTTGCAAGCAATCCTGAATATGTGTGAGGTTTGGAATTTAGCTTAACATGGATAGCAGCTACAGAAATACAACTAGCCTAATTTTCATTTCCTGCTTTCTTCAGAGTTTGCAGGGCTACCAGGCATGACATGGACAGAAGATATGAAGACAGTTTCTCAGGAGGCTTTGCTTTAAATTGAGAGTTAGACAGTTCTCTGATATTTATTTTTTCTTACAGTACAGTCAGCACAGAGCAATTAAGGTTAAATCAGAGAGGAAATAGATTTCAGTGGTAAACAGATATGGAAAACAATCAGCAGCTGGTTGGAAACATGTCTAGTCTCTAAGTACAAATGCATGTGGCTGTAGGGAAAAAAATGTCCATAACACACAGACCATCTGTCTGTGCTGTCAGTGTGCACACACCTGTAGGCAGTGGGTTTCTGGGATTTTTGACAGTGCACTAAGGTGAGGCTTAGAAAGTAAGTTGAAAACTGGGGTAAAAAAGAGTTGTGGAGAGGATTATTTTGCTTGGACTGGAGACATAGACACAGCTGTAACAACCTCATTTAGGGTGTAAATTTTTTGCCTGAGGCTGAGTGATACCTCTTAGTTTTGAATAATACAGTCTAACAGTTTGTTCAATTCAATATTTAGTGCAATAATGCCCATCTTCACCATCACTTCTTTGAAATACTGTAGCCTAAAACCTATGGAGAAGAACTCAAGAATTCTTGATTTCTGACACCTAGCTAAGAATTAAGAATAAATTTGATTAAGTCACAATATATTTTGAGACCAGATTTTACCATATGTGTAATAGGAATAAATATATAAAATGGAAGAGAATATATCAAATAACAGAAATAAATATATAAATACAGTACGTATTAAGATACTATGATATCTACAATTCAAACTTGCCAATTAAAAGTTAGATACATTATCTTAATGAATATCAGAGAGAAGAAGCACACAATTTGAGGTGGAAATAATTGAAATAATAAAGATTTTTTTAAAAAAGTANAGCATTTATGCTATTCTAATTGTTTCCTATCGAAGATTTAGAAATCTTTGTTTGCAAAGCCAAGCCATGATGGAATTGTTTTCTATGCAAGAAGTTTCCTTCTAGCTTTAGGGAAAATTCCAAGTATATTTACTAAAAGTGATGAAAATTCCATCTATATTTACTAAAAGAGATGAAAAGATAGTTTGCTATGCATGCTTGTAATGGATTTAAACTCAAAATGCTTGTTTGACCGTTTTCATGTTTATAATTTTTATGAGCTTTTCACACTTGCTGTTCTCCTGTATTTTGTTGCCAACCACATATATTTATTATATTTTTCATTTTCTACAGCTAAATGTTCTGAATAAAATATCACCAATCCTCCACTACCTTCATCATCATGATGGATAATTTGCCGGTTGCTTGGATCTCAGTGAAGACAATAATAAACTGTAAAATATTGGTTACACTTGCTCATGGGTAAACCAGTGGGAAGTAACTGGATTTTGAAATTAAATGCAATACCAACATCTATGTTTTATTTTAAAGGGAGAAAAAGGCATTGAAAGAACTGCAAGTAAAGTAATGGTTCTGATCTATTTGTTCCCTTCTCTCTAATCCTGTTGCACTCATCTCACCTGAATTCCTTGCAAAAAGAATTGAATAAAGCCAGGAAGAGTTAAATAACTTCTCCAATGGTGTTATGGTAGCCATAATTTACAAAGTGCTACTGAAAGTGAGTTATTTTTTTAGGAAAGGAGACAAAGAACTGCATGACATTGAAGGTGCCATGGATGAAACAGGACAAGGAAGACTGGATGCCAAGGTCATCCCAGGGAGAAAGGTGCTTCTGCAGCCAGAGGTCTGCCTGGCACTGCTCCACCCATGGGACTACTTGGAGGATGTGCTGTTCTTTTTGAGCTAAAATATCATTAAAAATTACCGAATAGTTTAGAGTGAGGAGAAGATCGATAAAATTGAGCTGACACATCAGGAAATCAACCCTAATGAACACATCAAAAGGATCAGAATGGGAATAAAACTGGCAAACAGACCAGTGAAAATGCATTAGTGAAGATTTCTGGTTTGAATTCAACTTTACAAGGAAATTAAACCAATTTGATAAAATCACAGACATTTTCTTGTAATTTTTTTTTTTATTATTTTTGTAAAAGCCTTGTTTAAAAATAACCACACTTGAATATTTGACTATAAAAAAAAATTTTAGCCTTAGTTGGATACTAGAAGAGCCAAGCATTGTTAACCAGATAATTAGAGGAAATTCAGGTGGCATGTTGGTGCGGTTTTCTCATGGAGCTGTTTCTACTTTATTTTCCTAATGTTTCTAAAGCTCCTTAACTACAGGAACTGCCTTTTCTAGAAATTCATATAATTAAAAGTGTGCGAAAGAATTTTCTTAGAACAAACTTTTGCAGACAGCATGAAGAAAAAATATGTCAGCAGCTCCCCCCTCTGCAGAAATGTGCAGATGGTTTATCCAGGATGTCAGGATATTATTCTTGGATACCCTAGGCAAGAAAGTAAGTGAACTGGGACACAAAAATATGCCCATTTCACAAATCTAAATGTATCTGAGTCACTGAGTGACATGGAACATGAAGGACTTTATTTGGTGTAAGGTTATACTTAATTTTGTTCTCATTGAACTAAAGCCGAAGTGAGTTTTCCATTTCCTTCAACAGGAACCAAGGGAATTTGTTTTCCTTCAGGGAAACAAATACAGATTTATTGGGTTTGGATGGCCAGGATTTGGTATTGGTGGGGCTACAGGGGTGACTTCTGTGAAAAGCTGTTAGAAGCTTGTGCAATAGAAGAAATGTCAGCCAGCTCCAAGACAGACCCACTAGCCAAGGCTGAGCCCATCAGTGACAGTGGTAGCACCTCTGGGATAACATAGTTAAGAAGGGGGTAAAAACATCAACCAGGCAACAGCAGCCAGAGAAGACAGGAGTGAGAATATGTAAGAGCAACAACTCTTCAGGCACCAAGGTCATTGAAGAAGGAGAGGGAGGAGATGCTCCAGTCACTGAAGCAGAGATTCCCCCACAGCCCATGGTGAAGATCATGGTGAGATCTTGAGAAATAAGACCATGGGGTTCAGGAATGGTTGAATTCATACAGCCTAGAGGCTATTTCATTCACCGCTTTGACTACCAGATCTGTTGCCATGGAAACAATAGCAGAGCTTTAGATCTATCATCCGACTTAAGGTAAAGTTTTTCCCTGATGAATTGTATAAACTTGAAGCTACTGGACAAAGGGAAATGGGGATTTAATCCTTTTAGCGACTAGCACACACCCCTCTGTTCTGGTCTTTTTAGCATCACTCTTCTTAGTGAGGCTATCAAAGGAGAGAGGAAGCTGGGATTAACAACCATTTCCAAACTTTCCCCTTGGAGATGCAAGACAAATCGACACATGTCTGTAAGTGACATGAGGCTGTTGTTATGAGCATCAGGAGTCAATGGGCAGTAAGGATCAGCTGGTTCAGGAAGGTACAGGAGGGGATGGGCTCTTGGAGAATGAGGGGCTTTCGAAGTTGCCGTAGTGAAGGAGTTGAGAATTTTTTGAAGCTATCTTATCTGTTTTGGAGGTTTGTATTTCTGCATCAAGCAGAAGTCAGAGAAGTAACTAAGAAAAGTGTAGTCTGCCCTGAACTGCTGTGTGTGTGCTAGCAGTGCACTACTCTGAATGACATTTATTCCAGGAATAATGTATTTTACTATCTTCAGCTCATCTCAGCAATGCTGCAGGAGCAATTCTTTCCACTTTGGTGGCAAAAGTTACAAATGAGTCAAACTGAGTGATGCAATGGTTGGCTGAAGAAAATAAGATGAAAAAATTACTTATTAACATGGATGCGCCACACAGCTTGAAGTTGTGCATTATGGCCGTGGTCTTCTGCAAAACTGTGACAATCTCTTCAACTGACTGATGACTGACAGCTATTGAAAATAAAGCTGCATTATGTGCAGCTTTTGTAGAAATATGTATGTATATAAACAAAATGAAGCATATGCAATGTGATCACATCTATATCAATGATTTCTCCTAAAAAGGCTGTCCTCTATGATTCATTTGGGAGAACAGGGATGAGAGCAATATGTATTTATACTTTAGTTTTAACGGTAGTCTTAACATCTCCATTTTCTCCATCTGAACATAAAGTTCAACCCATAGACTGGCTTCTGCCTCAATGTGTAATGGGTGAAAAAAAGAGAGACTTACTATGAGCTTGCTTCTGAGTCCTAGTCATGTAAACACTAAATTGTTCATAAAAGAGCTGTTATGGCTAGTTATACATAAAGATTTGCTTAGCTACATGATGATTTCAGAGCCTGATCTTGTTCAGAGTCTTTTGCAACACTTTCCCTTTTTAAATCTGATATTTGTGGTGGAAGATAAAGTAACAACTAGAGTTGTTCCATTGATTTATATGAGTTTTATAAGTTCCAAGAAGCCTTTTAGATGGAAGATGACTTTCATTTTGACTTTAATGCAAAATGTCCTTCATAAAAATATTTTGCATGTTGGAAAGTAAAATTTTCTAATGTTAGGAAAGGTCCATTTCAAGACTGATTGCATTTATTATAACACAGCTTTGCTTCAGTTATTCATACAAAGCACATAGTAGGTAATGCTGCCCTAGGCACAGCTTTTAGATCTAGCTTAATCTCTCCTTCAAAGTTGTGAAACTGAGGAATGAAAGAACCATGTTGGGGGTGGGGAGGGAAGACACTACCACAGTATTAAAAAACACACCAAATCCCCTGAAATTTATGTTCCAGGGTATTTAGTTGCTCACTGAGACCCTGATTATTACGTACCTGCTCAGAGTCACACACCAAAGGTCAGGTTTTCTAGAACGTGTTTCAAAATAAACACAAAAGAGAGTTTTTACATGAACTATCCACTGGGTGGCAGAAGTAGATCAGAAAAAACCCTACTCAAACGTAAAGAACATAAGCGGGACATACAACACTAGCCTCTATTTAAACCATTTTGTAGCAGCACTATATGAATCTGACACTTGGGCTGGATGTATTTGAGAATAATACATCTCATAAGATAATATATTAGGGTTTTTTTCTCTCTTCCCCTTTCTTTGTGTAAGCATGTGTTCTGCATGCACACATTCTCATCCCTTCTTTCCTTTTTTTCCCCTCACCAACCAGGGGAGAGCATTTTCAGAGGGGAAGAAAGCCTGAGCTGCCCTGCCTTCTCATCTTTTTCTTTCCATGCCTTTGGGTGGAGGATGCTGCTGCTGAAGCTGGAGGCTTTGCTGTTCTACTCCTTCCTTAAGCAGAACTTACTGCTTTGGAAGAATTACAGAGAGATGTGTCTTAAACCTTTGTCTACTCCAGTGTTGCCACACATAAAAGAAATTTTCAGTATTGGGACAGTGAAAATCCTTTCCAAAGGCACATGTTCCCAGTTGATCCAGGTCCTGGAGCTGATCACTTTTAGCAGTAGCTGTCCCTTTGTCTTACCTAGGTTTCGAAATCAGGGCAGATTTGTCAGCTTCAGGGAAGAGTTAGATCAGTTGTAAAATAGTGGGAAACTAGTTAAGAAACTTAGAGGGAAGCTGATAAATTTAACAGTGATTTACAACCCTCACCCTGGTATGGTTAGTACCCTACAAGTTTTAGGTGAGCACAGTGAAAATGGAGGTAAAGGGGCAGGAGTTATGGACTAATTTACTCAGAAAACAACTAAGAACCAGGAGATAAGTTTTATCCTTTAAAACACAGTCTACATGTTCCTGTCTTATGCGTAATTCTGTCAAAAGCAAACCAACCTAAGTTAACAATATTATCCAGTATGCTTCGCATGTGTGTGCGCATCCTGTTATGATAATGGAACATAATTTGTTTGTCCACTTTAAAGCCCCCGAATCCTAAGTGACCTAAGAGATCCTGAGGGTTTATAAGAATATACTATTTTGATTCAGCCCCTGGTTTATGGTTTGGTTTGTTTGTTTTGTTGTTTTTTTTTTTTAGATGCATTCTCTACAATATCTGTGAGAAAGAAATATAACTAGTTTTGTCACCGTTAAGGATTTTTTTATGGAGGATTTGGCCTTGTTGACAGAATTTGTTCTTTACATCTGCCTGTTTCACTGCCTTCCAAACAGTCCTGCTTCAAAACTCACTCTATTTCCTCTTCTCTGCTCTTTCTGGATCTCCTGGTTTCTTGCACTGCCTGGGTGGGAGAACAATGCAGTAACCAGTATGTTAGTCTCCATGAATATTTTTGCCCTACTCAATTCAATGCTCAAAAATGTCTTTATTATGTGTTTTATTATTGTGAGACTACGAGGACTGTGGCTCTTAGGAAAATGTGTTGCCTAGCAGGTGGGTAGAGCATGTGGTAGGATGGGTTGAGCTCAGCATCTGGAGGATTATGTCTAACTGCGTGTAGGGCAATTGACCTGAAATGCTTTTAATTTACAAGGGTAGTTCCCAATAGCGTATTTCTAATATTATTTCTTTAGAGGACAATGAATGCCAAGTCGTAGTAACTAAAATGAGGTCAGCTATATCAGGCCCAAGCTATTTGACACCACACTTTGCAATCTCTGGAATGAATTGGATGAAAGAAACTGTTGAATCTTGTTCTGGCATGACTCTTACTCCCTTTTTATAACTAATTATGGCAGTATTGTTTCACTTTGAACACTACTGCTAGAGGTACACAACACTAAGAAAGTTTACACATGTTTTCTGACAGCATAGTATAGATTTTTAGACAAAACTGCTTATACCTATACTTTCTCTAATCTTTGAGCAAAAACATGAAGACATGATTCCACTGAACATGCATAGTGAAATACACAAAATTCTGTATTCTATACAAATCTTATACACAACTTGTTTTTGAAAATCAGCAGAAGTTTCTAAATAAAAGTAAGCATTCTGCAAACAGGTGTGATATATGCAATAATGTGTTTGCTATGTTGAGTTTTTTTACTGAATAGCAATAATCCTGGTACAGAGAAATAAGAGCAGTGGGGGAAAGAAGGATATTTTCCAGTAATCTGTATATTTTTATGTCAGATGTAAAGTAAGAAAGTTTCCTAGTCTGCTGGGCACACTCACTGAAGAACTGAGCATTATTCAGGTCCAAATTTATTGGCAGGAGTAAGTTCTCCCAGGCAGTCTTAGTTCTAGGAACTGTGGCACAGTGAAACCACAGCACTGTTAAAAAGAAAAAAAAAATCAAAATATTTCGTGTATATCACTTAGAAAATGTCAGTTTTGAAATAGAATAAAAATTGGTATATTACTAAAACACCTTTTCGAATTAATCCTAAGCACATCAATATTTAATTTTGATGATGTGTAAAATGCTCATCATAAAATTTACTTGAAGAAAAAGGAGAATACCAATTTAGCAGTCTTAAAATACAAAGAAAAAAACCCTGAAGACATTAAATATACAAGAAGAGAGATCTGGTATTCGGGTTTTGTTTGTTTGTTGGGGTAATTTTTTTTAATTTTAAACATATAGGCTTGGAGCACCCTGTTGTATTTAAATATCACATGGTCAAATATATTTATTTTTCACCTTTGTTTTCTGTAGTAAGTAAAATTAAATCTAAGACATGCTACACTCATCTGCTGGGATGGAAATTTTTTTTCTAGTGGAACACACAGAATTATCTTTATTAGCCTCTGTACTATTTTTCTTTTTTTTCCCCTTTACTAATTAAAGAAACATCAGAAACTTAAGGTTTAGCCAAACCTGTCATTAATTGTCATTGATTTATACAAAAAATAAACACAGTACTCATGGGCTACCACTATTAGCCCAGGAGAAGTTATAGTCTCAGGGACACTGTATGATGCTGACATGAGCTTTGGACATGCAAACCTTCTAGTAACCAGAGCATATACATTTTCCAAGGAAACAGTCTAGATTTTCCAAATAAATGATGTTGAGTGGAAGGACGTGTGGAATTGGAAAAAAAAAAAGCCAGGGTGTGGGAAATGTCAACTCACAGAGCAATTGAGTAATGTTAGTTGGTCCCTGCTCTATTCCACACTGACCTTTCCATGAATGAACCCTGGGATGAGTCACCCTGCACTTCCACCTCCACATATTGTCTGCCCTCCCTCCCTTTGGGGCTGCTGAGAAGTTGCAATGGCAGTCACCTTCATTTGGCTCATTTATAACAGCAATTTGGTGTTTAGGCTTGGAGGTTTTATTCCAGCTTCTATGCATAACATTCCTTTTCTTTCCTTGGGTTAAGGTAGAATTCAGTGTACTGTGACGTAAAATTTCATCCTTTCTAAAAGAAGCTAATTTTCACTTCTGTACATCTTAACGCATTTAAGCTGAGTATTGACTTCTCAACTACCATCCCTTTAAATATTTGATGCCAGTTTAGCATGGTGCATGTACTACCATGGAAAACCAGCTCAGTGTCACACAACACATGATCCACCATCTTTTTCCCATATGTCAAAGGGCAATAAACAGTGATGATGACAAGAATATTATCTGTTGATCTTGAAGGAAAGTATTATTCTTGCTTCACTTCCTAAGTTTCCAGAAATCAAGTTCCCAAAGACACTGCAATCAGATTTTACGCTAGAGACACAAGTTTATTGCTGAAACTTGTGCAATAACAGGATGGCCTTGATTATAATTTGACCAGTAGCACTTGAAAATACAGAGCTGGAAAGAAAACTCAAGCCTGTTCTCTGAACCACTCAGGGTCCTGCAGATTTGAGAAGGAGTCAGAAAATCAGGAAGCCATTTCAGCAAGCCATTGTGGGAGCAAGGCAAGCCTTGCAGCACTGAGGCATCATGCCATTTCACGAGTCTGTAATTCCTCAAATGCAATTCCATTTCATGTACACTTCTCTGATCTTTTTTCCTATCTTCCCCTCATGTTTTCCTTGTTTTTCTGGCTCTGTGTTCACATTTAATTTCTTGAAATAGAAGGGGGAATAATCCATTTACTTAGTGGGAACTTGTTAGTGGGAATGTGTGTTAGGCAGACTGAAAGGGAAAAATTGCTGTATCTGGAGATGCCAGAAGTCTGATATCCTGGAGTTGTTCCAGCTATCTTTGTTAAAAATACCCATTTAGATTTGCCTTGAACACTTCTCATTTACTTAAATTTATAACATCCTTTGACAAAAATCTCCATTATCTAATTTTTGTAATATTGTTATTCCCCTGTTTATTATACTTTGACAGATGTCTTTATGTTCATTAAATTCTACTAAGTGAATGGGTGACAGATTGTTAGGAATGGAAGTATTACATATAAAATTAACTTCCAGTGCCTGTTTCTTAGAGTTGTCAAGAGAAGACTAATAAAAACTGTGTGCTTAAATATGTAGCATTAGAATAATGGAATAAGAATAAAAAAACCTGTGGTTCAGTTATAAAATCTTCTACTGGAAGACAATGCACACCTTGAATAACTCCCAGCGCTCGTACCTATTGTACTCAAAATCAAGAGTTGGACTATTTGATATAAACTTATGGATATATATGAGTTTTCAGTAGAAAGTAAATATGTAATATCTTGATAAATTGTATAATATAGATAGATGGGAGTACTTTTCACAAATTTCTATTATACTTCAGTAATCATAAAACTTTTATATGAAAAGCTAGAACATGTACTAGGCAGTTTACTTAAGTAGCAATGTAATGCTACTTAACATTATTTTCTCATTTTCCTACAACTTAGAGGTTTTTGAAAAAAAATGAACAGAGGCAAAACCAGGAAAATAATACCCACAGCAGAGAAGGGATTGCTTCAGAAAAAACAAATTATGGAGAGGGAGGAAAAAAAGTGGAATGTGAACTTCTGTTTAAATGTTGTTGATAGGGAAAAAAATCCCCCTTTTTGAAATCCTAGCCCTAAGGAAACATATGGTAGTACTGTCACTGATTTTCAACAGGCCTAGATTTCATTTATATAAATTCTTTCTCTACATGAAGAATAAATTTCTAGTATTGACTAGGCTATAGAGCAAATGCAATATTCTCCAGTGTCTGACTTTGCCTTTACTCATTTTGGCTTCCGTATCTTTAATGACAGTGGTACATAAGTCATGACAAAAAGTTAAATGTTGTTAATTCTCAATTAACATGAGAAAAATGTTGCTCTTAAAATGAAAACCAGTGCTCTATACTTGATATTTGCATATATAGGAACATAGCAAATGGAACTGTTTTATCGGTCTTAAGATTGGGATACTGAAAAAAATATTAATCTTCCTTTGAAGTCAAAAGTGAATTGAGATAATAGTAGTGGACATAACACACAATACGAAAAAATATAAGGTTAGATAAGAAGAACAGCTTTTGACGATATTGGTAAATAAAGTTGATAAGATATTGCCTGGGTAAAGAGGGAATTCTTTATTGCTGGATATCTTTAAGAGTAAACTAGGCAAATATCTGAAGGAAATTATTTAGGATAGGGACTATGATTTCATGATTTTTTTTCCCTGTTTATGATTCATTGACTTTCATGACCTCAGTTTACCTTAAGCTACCATTTTTTTAGGAATTAAGAGTAATGGATGACCTTTTAATTAACTTTCACTAACTATTTTAATAATGAGGAGAAATTAATTTTTCAAACTGACTTCTGTCTTTTTGATACCCTTAAGAATCTATATAGTCTGCCCTCTGGCACATGCAGCCACAGTCATCCACCCTGTCAGGTTCTGCACTCGGTTATTGGTTTAGCCTGAAGTTGGACTCAGACTGATGGGATCTATCTTAAAATTGTTCAACTGTTTCCACTTGCTTTGCAGACTTTTCTTTAGAAGAGGCAGAGTAAAGCTGCTCAAGTACCACATATGACTTGGGTAGCTGACAGCCTTCTCCAGTGCTGCTGAAAATCCACTTTACAAAGTGTCATTCTTAGAAGTCATCCTCAGGTAGGGATGGTTATTCTCTCTAGGTCTGTAGCTGAATCTAAATAACTAAACACTTTTCACTTTTCCACCATTGTGGTGTAATTTGAATGTATGTTTAGGCAGATTGTGTATTCACGAACATCCTTGGAATCATTAAAGATTCTTTGTAAGTGCTCTTTGTATCTGCAAGATCTGTATCCAGTAAATAAATTTACAGCAAAAATGGAGGATCAAAATAGTAATCAAATAAATGAACTTTCATAGTTCTCTAGTTTTTCGGTTTTGACATTTTTTGTTCTGTGCATGTAGAACTCGACCATTAATATATTTTTTAAAAGAACAAACTTAAAAAACCCCAGCTTTGACTTATCACAGGTATATGGCAAATAGTTGGGATGAGCCAGGCACAACATTATTTAGAAGTCATTATCTTCTTCAGGATTAATCTTTTGACTATTTCTCTGTCCAGAAGAGTAGCTTGGATTTTCTGCTTTGTAAAAAATAATGTACAAAGCTGCTCTAGAAGTCACCATGCCCTCCTCACAAATGTAGGAACTTTCCATTATTTTACTCTCCATGTTTTTGGACACAAGGTTCCAGCCCACCATCACTGACTCTTTGTCCCAGGAAAATTGTGTGATCCTTTGTAAATGAGCATTTTTTTCTCACAAATTTAAACCCTGGCTCTTAAAAAGTTTTGGAGTACTTTCCACTTCTACCAGATGTTCCACCCATGTTTTATGGGAACAGATGAAGTCATTTAAGGATGTCAGGACGTTTTTTGATCCTCGAAACTTGGGTTATACTCCTCACAAACATCTGAAATGTCCCTCATGCATTAGAGTTTAAATGGAATTCTGTACTACTGAAGCAATCGACAGGTTATCATAACAGCTGTTTTTATTTCCCCCTTCCATCTCTGAATGATAATTTAACTTGAAGGATAACCACGTATTCAATGAGTTAAAACTATGAATATATTCTGTTCCTTACTTTTTTTTCTCTTGTATAATAAGGTGGATGATCTTGGCTTTTTTGTGAATGAAGACTTTTGCAAAGAGAAATTTTTACATCCCTTCATGTCTCTATCAGATGCTTGATACAATTACAAGTGTGGAAGATCGTGGGGATCATTGCTTCAAGACATCCTCTAACATGAAATTGAATTTCTTTTTAACTACTATGTGATATGCTAGGAAATCCAGTGGGAGTTGGGCTGCTTTGCCCCAGCAATAATCCATAAATTATGCTTTACTGCTGCTCCTCATCATGTGTGCCCAGCTCTTCATTACACTTGGAGGACACAAGGTACAAAATAATTGCTCTATTCAGTTCTTTTCACTGCTTTCCATGTACAATTGTGTGGGATTCGTTTCTTTGATTCTTGTGCTGCTCCACTGCTTTTTAGTTCTGTCTCTAAGAAGCTCTGAACCACCAGCCCTGTGGTACACTTTCCCCATGATGCCTTTTCTTTAGCTGCACTTTTTTCTGGTCACTCCTTGGAGCTCAGTCCTTCAACCAGATTGATTCTAAGTTCTGCAAAACAGCAGTCCCAGTTTCAAAGAGTGGTTACTAATCCTACAGATGTACTTTCAGGATGATTTATTATCTTTCTATTATGGGCCCTTGCTCAGAATGAGAGCAATGAGAGAATGTTCTCCTGCCACTCTGCATGTAAGGCTATTGCCTCAGGAGGTCACACTTCTTCATACGGACATTGAGCACTCAAGTATTATCCAGAAACCATCTTACTCTTTTCGAGTCCTGGGGATTCCCATGAGTTGGATCAAATCCCTTACCAAAACACCTTGATTAGAAGTGTTAATACTCTAACAGCACAAAACACTTTAACATGAAATAAAGCACATAAAGTAAGCTGGACTTCTCTTCTTGTCTGCAGTGAATTAGTATTAAGCATAATTTCTTCAACCTGACCACCTGAGCACTGCTTCTTCTGTGCAGGTCAGCAACCAGTCCAATACCTCTGCAACTTCTGAACCATGGTGTCTGTAGAGAAGTGCTACAGGAGATCCAGAAGCTCTGGGGTCAACCACTTCCTTCCAGAAACTGCTTCCAGCCCTCCAGCAACCCCAGAATTTCTTTTCCTGTAAGGTGGCAATCCTCAGCATAGGCTGTTTTATCATCTGATGCCCCTGAAGTCTACTGCACCTATACCACGTGGGTTGGAGCCAGCTAAGAAATGTATTTTCTTACTCATCTGACCAGTAACATTTTCATGATATTTCTGTACCTCGAAGTCCTTCAGTATTTTCTGATTACATTGACAATTACTCGTGTTTTGCCTCTGAAAAAAAAAATTGCATGCATGAAGTTTCCATGTAGTTTCTGCTTATTGTTTGCTACTCTTGATGATTATTCATGCACTGTGTTCTCTTTTTTCACAAGGAGGCATTTGCAAAATGATTTTTTCTGCAGGCTTCAGAGTCCATGTCCTGAACAGACTCTTACAGGAATTGCCCAATCAGTTAGCTGCCTTCCTGTGTATCCTGTCTTCTGCTGGCAGTAACAACAGCAAGTTAGGCAATTGCATAAGTTACAGCCTTTCCATTCTAAAATCATCTATTAATTAAGAGTAAAGAGGAGCTAATATTTACATGTGGTACTATCTAAAAGCTGTTTATTGCTTCAATTCTTCTTTAATGTGCTAGACCAGAAATACTAGGCTTACCTAACTTGCTTTTTGTTTGTTTTTTTGTGCAGAAGTTGTGAATGGCAGGGCAACATTTTGAGGCAGGACTGAACTTTCTTCTTGTCCCCCTTATATCCAAAGCAAAACCAGTGAAACCATTGCTAAAATGAAGTACTTCTCCACAGAGGCACTTGCTAGAATGATTCTTATATAACTTGCAAGGTCAAAATCAGATTTTGGGAGCTGCATGTGATCAAGCTGCTTTAAGTTAATGATCTCATCACAGAAAAAATCTGGAGTGTTAGCCAGTGCAAATATATTTAAAACAATTTCTGCCTACAGCACATCTAAATTCACTTCAGAGCTTCAGCTGATCAATATGGATTGTATTAATTCACAAGAGAACAAAACAGCTCATGGTGTGGTTTGCAAGGGGCCTGACTTACAGGACAGCTGTTGAATCAACAAGTTCCCACACAGTGCACTCGAGTAGTGGAGCCCTACGTGCAGCCTTCTATCTGTGAGTAATCCTACCTTTGTTCTTTTCTTCTTTTTTTCTCATGGCAAATCAGAGTGATTTTATCTGGGAGAACTTTCTGCACAACCAGACTAAACAATGCGGGAACAGTTTCTATATCTTAAATTATGCTCAGTGTGGTACTCTGAAAATCATAGAATGATTTGAGTTAGACCTTAAAGTTCATCTAGTTCCAACCTCCCTTCTAAGGGCAGGGACACCTTCCACTAGACCAGGTAGTTCAAAGCCCCATCCAACCTGGCCTTGAACAGTTCCAGGTATGGAACACCCACAACTTCTCTGGGCAACCCGTTTCAGTGGCTCACCACCCTCATAGAGAAGTATTTCTTCCAATATCTAGTCTAAACTTGCCCTCTTTCAGTTTAAGGTCTAAAAATAAGGTCTAAAAGTGTAGAAGAGCCTACTGAACTAATACAGCACTATGTAGTGAAGCAAAGGAATTATTATTTTTGAAAGTTTCTGTGCATTTTAAATACTCTTCTCTTTTTGGTTAATGACTACAGTTACTGAAAATCAAATGTACAACTCCATTTTTTAAAGACCTATTTTCTCCATGAGGGCTAATCGCATCATGTAACTTCATTCCGGATTTGTACTGTTAATAAAGTATAAAAACCTAGTCTAAATGTCCTTGGAGAAGCCTCTCCAGTGTTTATGTAAAGAGACAGCATTCCTAAAGTGGACACCCAACTTAAGTGTTTGTATCAGTTTCTCAGAGTGCCTACATTCTCATCATTTAGCTATGAAGAGCTGTCACTTAAAGCATGGAAATACAACTTTTCAATCATAGCTTAAATGACAGAGACTGTGGAAGCTTCTGTTTTGCAAATCCTGGGCTCCAACTACTATTTTCCAGTTGTTCATTCTCACACATTAGCTCTAGTTTCTCTTTTATCGGACTCCAGTCCCCACTCTAACCATGATAATGAAGAATTCAGTTCAGAATCTTGACTATGCCAATATGGTAAACCAAAGTATGTTTATTGGAGAATTGATGGAAAATACAGAAACAGGGGTTTGCCATAGGGTTAAAAAATACAACCTGCTCTTGCAGAGATGGTTTAAGAATGCGACGTGTTGCTGACAGCATAATTAAGTAAATGTCTTGTATTGCTAGTTTTCTATAGCATAAATTCTTAGTGGTGAGATTACTACAGATCCTGTATTTATTAGGTTTTCCTACTGTGGCTATGCACCCCTCCTTGAATCCCCCTGCTCCTCCTTTCCAGGCTGCACAATGATCTGAGAACTTTGTTGTGCTCTCGCTTTTATATTAAACCTATTTTTGCTGATACCTTTGCTGGTGATTCCTTAAGTGACCTTAAAACACTCACTCACGACACCTACGCAGTTTGAAGTCATCTAGAATGCACCCTCATTAAGGTGTGAGGTGTGATCCTGGTGTCCTAAAGGCAGCCTAAACTTTTCCTAAATTTGGCATTCACAGGCAACCATATGATTATCAGAAGTGTGAGTACACTTTATGTATTGGGCATCTGCTGAGGTGTAAAGAAGTATGGCTATTCACCAGAATGGGTGATTCCCTATGAGAATTATCTATCATACACAGCTGTAAATTGAGCTGGTTCAGCATCAATACTTATCTCTGAGATTACTGGTTCCTGGCTGGCTTCCTACTATTTACTGGCTGATTGTAGGGATGGATAATCATAGGCACAGAATTTCACTGAAACTTCAGACAGACAAACCTGAAAAGTAGAAATGATGTTTTAAGCTAGCAAAAAATACCCTTAATCTTGAATCACAGAGCATTCTGAGTTGGAAGGGACCCAAAAGCATCCTCAAGTCCAACTCTTAAGCAAATAGCCTGTACTGGGATATGAATCCCCAACTTCGGCATTATGCGCACCATGCTCTAACCAACTGAGCTAATCTCTGGGTCATGGATTAGAAATATCAGACTAACTGTCTACACTACATAGAAATGTCACTATTTTGCGTGAGATCACTAGTAACAAATACAGAAGTTGATGTAAATCAACTTTTAAATCAAATTACATGACCTGAAAACTATTACATTCAGAACAGTATATGAATTTAAAAGATGCTGTTTGATGCCCAATCTTTTGTACCTTTCCACTTCATCTGCTCCATTTGTTGATCACTGAACAACATGGGAGAGGGCCCTGTGCTGCTCTTAAGAGGGAAGAAGGGAAAATTGTCAGTGGTTAATTGGGGCTTGGGAGAATTGACCTTCATATGATTTCTCCAATGATGAGTCATCACCTCCATGACTGATATCCTCGGGTCTATGCCACACACTAATATACACATCAATATGCACACCATGTAAAGCTACCAGTGTGCAAGTCATTACAGAAGCAGGCCTATGTAATAATGAACTGTTTATTAATGTACATTTTATGTTTTCCAAACATTTCAGTTAACACAGCACAGCTACAATACTATCTATCCTGCCCCTTAAAACTGGGGAAAAACCGGAAAAATTAAAATTTTTCTTGAGTAAGTAAGAATAAGGGCTACAGAATGTGATTTCTATTTCAGCAAGAGAATAGACATAGAAGAATAGGTTTTGAAAAGTACTTAATCGCAGTCAGTGAAATTTGAATTTTCAATGTATTTAGGTAATATAGATTTATCTTAGTGTAACTCCTAAGAGTTTCCACGAGGAAACAATTTTGTATCTACATAGCCTTGGCTAATGCAACTTGTTTCTAGAATAACCAGAAACTTAATTTGAAACCACAGAATCGTGAGACAAAGAAAGGCATTGAGAACTTTCACAGCGTGGGAGGAAGATGACACAATTTTTGATTGCCTGAAGCTAGACAGGAATTTAGCAGAGACCTCAAAATGACTAATTTGTCCTTAGACTTTAGTTTGCATTTTCACTAAATTTCATTTTTGCATGGCCCCACTGGGCACCATACTGATTTATGTTTTACATAAGAATGGGGTTTTTCCCCTCTTCAGACTCATCATTTGGGAAATAATATAAAATGTTGTTGATATGTAATCAGCTAAAAATTCACCATTTTAATAATTTAAGGATAGGAAAATCTTAATGGATGAATAAACATAATGGTAACACAACAATCCACTGGGGGCTGTGTTCACATTCGCTACGGGCATTGTCTCCTAACGGAGACCTTTTCAGCCTACGGGCTGAAAAGACTGGTCCTTCTATTCCATTTTTTGTGTAAGTTAAAGAAAAGAATTTTTTTGAAGCCTGGGTGATCACTGGTGGATTTAACTCATATGACAGCTAGTTGCAATTGAGATCGCATTACTACCGCAATTTTTCAGACTTAATTGTAGTTAAAGGCAGTTTATGCATATAGCATTTCTAAATTGATTCCCAGGAGGCAGGTTTGTTAATCAGAACTCAACACTTATAGATGATTAATGGTTAAGAAGTCGCACTGGACATGAATGGTGGGAAACTGCTGTCAATATAAATATTCTCTGTATATAAAGAATGAACCAGAGGTACTACACTTTGAAAAATATTGATTCTGTTAGAGTTAAACCCTCTTAGAGTTGGTATTTGCTATTATGTTCTCTATTATATCTGTAGTGCAGTTAAAAGTTATTTTTTTCATGAAATTTTTAAGCTAGAATAGATATTGTATACTCTATGAAAATTCATTCACAGAATCCCTTAAATATCTCTCTTCTAGACCTTTTTCTAAACTGGAAAAAAATATACAGAATATACAGAAAATACACGTGTGTACCTTTAGCATTATATACACACATACACTTATGAATGAATTCATCGACACCAATCAAACTGCATCATCATAAATTGAGATATACATTGGTTTATTGCTGAGTGCTCACTTTTCCAAATGTCATCAGAGGGAGGATGGCAAACAAGGAATCACTATCAAAGATGTTTCTTTCAGATGTGCCCAAATAGTTTCTTTCTGGGATAAAATTTAGAATGAAAAGCATTTTTGATCCTTTGCTGTGTTTGAGTAGCCAGACAACAGCAGGGTTGATTTTTAAAATTTCTGTCTTATTTGCACTTAACTGGAAGTTGACAGTTCTTTCTGTCAAGTGTGGAGGTGTTTGCCTGAATTTTGTCTGTCAGCAGGTAACACAGATACTTATTGCCTTTTTCATTCACAAAAATCTTCTGCTGTTCAGCAATCATCGAGAGACAACATGTTAAAGTGTATTGGGGCTATGTTTGAACCCAGATTTGTTCCTGGCTGAATGAACTATGCAAACACAAGCTTGTATGCAGGCATGGGTATAAAGCAAGCAGGAAAGAGTTATTGAAAGAGACTAGATCAGGTCCCATAGTAATGTGCACCCTGACCACAAAATGGATTAACTGATTGTGGGTACTGCTGTGCCCACAGTGCAAATAGCTCACAATGCCTTGGAAAAGCACATTTAGCATCATAGAAGACAAGCTGGCCTCAAATCCTGAAAATGGCAGTGGCAGAGGGGGTAAGGACCTTGAGTATGAGAGCAAGGAGCCTCTTCTTGGGACTGCTGGCATCCATAACCCGCACTGTTTTCTAATGTAGGTGTCTGTTATTCATGGAGAACTAGGGAAGATGCACTCCCCTTCCCACCTATCAGGCTCAGAACCACCGTAGGCAGGCATTTATTTAATGAATGTTTTTCTCCATATGCATTCTTTCACAAGAGGACTGGGCCCATGTGACTCAGCTCCAGGATTCCTCCAGAATCTTCATGGATGTGTAGGGGGAGACAGGAGGAACATCATCTAAGTACAACTTGTGAATGAGCAATAACAAGGGAATGGCCCCAGAGGTTTTATATACTGCTTTGCCTGTGCCAGGCAGGATTGCCACATCTCTCTCAAGTGGGGAGGTTCCTGAAGTTTGTGTGAAAGTGGTGAGGGACACCAGCTCCTGTCTTTAGTAAAACCTCTCTATGTATGAAAGTCATGTGCTCATTGTCTGGTCATCCATTTCCCAAAGACAAAGTGTTCCCACCAGTCTGTCTCCTGAATACAACAGTCACTGAGGCCAGGACTTGCAAAAGACATTTTTCCCCTTCACCTGGAAAAGAAGTGCTGGATGATGGGCAGGAATTTATTCAAGATGTACCCATCTGGGCATCGGCTTTGCAGCTGCAGGATTAGATGTCGATCCCTCTGTTGTAACACCTTGCAGCATGTGCTGTCCAAAGGTGCGAGGGGAAGGGTAGGCATTTGGGTAATGAGCGACAGTAGTTTTGAATGGACAGGAACAGAGCTTCTGCTTCTGAGCTCTGGTATGGGTGATGGTACTGCAGACACAGAGGAAAGGGACATGTGATGATTACTGGAGGTTTGTGGGACAGGTTCACTTAATAAAGGGTGAAACCACATGTGCAACAGGAGCACTGAGGGACATGGACAAGTAGCACCAAATCTTGCCTTAAGCTCCCAAAACCAAGCACTTCTGAAATGAAAGGGACATCATCACCAAGGTACTTCAAACTACTGGCCTTTCCCTCTTGCATTCAACAATTTGCTAATCCCCGATACAGCCGGTGGTCGGGATTGTCTCACAGACCGGGGAAAGCCTATTAGACCCCTTACCGGGGACCGTGCGGGACGGCGGGGGAGGCTCTTCGGGGGGCATGGGTGTACACGAGGTGCGGCGGGCAGCAGCCAAGCTGTAAACCCAGCCTAGTCCTGCGCTGGCCGGAGCCCAGGCAGTGCCGTGCCAGGGCGCGGGAGCGGAGGGGGCGGTGCTGGCGGCGGGGCGGCTCCTGCGGGCGGTGCGGGGCCGGGCGGCCGTGGCTGGGCGGCCGTGGGGCAGAGCCGCACCAGAGCAGCGAGCGGAGCTTGCGGCAGGTGCGGAACCGCGGCCGGCGGAGGGGCGGCGTGTGGCCGCCGGCAGGTCAGCGGGGCTCCCGGGGACAGGAGGGCTCCCCGGGGGGCTGCATCCCCTGCAGGGCTCCCCTTGCCCGCGGGGTGGCTGGGGGTGCAGCCGGGGAGGGGCACGGGCAGGTGCAGCCCTCGGGGCGGCCTTTGCCGCCTCCCCGCAGCCGGGCTGCCCCCGCGGGAGCCCAGCGTGGGGACCGTGGGCGCCGGGGAGTCACGGGGCTGAGATAAGGAAACTTCTGCATCCTTCTCAGCAGGGAGCTGACATTGTAATGTGCCACTGGTGGGGAGTTTTTTTGCAACGTGACTGCAGTGTGTGCAGCACAGTGAACTAGCATGACATCCTTGCTTAGTTTATTGGCACGAGATGAAATCATTTATATCTCGCTATGTCCTTCTGTGCTGTACAGGAACCTGCTTTATTCTTTCATCATGTTGGTCTTGCACAAAGGTAATGTCTTTGTGTATCAACTTCTTCAGCAGTTTGTGGAAAGAGAGTACAGCCTTTAGAATAATCAGTAGAAGGGTTTGTAAGAACTACAGTTATACTTGCTGCTGTACCTGGATAGAGAAATTTGCTTTGTGGGCCACTTCTGATTACTGCTTTTCAGTTGTGTAAGGCTTAGAGGTACATACTACTTACTGTGCTGAAAGGATCTGGTCTCTGATTCTAGGATTTCACATGCTGGAAAACCAGTCCACTGGTTGATTCTGTAAGTGTTCCAGCTTTCAGGCACCTGGGAAAGCCTTCTGAGTCTGTTACAATTAGTAAACTTACTTGGAAGTCTTCCCCAAACCTTATTTATTGTGGGAGTGCTTATTATATAATGTCACTCAAATATTTGTTCAAATGCGTAATACTGAACTAAAGGATGAGCATAAAATATTTATTTGAAGAACTGTGTTAAGTAGTTCCCTTAGGAAATTTAGTTTTCAGCGTGAAGACTTTGATGGGATACAGCATGTTAAAGATGCGCAGAATCAAGACATATATTCAGAGATGCATAACAGGAGTGTTGCATTTCCTGGTAGTTGTGACTTTGGGGTCTGTATCTGGTATCAGTACTATCTAGGAATCTGGACACCAAGGTTCCATGAGAGTACTTCTTACCAGTTAGGAGATGAATAGCAAAGGTGTTCAGAGATCTAGAGAACATAACCCATGGGAAAAGAGTGAAAGAACTGGAATGTTGCAGTCTAGGGAAGCAAAGACTGGTGAGAGATGTGATAACAATCTTCAGCTGTGTAGTTGGTTGCTACAGAGTGGTGGGAAGCAAACTCTTCTCCACATCCAGTGGAGACATAACAAGAACCAGCATGTTGAGCTGCTGCAGGAGACGTTAGGTTAAATCAGTAGGGAAAGTCCTGTGTAACTGTACAGGTAATTGCACATTGATTGTCCAAACAATCACTTACCAGAAATCCTAACAACAAAGGTGATCATACCTTCCTGTTGTCAGAGGCATTAAACAGCCTCTTCAGGTCCCTTAAAGGCTCCATGGGTGGCAGAGTCTACCAGGAGGCCAGCCTGTGAACTCACACTCTTGAAGATGATTGTGCGTATCAAAGAACCTTATCAAACCGTATCAAAGTTTGGTAAGGTAAACATGGCTTAGTAGTCCACTTATCATATTTCACTCACATGCCAAACTTTTATACTAGATTTTGTGATTCTTTTTTCTGCTCAAACTGCGTTTGCCATTGAAATCTAAGAGCAGATGTGGATAATCTGCTCAAGAACATCACATCTTGGTTTAGCATCATCACAACTGGGAAACTGGCTTATGTGTAAATTTTTGAGCTTAGTTTCGAAGTACAGTTATGCAAATTGTATCACGTTATTTCCTTCAGATCCTCAGTAATACCAGTGTGTCTCAGGGAGTCCATGAAGCAGAATACTTTGCTTTAATTTATGTCTATCTTGGCTGTGATCATCATCTTGGAAATTAATTGGAATATAATTCAGTTCTTAAACATACTATGAAATGTGTAGTTGTCCTACTGCATTTAACAAGGGTTTGCATGGTCCAATTACCAGCCCAACTAATTACAGAAATAGTTGACTGAAAGGAGACTTGGTGGTTTTCCTCCCTTACCTCCATTACCTAGAGGTTTTTGCTGCTTTGCTCAATTTTTATTCTTTTATTGTGTTATTCTTGGTATTGTTATTATGAATTGACATGTTATTTATATTAAAAATTCTATCACATTCTTTGCTTCCTGCAACTACTTGTGAAATTAGCTTCTCAGTCCACAAAAGGATCACTTAAAGTTTTTGAACATCCCTGTTTTATAAGAGTGGGACCAGACAAGGCCTAACCTCTATTTCTAGGTTGTCTCTGTTTGTAATTAATTGGTGTCCCTGTGTTCTGCTCTTACTGTTTTAGAGAGGCATTGAATAAAGCTGGTTCAATCTATCTTGTGTCTTTTTCTGAAAAGAGAGGCTTTTTCAGTGGTCTTAGTTGTCTGTATTATTAATGTCTTTGTTTCCACCTTTTTTCTCTTTTTTGAGCTGGCATGACATGAGCTGAGCCCAGTAAACCTGCTGAAGATGTGCTGTTCCTGGGGCGTCTTCTGCTTCTTCCTTCTCACAGAATATTCTAAGTTGGAAGGGACCCACAGGGATCATCGAGACCAATTCTTAAGTGAATGGCCCTTATGGGGATTAAACCTGTGACCTTAGCATTATTAGCACCATGCTCTAACCAACTGAGCTAATCTGAGGTGCCTCCCATCACACCCACAGTGGTGTGGCAGCCTGGAGTACTTGAAGAGACCAAGATGTGCCTTGTAAAATGTCTTGCATTTGGTTTTTATGATGTTGGTTTGTTGCACTGGACCATGTCAGAGTTTCTCTGAATCATCAGAAAGGACAAATTTTGTCAGGGCACAGCTGCAGGGGCTCCCCATGGAGGGGTGGCAGGGATGGGCCTGACCTGTCCCCCTGTCCCAGCTGGGAGCAGAGTGTTTGGGGGCACCAGGGCAGCCCCAGCCCTGCACATCAGGCACCTCCCTGGGGATGGGCTGGGGCCAGGCTGGGACATAGCACTGTGGTGGGGTCTGGCTCCATGGGGTCCGTGGCCGTGCAGGGCTGGGCTGTGGGGAGCAGGGACAGGGGATGACAGCCCACAGGGGGCTGACGTGGGTTCGTGGACCGGTAAAGGCCTGTTAGTACCATGAGGCCCTTGACACATTTCAAAGCTTCCTATATCCAAATTGTGTATTGAAAATGTGTGAAAACTGCCCATTAGCACAGTATTGGGTATACTTGAAGTATCCAAAGATGTGCCAGGCTGATAGTGACAAGGAGGATGTCGGAGAGTTTATCTTTCCCAATTACACAAAATGGCATAACCGATAGAACTGGAATGTTTTGTGAGACACATGTGCTTCAGCACCCTGTTCTTCTGCAGCACATCCTTGGCTGGTGTCTCTAGGGGTGTGGGGTTTGATGCCTGCTATGCATCCTCTGCCTGGAAAATTCAGTGCACCTCTTTGAGCACCCATGACAACCAAGCTCAGATCTTTGGATTGGAGATGGCTCCATCAGGCAGTTCTACTTGTAAATAGCCAATGGTACTAGTCCAGAGTAAAATTTAGGGATAAGCAGAAAATTGTTAAGGAGGTTGCTGCACCATGGCAATACATACTGCTTTGTTAAATAAAAAAACCCCATAATAATCAAGGCTTGACCTTTCCTCCCTGTTTTTGCCCATAAAAATAGGCTGAGCCCTGCAAGGCTTCTGTGTTGCATCATTTAGAACTGGATTGGCCACAGAAAAATGCAATATATGGTAGAAGAAAACTTAGACCTGTGGGGGCATAGACAAAATGGCTTGAGAGGCTTTTTTCCCTCTCTCTAGTTTCTCTGGTACTGGGGTACTGTGAGATTTACAAAAGAAACTTTTCCAAGTTACCATTAATCTGCACAGGCATTGTTTTAAAGCAGCACTGATTGATTTAGCCTTCGAGGGAGATGTCAGGCACACTATTCGTGATTCACAGCAGACAGAAACCAGGGAGATGAGTAGTGTTGATTGTAGTGGATAATACTATGAGTGGAAAGAAGAGTACAAAGTAAATACATGTCAACCTTTTGGAATTTTATATACAATTTCAGTGTTGTATTGAGTAATCAATCTTTTTATCAGTGTGTTTCATGCTGTAGTAAAATAGGCCCTAAGTAGTGAGAAGTTAATAGCTACTCTAAGTAAAGCACACAGGAATGAGACCCATTCTCCACAACTAAGAACATGCAAAAATTGCAGGGAAGTTTGTTTAAACTTGATGTGGTGAAAAACAAAACTATCATTCGTACCAGTGAGATTTACATTTTTTCTTAAGTTTTTGATCAGTTCAAAGTAAGCCTGTTAAGAATACTGCACTAGCACATAGGAAATCTACATTTCCACCTTGCATACTTATACTTTAAGGCCTCTTCATAATTCAGATTTTTGTATTCAAAGATATTTCTCTCTGTGATTAGTTCAAGAAGCTTGCTCTGAAGCTCTGGTTTGAACTAATAAAACAGAGAGGCTGCAGACTTCTTAGCAATGACAGAAAGAAATACTGATGTGGCAAAGTGAGACAGTTATGGAGATTGCAGAGGGGAAGACAAAGAGGGACTGGGATCAGTCACAGGTCCTCTGGGGCAGGAGGGGTTGGGAAGTGGCTGCAAGGGCCCTTTGACTGTGGGACTAGGGGTGGGGAGTCTTCTGGCAGCTGACAAGGAGACAGAGGCATGAAGAGGTCTCAGGGTATTTTTAGGACAGGGAGGGTTTGGCAGAGCTTTGTGGCAGCAGGGTCTCTTATTCCCTCATACTTTCCATCCAGACCATTTCTTCTCATTGTCTTCTGCACTGTCCCATATTGTGGGGTGCCTCTTGTCACCTCTGCAGCCATACATTTTTTTCTCAAGCAAACATTTTTTCTTTCCCTCTTCATTGGTCCTGCCAATCCCTTTGGGAAAAGGGCTGGGGTTCTCAGTGTCGCTTGTTCTGGCTGTTGGGAAGGTGGTAAAGGGAGATATGAAGAGGATTAAGGGGACTGTGCAGAGGTGAGGACAGCAGTAATCATAAAAAGCAAGATTTACTTCTTGTGGAGTCCTGAGTGACGTGAGAGATGTACAGCAGAGAGGTATAGCAAGTCTACCTCATGCACACTCATCTCTGTCCTTGGAGATGGTGTCAGAAGTACTGTGTAAATATGAGGTGCTAATCAGATCAGCGGTTTGGGATGTAGCTCTGCTATCCCCATCTTTTTTGACATAGGTAAAATTTACTGGTAGAAGTGGACTACTTACTTACAAGTGTGCAGGTTTGTGTGTGGGTGTAAAAGATGTTGAATGAAGAAGTGATCATTTTTTTGTATGTTTTTGTATGGTTTAATTGGGAAGATTACCTGGAGGGCTCTAAATGTGTCTGTCTCAACATGTCATATTCACAGCTGTATATATGCTGTGTGACAAAATTTGTAGACTATTTTAAAAAGATTTTATCTGTGGAACATGCTAGAAAAGTGTCTTTATTCAAGCTGTCTTTGAAAGGGAGAAATTGAGTTGTCAGAGTGAAGAGTGTTGCAACTTCTGTAGTTGGAGTGTACATTAACACAGCCATTTGATTAGCTCAGAGTGTTTTTGTATATTTTAAAGACCACTTACTCTAGCCAAAGCTATTTTTTGTGTATTTTTTTCCCTTTTTTTGTGTGTAAATTTTCTGAGCCATGGTGATGATAAAACATGTTCTAACTTGCCTGAACTGATTTGTATCCTACATCAACAGAAAGTGGAAAAAAACCCAAAACCCCAGAGCTCTAGTTTGAAGTTAAGCCAACAATTTTCAAAGCGTGCCAGCTTGTACTTTCCAAAATATAACAGTCTGTACTTTCTTCATTAAGTAGAGTTAATGATTTCCAAAAGTTTTTTTTTCAGTCAAAACTGTTTCAGCATATAAAAATGAGCCTAATTAGGGTGATTTGAAGACACGTAAGTGAAGAGTGCTGCAGTTGATATAACAGCAAGAGTACGTGTAGGCTCAACCTTTAACAGACACTTGGGAAGTCTGTTGTCAAGAGTACTTGTGCTTCTCTTGGTCTCGGTAGGTAATGCCAATTTTCACCCCCTTAAGATCTCCCTAATTCCACAAGAGCTTGCAGTATCACATGTGGAGAGGTCAAGATAACTTTGCATAGTTGTATCAACAGTACAATTTAGAAAAACTAGATTACTGAGCTTAGTTTAATATCTTGTGGTATAATCCTTGCTCACTAAAGTGTGCAGAACTGTGTAAAGTATCTGCTGCCTTCAATGTCCCCAAATATAGTAATTTCTTTTTCTTAGTCTTTTAACCACCTGGCATCCCCTGGGTGTCTTTCTTGGAGCTGTGTCCCAGACAGACTCCTTTAGAGAGCGATCTAAGCAAGGCTGTTTAAATAACTCTCTCTTTAATTGCAGCTCTCCTTGACCAGATCAGCATGTTCCTTCTTACTTGCACTTGGGATCTGACCCTGATTTTCTACTGTTTCCCCGTTCCTCATTGCACATAGAGAAGATATTTCCAGTTAAATAAAAAGGCAGAGGAGAAAATAGATACTGTAAGCATAGCTGCAGTGTCCTATGTGGAGAAGAGGAGGCAAACACATCAGTGCAATGACTTGAAGGGTGGGTGAATTATGCAGAATATGACTTGAAGATGGAAGAGGCAGGAGTGGACCATGTAGAACTGTTAGCTTTGTGAATTCATTTATTTCTCAACTGTGGGAGAAGTTTCAAAACAAAAAAGCACTCTCTGGGAAGTGGCTCTGAGGTTAGTCTTTATGCCCAAGACAAAAACCCAGGGGAAAGTTACATAATGTTGAACTTTCATTTTATCAGAGGTTTGATTGCCTACGGGAGCTGGACATGGGAGTCCCCAGCTCTTAAAATCTTGGCCCTGGTAGCACAGGACTGTAAGGTCTAAAGTAGATCACTGTTGGCAAAATATGAGCCAAACTTAATGTCAGTGTCTTGGTAAGGAGCTGTGTGCCTTCCTTCCCCAAGTGGAATGGTATCTACCTGCTTATGACATTTCTGTTAGGAG
Source organism: Pachyramphus minor (assembly GCA_013397135.1). Classification (NCBI taxonomy): domain Eukaryota; kingdom Metazoa; phylum Chordata; class Aves; order Passeriformes; family Tyrannidae; genus Pachyramphus; species Pachyramphus minor. Next base: position 35,120 of record VYXB01004362.1, on the reverse strand, counting down.
GGAGCAGAACTGGGTGAGAGAACTGCTGAGATATACCATGAGATTCACTGTCAAGTCATGAGGTAGAGCAATGTGGGAAAGTACAGCCAAGAACCTTGGAGCTAGAGTGCAGCCCTTCATAGCAACTTAAAACAAAGGAAAGGTTATGTAGAAATGCAATAATAAAAGGTGTTAATATGCGAAGGGGAATTTTCAGAGGAAAAACACCTAATTATCTTGCTTACTAGAAGGAAACTCAAATTCTTACCTACTGAAAAGGAGTCTTTTTTGTCTCTCAGAAGGTGTCACTTGCAGTGTCAGTGAGTATCACATGGCAAGCCTAAAAAAACCAACCAAATAAATTAAATGGGTTTTTGTATAGCTCTGTCTGGAAGTTGAGAGAACAAGAAAATTGGGAAATAAAGGCAGTTAAGAGACCTGGAGGCATTTTTTCCTATCCCTGAAAAACAAAATTGAGAATCTTTCAGTCCTATGTAGAATGACACAAGGCACGAGAAATTACTGATGATAACATGTAGCTACATGCTAGCAGTATATTAAATTGTGAAAAATATACTCTTGCAGTATACTAGAAGATAAAATGATAAAGGAGTTTTTTGCTGTTTTACTACTGTGGAAAGGAATAAGGGAAGGGGAAGAAGATTTGATGAATAGGAATAACAGCAAATTCTTTTTAAAGGTCCCAGACAATGGAGGTTTATGTTTGTTATTCCCTGGTGAATTCTGCCTCCATTTTCAATGAGGAGAAAGGAATGTAATTGTATGCTCCTGTGATTAAGTCCATTTGCTGTGCAGAGAGGCCCACATGGCCATGGCATGCTCATGACAGGGCTGAAATGAACATTGACAACTTTTGCCAAAAAGGGAAGGGAAGCCAGAGTGCAGAGGATTTCATTAAGGAGCTCAAAAGAGAGGACAGCTGCACCTAATTTTCAGAAGCACATAGTTATCTTTGAGGAAGCCAAACAGTACCAAGAATAAAGCTTAATTTTTATTTCCTAAAGAGTAAGAGCATTCCATTTATTTTATTTTCTTTTCTGATGTGGATTTAAATAAGTTATCTGTCCTCAGAAGAGGTTTTTCTAGCAAAGAAGAATTACTTCTTTGTATATGCATAAGTATACCTACTTATGCTAAGTACTCACCATGGGTTATTAGTAGAAGGTACCTGAGAGTAGCAAGTAAAAGGCATTCAACGAGACCATCCTGGAGCTTTCCAGTACAGAGCATTTCATTTGCAGAAAACGTGATTCTCTCTGCTCTTCTACACTTTTGACCACATGCAGTTTGTGTTTGTTTCATGAGTCAGTCTATCTGATTTTTAAATAGAGCTGAGTGATATACATCTGCTTCTGCAGAGTTACTTAGAGGATGCCTTTGAAAAGTTGGACAATTGCAGCCAATGAAATCTTGCTCAGAAATCAAAGTGCTGTGAAAATTCTGTTATATGGTGATTTCATCCTGAGAACTCTGCTACACTAATACCAAAATAGAACTTAAACGCTGATTGTTGATACCTGAAGTAAATATGTAATCACTTTAAATCATTAACCTAATTTCTTGTTTGAATACACAGAAAATAGCTTTTCTTTCCTGAAAATGAATAGGCCAAGATGTAAAGAATATTTTGATACCATGGAAAATAATAATAATTATTATTACAATTACTGGGAAATAATCCTATGTACCTTTGTGACATCGACATTTTAACACTTTTTTCCTGAAGTAGTTATTTTCTAGTTGTTTTTTTTTTATACCTTTTTCACTGGTTGGTATTTTAAATCTGTTTTTGTTGTCATGGAAGTTTATTTTACAATATGACTGAGATGAAACTGGCTTTCTTTATTTGTTTATTCCATTTTTTCACCTTTAATACTATCTGAAAACCAATAATCATGTACATAGATGGAGTTCATCTTTAACACGTTCATGCGCAAACATATAGGACAGCATTTGATTTTAAAGATCTAAAATATAAGGCAATGCTTACGGATTATGTCATAGTTGCTAGTTGTTATGGCTAAACTATAGCTAAATTAATTGTGAATTCTGAACAATTATATAGACCAAATAAGAACTGAGAATCTAATCATACATCTTGAAATAACACTCAGAGGCAGGAAAATGCGGGTTTTTTTATAATTTAAGTGAAAGAACAGTATATGATATTTTACACACCATCTTTGACTGTTGATACTATACCCCAGAGATTCTTCCAAGGAGACTTTTTTCTGAAAGAGATGACCCGTATACAGTCATTCTGAAAGTCATTCAAGTGCCAGAATAAACCCCTGAAACATTGTAAGCGTTTGCTCTAAAACACTGTAAGTGATAGCCAAGATTTTGTGTTGTTGGGAACAGAGAAGAATTCCCTCTTGTATTTAAATTAATCTTTTTAAACAAACCTGAAATCTGCCTGTTTTTCTAAGAGCATTGATTTGATGTTTTCAAAGAGTACCGGTTTGACATTAAAAAAAAAAAAGCTCATCTCAAGTTAAATAACTCTGGAATATGTCTGAAAATGCATCTTCAGAAATGTCAGATTTCTGGCACAAATAAGAACATATTGTATTCCTTTCACTTTTTGAAAAAAAAATGTATTAAAACTTATGGTAATATAAAATATGCTTTTATAAGTTTGTGGCATTCCTCTGAATGGTAAGATGTACACCTGTTTATTCAGGAACGTGTGACCTGTACTTTGTTCAGGCCTGCCTGATACCATTAATATATAGTGTAAGCGACTTGTCATAGGTCTTAGTAAGTGTTGTTTTATTCCTTTCTTTTGCAACCTATATTGGTGACAGTAGACATTTAATGCGCTCTATGGAAAAGAAGTTACACATGTCTTGTATGTTTTGAGATATGGGAACCACTCTGGAAAAATTAATCTGAGCTTTTGAAAGAAAAGATGTTGCCTAAACTAGTCTAACCTCTAATGGCCATTTAATGCACTTGTTGCTAATTTCAGTCAAGTTAGCTGACTCAGAAATGTGGCACAAATCTTAAATTCTAGGTCCTTTCATGTCGAAAAGAAGCAAAGAGCAAAACTGTTTGTACTGTTCTCTTGAACAGAAAAGTTGCAAGTGGGATGGCATGAAAGAGTTAGATTAGAATCATAAAATTGTTAAGGTTGGAAAAGCAGTGCCATGGAAAGGGATCTTGGGGTCCTGGTCAGTGGGAAGTTGAATATGAGTCAGCAGGGCCACACATGTCCTGCAGGGCATCAGGCAAAGCATTGCCAGTCAGTCGAGGGAGGGGATTGTCCTGCTCTGCTCTGCAGGGCCTTGAGGTGAAGCCATCTGAGGAGTGACTGAGGGCACTTGGTCTGTTCAGCCTGGAGAAGAGAAGACTGAGGGGAGACCTCTTTGCAATGTACAACTTCCTCGTGAGGGGAAGAGGAGAGGCAGGCATTGATCTCTTCTCTGTGGTGACCAGGGACAGGACCCAAGGGAATGACCTGAGTTGTGTCAAGGGAGATTTAGATTGGATATTAGAAAAAGGTTCTTCACCTAGAGAGTGGTTGGGTGCTGGAACAGGCTCCCTAGGAAAGTGAACCCAGCACCAAGCCTGACAGAGTTCAAGAAGCGTTTGGATGACACTCTCAGGCACATGGTGTGACTCTTGGGGATGGTCCTATGCAGGGCTAGTAGGTGGATTGAATGATCTTTGTAGGTTCCTTCCACCTTGGCATATTCTGTGATTCTCTGATCATGAACTCCATCTGTCAACCCAGACCATCACCATGTTCACCATTAAACCATGTCCTCAAGGGAAAGTCTTTGGCTGTTTACTGTATGGATTGTAATATTGTAAAATATATAAACTGTCAGAATAGTCTATGGTAGGTCTTCTGGTGAATAATATTTAATTATAGCTCAAAAGAGGGAGAAAAGTGCCTTATTTGTTCTGGTTCCCTTGTGCAAACCTAAAAGGGTGTGTGGGTGATGAGTGCTTATGACTGTTTGGGATCACTGCTGAGCATAGTAGCAAATTTCATACCTGGGGGCCAGGTGTTGGAGATTTCTTCATAGTGATAGAGTGGGAGGAAAGAATTCACCTTCCTGCCATGAGTAACCCAGCAAGATGGAACTGAATGGTGCCTTCTACCCTCACTCCATCCTTATGATGTCAGCTTGTCGGGAATTGTCTGCAGTGGCTGAGGGATAATTTTCTGCATTTTTGAACAATGAGATTTCTAAGGATTTCCAAGCACATAACAAACTTGTATGTCCCTGTCTGTTGGAATTGTTATAAAATCAAACAAGTCTTGGTCTTGAAGGTAGTTCTCACAGTGCTCTGGAGATTTGGAGTTGTACTAGTGCACTATTAAAACCTGATTAGTGAATGTCTGAAGATTAAACGAAACAAGTGGCCAGTAGCCCAGACTGTCTGGAGTGAGATGAAAGAAAAAGCAAAGATATAGGAGGTAAAAGGTTAAAGTGGTAATGTAGGGTTCAAGGACTCTTTCCTGGGGAGAGATGAGGTGGTACTTATGTTTCTGCTATCTTAGTAGTGGGAGAATCACTCCCAGCATCATCGGGGCTCATCATAAAACAGGAATGTGATATCTAGGCAGTTATGATACAGATACAGAGTGGTGTATCCAACTACAAAGTATCACATCTGAAAATTCAAGCACACAAAGATGTGGGGAATATTTTTAACATGTTAAAAGAAGCATTGACCCCTGATCAATGAAAGAGAAGAGCTAGTTGGTTGTGAAAGCGGAAGAGCCACCACTAAATTTTAAAGAATCACATAGAATAAAAGGGCACTTTCTCTGCATTTAGGTAGAGAGGCTGGGGTTGGGAGAGAGAGGAAGAGACACTGGTTTTATTCCTGTCTCCCACTTAAGACTCCCACAGCCCCAGAACAGTACTGGCCAGGACTATATGCAGCTTCTGCATCATCAGTCCCCATGACCCAGGAGTCCTCTAGAATCCTTCAGGCATCTGAGCTCTAGGTGACCTGTAGAGATCTCAGTGACCTGTAGCAATGCTCCTGACCCCCCTCCCCTCTTCCCCCAGCCCCTGGAGCTAAATTACTTCATTAGTGCCAATTCTTTAAATAATCAGAAACAGGTTTATTAGAAGACACTGAGGGATATCTACAACAGCAGTGCTTCCTAGATCATCCAGAATAATCATTGCCATCAGTTTGTTCTATGTAGGTTACTTCAGAGATGGTGGGTTTTTTGGTGTTACTATTCCATAGATAATCACCTCAATATACTGTTGCTCCAGGGCTGGGACAAAATAGACCATCCGTATATGGATGTGTGAAGTTTATTAGGTTTGCATGGCCAGGGTTTGGTATTGGGAGAGAGCTTCTCTGGGAAGAGAAGCTTCCGTTATGTCTGAGAGAGCCAATGCCAGCTGGCTCTCAGACAGATCCACTGTTGGCCAAAGCTGAGCCCATCAGTGATGGTGGTAGCATCTTTGGGATCATGTAGTGAAGAAGAGGGATAAAATCTGTGCAATGGCAACTGCATCCAGAGAGAGCAGTGAGAATATGGGAGAGGAACAGTTCTGCAGACATGAGGGCCAGTGAAAAAGGAGGAGGGCAGAGATGCTCCAGGTGCTGGAGCAGAGATTCCCTTGCAGCTCGTGGTCAAGGCCATGGTGAGACAGCTGTGCCCCTGCAGCCCATGGAGGTCTGCAGTGGAGTGGAGATCCACCCGCAGCCCCTCGAGACCCCCACTCTGGAGCAGGTAGATGCCCGAAGAATCCTGTGATCCCATGCGAAGCCCACACTGGAGCAGGCAGATGCCCGAAGAATCCTGTGATCCCATGCGAAGCCCACATTGGAGCAGGCAGATGCCCAAAGAAGCCTGTGATTCTGTGGAAAGCCCACACTGGAGCAGGCTGCTGGCCAGGACCTGTGGCCCCATGGAGAGAGGAGCCCATGCTGGATCAGGGTTACTGGCAGGACTTGTGACCCCGCAGGGGACCTGCAGTGGAGAATTTCATGAAGAACTGCAGCCTGTGGGAAGGACTCATGTTGGACAAGTTCATGGAGCACTGTCTCCCAAGGGAGGGACCCCATACTAGAGCATGAGGGTCTTCACCCTAAGGAGGAAGGAGCAACAGAGACAATATGTGATGAACTGACTGCAACCCCTATTCCCTGTCCCCCTGTGCCTCTGGAGGAAGGAGGTAGAGAATTTGGGAGTAAAGTTGAGCCTGGGAAGAAGGGAGGGGTGTGGTAAAGGTGTTTTTAAGATTTGCTTTTATTTCTCATGATCCTACTTTGATTTGAAAGGTAATAAGTTAGTTTTTCCCCAAGTCGACTCTGTTTTGCTCGTGATGGTAACAGGTGTGTGAGCTCTCCCTACCGGTATCTCAAACCATTAACCCTTTGTTATATTTTCTCTCCCACTTCCAGCTGAGGTGGGGAGTGATAGTGTGGCTTTGTTGGGCACCTGACCTCTAGCTGGGGTTGAGTACCAGGCTTTTGAGTAGAAATAGGGAATTAATCTGGGATCTTTCAATAACAAACATACTAAAGTGAAAAAAAACCAGCTCCCTGTTGAGATGCCTACCTGGGACATTGGAAAATGCTGGTGTTTTTCCTATGTCAGAAAGTGATTTACAACATCCAGGGAGAGGTTTGATCATCTGGCTTGGTCAGTATTTTTTCATAATGCTGTTTACCTGTGTGAAACAATGCTGAGAAATATCCAACCCAGAGGCATGGGTTGGATAGTGCAGGACAGCCCTGGCCTTCTGCCCACCCTGCACCTCTGCAAAACCTACTTGGTGTGATTTGTCTATTCATTAGTTGCTCAACTCTTCAGCTACTGTGTCCTTAGTTGCTTGGTGGACTGAATGAAAACTATATGGTTAGGACCAGGAAGGTGCTTTATACTTCATAAATAATAATAATAAATAATAATAAAAATATATAATATATATAAAGTAATAAAAAATAATAAAAATAATTATCTTCATAGAATGGGCAGTAAGAGTCATCACAGTGTAAAGAAAGCAGGAATACTTGCTGGAGTATTTTCAGTCTTCTTGCACAGGTAAAGCAGCTGGGCATGGAAATTGTGCATTGTTTTCATTTTTGCTTGGGATCATACTGTATCTGGAGTTGCGAGTATTTCTCAAAGTTTCTCTCTTATTTTGGGTATACTTGAAACAGTAAATGTTTATGTTTTCCCCTTCAAGCATGAATGTACTAAATTTTTTTTTTCTTCCCTCAGAAAACTGTTTATAATCTTAAGGGTTTAATTAACTCCCCTGAATACAACTGGACTTCTTTCAAAGTTTTCACTAGCTCAGGTCGTAAATTCCTCTAGAATTTCTACTATTTCCATTCCTTCATCCATCACAGCCTCTTTTGAATGACTTTTGAATATTTTCAGTGAAAGCAAGACTAAATAAAAAGAACCCTATCATTTGAAGAACATAGAATTGGAAAACCTAAAATCCTTTTTATCTATTCTATGATTCTTCTTCATTTGATGTCAATGAATTTATATATTGTTGTTAAAATACTAACATATGATCAAATGGTTTAGAGGTCAGTGTACTTAATTATGCCTTTCTGTGTAGCCTGAAGGCTGTTGTACTAAGTTAAATGGAATAAATATCCATTCATTCTATTGTGTAAAACAATAACATCAAGTTTTGAAGCTTGAACAGATAGTTTAATTAGCTTTTCCAGTGGCTACAGATTGCTATTGAAAAAAAAAAAATTAATCTGATTTGCTTTTTATTGAATATTTCTGGAAATGAGGGAAAAAAAGGACAGTTAAAGAATTGCGAAAAAACAAGCTTTCAAATATAGTTTTGAAACCTTTGATCAAAGCAGGGGTCCATGGCATCATTCTTATCCTCTCCAGCATTTGACAGTACTTAAATTAAAACTAATAGTAGCATTAAGTATAATTTCTGGAAAAAGACACGTGAACAACACTAATGTGCTTGGTGCTGGAATGGGAATCCGTTTGAGGTTTTAACAGGAGAAAGGAATAGAAGAAAAAGGGAGACAGAAAAATATAATTTCTATTTCTGATGCTGGTCCTTACTTGCAGGATGGAAATGAAGCCCATAAACTTATTGTTTCCTTCACATAGTAACCTTATTTTAAATCACCTATTGAGTATTTCTTACTGCATCTCTCTTGTTTTCAAGGCAAATCTTGCAGTCATCACATTGCAAATAACATCTTAGCTAAGCCAACCCTACCTTCCCTTTCTTAAAAGTGGGGAACAAAAATAAAAAGATGGAAAGAAAATAAATGTAAGGTGAAAAGAAAGAAGTGCGTGAGGAGCTATTGGCAGAAATGTGTGGCTTACATATCAGGACCTAGCTGAATCTGGTAGCACTGCCAGTATTTTTTGGGTTCTTGGCTGTTTTGCCTTTCTGAGAACTTTGAGACCACAGCAGTAATGGGTGAGCAATTCTGTGTATCTGTTGTCAACTAGACATAGTCCTAAAGTAGTCTTTTAATTGCATTAGAATTTCTTATTTGGATTGAATCCATTTTTATGTTGCCTTTATGCCTCTTTTTATCAACACTTGTTGTTAGAGATTGTTGTACCTTCCTCTCAGACTTGAGCCAATTTCTATAGTGGTTTCATTGCTAAATGATATATAATTATGTATAATTATATATAATTATTTAATGTCTAGTTATATGTGCCTCAGCAGAAGGCACTGGCCTAATTGAACACCACATTCCTTAGCACAGGCAAAATGCTCTCCCAAACTATTGTACCAGGTAAGGATTTTTAATAAATTGTTTTCTGTTTTTCTGTTTGGTAACATACTTACTTGCTCATGTGCACACTCAAAGTTGGAACTTTTGGATTTCCTGTAGGAGTAGGTTGAAACATTTCTTATGCAGAATCCTATTATTGCATGCAAGGTCAACTTTAACTGTACAATTTCAGTGTCAGATTTTATCCTAATGATTAGCTGGTTTGTTTTTCTTGGGTCTGTCCAAGGAGGGAAAGTGCTGTGGAATTCAAGATGCTTGATAAAAAGAGAAATAACAGCACAGGCTTTTCACAGACAGGATGAAATCACGGTTTCTAGGGAGACCTCAAATTAATTTGTTGTAGCCAGAACTCTGAGCTGCCAAGTGTGGTTACTTACATAAGTTGCGCATCTTATATTGTTTTCCAGTCAGTTGTGGGTCAGTCCAGTAGCTTAAATGCTGTGGTAAGCCTCCTTTTTCTTTAACTCATAGTAACTAATTACTGGCTCCTGGCACAGCATTCTCGTGGAGTGGGAATAAATCCAACAAAATGCAAAGTGCCAGAATAAATTGGATTTAAAAATACAAGTCTTTTGTGACTTCAGATGTTGGAGCATGAACACAGACTTTCTCTGCTGTAGACTGAGGGAATCTGTGAGTTTATGTGGTTTAATGAATCGTATGAAAAATAAATGGTGAGCCCATCCCACTTAAGAGAATGATTTGCTTTCATAAATATAATGTCTTTTTGCTTGGCTTATAATGTATATCAACTGCTTACTTAGGTCTTGAATGTACAGTATCGAAGTTGATATAAAGTCTTTATGCTGTTGATAAAAAAAGTGTTCTTTCCAAAATCTCCTGAAAAGATGGTAAATTCTTTAATCTTCTCTTCTTCTTTATATAATCTGCATAATACTTTATGCAGTATGTGTATATCAAAGCTATAAATATGGAGTGTAGTCTTACCATGTAGTATTAATTCCTGTGGGTTTATTTTATTTATATTGAGTACCTCTAGTCGTGGAAATTCCAATCATGTTGGAGAACAGTTGCATTTAAAGTACTGGCCCGTTGGATTTTTTTATTACCTATCCCTACTCCCTTCTGGAGTGAAGATTGAAGTGGTTTGTATTATCAGTAGTTTCAGCAGTGTTCTTTTTGGCCATTAAGTCAGCTATTTTTAATGAAGTATGTAAATTTTGGCAGTGGCAAAAATGAATGAAATATCAAAAATAGTCTTGAAGTAGTTTTAGTGCCCTTACTGAGTGTTGAGGGGGAAATACAAAACACTGTTTGAGCAGCAGGAACAGACCATGCTAGTATATAACTTGAGGAACCACAGAGGTCTGTGTGGAGGCAGGTGAGATTGATTTCTGAAAATATGGACGAAATGTGACGGTAATGTCTCTCTGAGGTTTCCAGTATTCATCCGCATCCAGGTGCTTGGACACTGACTTTCAGCTAACCTGGATTGCTTTGCCATCAGCCCTGCACAGCTCCCATTGCTGCAGCTGTGGACTTGATATACTCACTCAGCTGCAAGGGGTCTTTGCCTATGTTTGTCCTCACTTTTTCATGTGTTTCTCCAGCTCTGTTTGGAGATCTCTGTTCTTTAGTCTGTCTGTCAGGTAGGCTTTTAGACTATGCCTCTTACCCTTGCTGTTGTTGTAAAAAGAACGATAGCAAAGGTGGGGGAAATGGGGTGGACAGGCCAAGCAAAACCCCCATTAGCCTTTTCTTTTTAAGAGAATCCAGGAAATGCTTTCTGTTTGATTTCAGGGTTAGGAAATAAAATACATCAAACTGTACTCTATGTACTCTGTATTGCCATGTGGACTTAATGCAGCTGTTGCTTAACCAGAAGGAAACTATTTTACAGCTACTTTTCATCGTTGTAGCACTAGTACTTACTATTAAAAAAGCCAAAAGAAAACTCATAATATGTTTAACTTAAATACATGGTTTTCTTTCTTGACCCCTCTTAATAAAAACTGTAGTCGTATGTTTAATGTTGTAGAACACTCCTGGGTATGAATGTAATTATACTGCTGATTATGCCCATATAGTTTGTTCCAACATAAAAATAGAAAGAAATGGTAGGTGGGATACTGATGTACTCATCACTGTAGGAGATTTTATCTATTTATATGCAATCTTGCAGTTATGTACTTATATGTATGTGCAAATCCAGTCTAAATTCATGATGTCTTCACAGTCTCACCCTTCCCAGGAAATGCTATTATCCTTTTAAATGTCTGCAAGTCTAATAACCTCATTAGTTGTGCCCACCAAAAAAACAAATGAAAAGGAACAAGAGATGGAAAAAATGCAGAATGGACTGAAATCCAAGTTGAAATAAATACAGGTTCAGATGAATTACTTGGTAAAAGAAACTGCCTTAGAATAACTAAAATAGAGTTTTTGAATGCTTAGGACTGGTAGTGTAAGGTAGAGTTAGGAATAAATAGTTAAATGTAAATTGCCCTAATATTTTCTTTGTAAGCCCCATTAATTTTGAAAACTGAGAGATCAAATATAAAAAGGTGATGCAATATTGCATTACTTTTCCACATTATTTAATGCATATTTATCAGAATTTTCAGGGTTACTTTTCTCTTGATGTACAGTTTCTGTAGTATTGCATAATTTTTGGAAATGCGAAGAATCTCTTGTATGTCCTTTCAGTCATTATTGTTGTAATCTGTTAGTATTTGCCCCTTTGTAGGCCAAACCCAATGATCTCTAGTTGAATTATGAGATGTTTATGCAGTGATGCAATATGAGAGAAGTGTTAATTTATACTTGGAAGGCTAGATAATATATATAACCTTTAGTCTGATTATTTTCTCAGAATAGATGGAAGGTTAAAATCATACTATTTGTGACTTTCTTAGGCAATAACTAGCAATGGGAAGAAGTAAAAGAAGGAACTGCTCCTTTCAGTGTAATTCTCCAGTGTAGTTCTTAGTAAGAAATCTTCATGTAGCAGAGAAACCTGCGTTCTCAGAGAAAATAAATATGTCTGTCCATTCCCCAGTTTAAATAGTGACAAAACTGCACTGAAGAACAAAAATTTTTGACTCTGTAAAATTTCAAATAGCTTTAAGTGGAAACTTTCCTCACAGAGTATTCCTGGGAAGACTAAAATGATATATTTATCTTGTTGCTGAAAAAATGGCTAAGGAAAGACTGCATCAGTAAACTGATCTTTGAGTTACAGAAGGTGCTGCTTTTAGGTGTCATAAATGCAAAGTGGAAATACTGCCTAACCTGCTTAGGCACCTAAATTTCCTACTGAAAACTTCAATTGCATGTGAAATTATTCTGCTGTGCATGCATACAGGAAATACTGTAGTTTGAAGCTCTGTGCACTTCTGCGTAGCAGAGCTGTTCTGGGAATTGCGTGCCTTTGCCATCTGTAACAGGCTGACAGTCTGGAATTCATTCAGGAGTCGATAGAGTCTGTTGGTTTTAGTAATGGCTGTATCAGATGTCCACTGTATAGGAAACCTAAGTTCAGTGTCTTCAAGTCAGCGGTGTTCAGTGGCCCAGTTGGTGCAAATGCTGCTGCACAGCAAAAGTGCAGCACCCAGAAGAAAACAAGTGAAAAGGTGCAGGAATTGTGCAATTGGCTAAAGCTGCCTAAAATGACACAGCATGTGGGTGGGTTGTATCACAATTTCGAAACTTCACTAAGTTTTCCTCCTACCTGTAACAAAAACTGAATGTGCATTGGGGAGGCTGTCAGCTGTCTCTGACCATGCACTCACAGGGCATGGGCTGATGCAGACAGGCTTTACTCTTCCATCTTTCCTGCCTTTGGTGAAGACAGAAATAATACTTTGCCAACTCTGCTTTGGTGGAGAACAGGCTCTTCCATTACTACCCTGTTGGTCATGGCTCAAGGGCCTGATGCTTAGTAGCATTGCTAGGATTTTACCTTTCATGTACCCTGACATGCACAAAGTCCGAGTCTTGATGCAAATCACTCAAAAATATAGGGTGTGCTCTACAGCCCCTCATTTCAGGGGCTCAGAGGACTTTACATAAATTGGTATCCCTCTGTCTGAGATAGACTGTTTTACGTCATGGCTATTGTTTGCAGATGTGGAGGAAATAAAGAACAACCGCCTTCCCTGCACAGTTCAACCCAGCTCCTACAGCTCCAGCAACAAAAGGTTGGCACAAGGACCCTGATTTCTTGTAGCAGCCAGTGGAGCTCTCAAGAGCAGAGAATAAAGCAGTGAGCACTTCCATGGACCACCACAGAGACAACATTCTTCTCTGTTTCTCTTAAAAAAACTGGAAATAGTAGGGACATGATCAGTAGTGATGAATTTTGGCTTTTGGCCATGTCAGTGGAGAGGTCCTGGGCTGATATTAGTCATGGCCTCTCCATGGTGGAAATAAGACACTTGGGCAAGTATTCTCTGTAAGAAATATCCAGTACACTTCTGTTGCCTGTTCAATAATTACTACATTGACAAGAAACAGAAGTTTGATCTCTGGAGCTGTTGGTTTGGCATCCCTTTTGACTGTTAGAAGTGTAGTGCTATATTATTATTTTCTTTCAAGTGAAGTGAGCATTGGATAGTTCCTGGAATCCTTGTTGACTGGTTGCTTTTGGGTTTATCCTTTAAATTTTGGGTTCTATTAGTAAGTCCGTTTTGGACTACTAAATAGTTATTTGGCTTTAAATGAAGTTCCCAAGTACAGGCTTTGTTTTAAATAAAATACAGAAGGATTCTTGCAAATAGATGGAAAAAATGATCTGTCGAGGCAATACAATTTGGTTCTGTGACTCAGATAAGCTTGTTTTGCCAATTATTTTACTGATTCCTTTTAAGAAATACAAGTTGGAGCACAGTTTTCACCAAAAGAAATCTTGCTGTGATATCATGGTTTCATGCCTTTCAGCATTGAAGACATACTCTGATGGCTGCTGTAGCATTCATGATGCTCTCTACTCTAGGACAGTCAGTAAATGCTGTTTTCAGATATACCTCTCCCATGGTGAAGTATTAGTGTTTCTGTGGAGCAGCTCCTTCCTCAGAGGCACAGGGCTTCCTTGCAGCCCCCTGTTTTATCTTTGCCACTGAGCCAGCTCTGAGTATCTACCTCTTTTCTGTAGCTTCTATCATTCCTGTGGGAGGCTCATCCCTGAGGGTACCAGTGAGTAGGTTCTTGCTGAAGGATGAGCAGAGATGAAAGGGGCCTCTGCAGTTTAAGGAAGTCATTAATGCTTTCTGCAGGGTTGGTGAAAGGAGAGCAATGCCAGCAAGCAGGATCCCAGTGTCCCCACCTGACCTGAAGTGTCTGTGCTCATGACAGAGCACATACCAGTTCTGTGTTGCAGGCAGAATGTTGTTAAAATAATTTTAAAAATTTACTATTCTGTTTTAAAAAAAAAAAGTTGCAATATTAATGGTAACTGTCTCTGTACTCCTTTTACTGAAGACTGATGGCAATGAAGTCACTAAGTTGCTTGTTTTTTATTTTCTCTGAGCATAGGTTCTGTGGATGCTACACAGATAATCATTTAGACAATCACAGAGGTGACAAACGGCAAAAATTAGTCAATGTAGTGTTGTGATATTTTGCTCAGTCTTCTTTTTCAAAACTATTCCTTATAATTTTTTTTCATTTTGGTTGTCGGTGGGAAGAATCAATCAGATTTTATAGTTTGTTACAGTCAGCATTGTTCTTGTATATATATCAGCTATCTGTACAGTAATCTATCTTGTTTTTTTCAGTTATGGGCTGAAATTTTTCTGATATTCCAGAAGCATGCAGTTGTTCTTCTGTTACCCGCTATTCAAATTCCCACATAGATTTAATTTCATATGTTCTTCCTTGGTATTGGTTAATTTGGCCTCATGAGAGGTGTGTTTTACCCTTCAGTAAACACTTGGAAACACTTCAGTAAAGCCATGGAAAAGGCTGAAAGGGATTTTAAAATAATCATTTATACAAGCCATTAAGTCTGAAATAATCAATGTAAATTGATTAACTGCCACTTAATCTGTTTGAATGAAGATGATATCTCAGTCTTTGTGTAGCATCGTTGAAACAGTGCATCTTATGTCCTATCCCATAGACCTCTAAGTGCTTCATCTGGTTTCTCACCCATTTTGATGCAAGGTAGTGTGAATAAAGTATGGGGTTACCTTGCAATTACCTGTAACCTGAAGGAGAGATTAATAACAGAGTAACAATGGGTTTGCATTATTAACTTAGGGGGATTATAATAGGAGTAGCATTTTCTGGAAATTGACTTTTTTGCATTTTTTGATGATGTTGTTTGTGGACATATTTTTCTTTTCTGGATGGAACGAGTACTTTATAAACAGTGGAAAAAGTATAGCAGCTGACTGAAATGCCTTAGTAAATCAACTTACTGATTTGTGGCATATCTTCTATTTGGCAAACACAGATAATGAATCTACCATGAATGAACCTGACATTGAAATTACTACCTCTCTACTTGCCCCCAAAACTCGGCCCCACAACTATGTAATTCCTTTTTCTCATATCATTTTCCTAAAAATCATCTCTTTAGAGAAAATGGTTTATGTTTAATTGCTGTAGAATTTTGTTGCAGGTAACAGCTTACTGGCTGCTCAGTACGTTATAGTGATTAAGTGGCATTTTCTTCAGTTTACTCCTTTAACTAATCTTGGAGAAGAAATGGTTTCATATTTCCATTTATCTGTTTCTTCTCTTAAGATGAGGCACTTGCAGCAGGCATGCTGATTTGTGTTTTGGTGTATTTGTGAAGACTAGTGTTTTCCAGCACTATAGAAGTTTCAGAACATCTGCCAATACCTGATTACTGGTCACGCGGTGGGCATCTTGTCTACCCTCAAGAACTCAAAAGTGAAGATCAGCAACATAAAACGGACAAATACACACAGCTTTCATCCCTCCTCCTCTTCTTCCCACCCCACCCCGCTGTCTGATAGATTAACTTCTAATTTTGTTGTGTAATAAATATTTTAATTTGTATTTTTAAGGGGTGTGTAGGTCATTTTGTTATGGGCATAAGTAAAGGCTTATGACTAGAAGACAAAATATGAAAAGAGAGGGAGTCTTGGCCTTATGCAAAGAAAGCATTTCAGTTCTAGGAAACGGGCTGAAAAAAATGTCAAGAATGTTAGTGGTAAACTTACATGTAATAGATTACCATGACTGACAAAGCAAAGCCTTTTTACATCTAGTCAGAAGACAAAATATTCCTCTTCTGGCTAGACGTAAAATACTTACATTAGTGACACTGAAGGGCAGTGAAATATGTTGACCCTGAAAATTTCATTTTACATTGAAGTATGAGAAGAGAGAATACAGAAGAGATTTGGTATACTTTTTTCCAGAGTCTTAAACTTAATGGACATCTAATACAGTATTCAAAAATGTATCTTTTACCATTATGATACTTTTTTTTTTGTTGCAGTAAACATCATGAATAAACATAGCTTAATTTAAGTAAACTTGTCAAATAGTATTTGTAATAGCAATATGAGACCAAAATCGCATGTTTGCTTCACAGGGGTTATAGTTCATAAACCCTTATAACAAAGGAGACATAAACAGAGGGGAGAAATCAAAAGTTGAAGATGTGTATAATTTATATAATCTTGGATGTCACAGTAGATGGTCTGCAGGGCTTGGCTCTGCTGGGGAAGGACTGGGGCTTGCTGAGACCCTGACTCCTGGTGACAGTCCTGCGGTAGAGGAGGGAGAATTGTATCAGACTTCCTGAAGTAGCCAGGGTTGAGACTGAAGTAACACCTCCCCACCAGTACCTCATACATAAATGCCAGATTTTGAATCAGGCTGTCAAGTCTTTTGATAATGGCTACAGAGTGGGATAGTGTTTGGACAAGTATGGCTGGGAGTATAACCTACTTGTGAATGTGCCTAGCAGGTAAGTGAATATATGTGCCTTGGTGAAAACTGAGCTTCCACAGAAAGGCAGGTGAGTGTTGTTGAGTTGAGAATCTCAATTTTGGGTTTATATGCCTGACTGACACTTTTTGGGTCAATGGTTCATTGCAGGGTGGCCACATGTGGGCTTGTAGATTTGATTCAAAGTTACTCTTCATGCACAGTTTTTAAACCAGAGAAGCTTGGATTTGTTTTGTAATACCGTAACACTGTATTTTCTTTTCATTTTTCCCCATCTAGTTTTATCTCAGGACCTTGAGAATAAAATACACATGGCACAGATCGTAACATTTTTTCAGATGCTGTTAGTTCTGCTACTTCATGATTACATCTCAGCTGAAGTTGGGGAAACAAGAGCAAGTAGGTCTTAATTTTTGCATTTCAGATAAGTGCAACTTCAAAGAATACCTTGAATTTTTAGTATCCATTTTTGAAGTTGATGGCAATTTTCTTCCAGTATAATTTTCCTGGTGAAAATCCTATAATATATGAGAAATAGCTTAAATATCTTATTTCTCCTCTAGGAAGGGAATATCTTTATTTCTCTTTTGTGTCTTGGAAATGCTCAAGGGGGCAGATGGAACTGTAAAACTATAGTCTTGATTTAAAGTTGTGTCTTGAGTGTTTGTATTTTCATTTCTTCATAAGTCATGTTCTGAATAGCTTAATGTTATGTGAGAAAGTAAATAAGGAAAAATAAAGATTCCATGAGAGGAAGCTGAGATAACCTCAGTTCTGGGACAGATCTCCTTGCGTATTCTCCAAAATTAATATCTCAACCCCCATAAAATCATGTTTTATACTCTAAATCTGGTTTATAGAAAACATTAAAGCAAGGTAGTTTTTTAAAAGACAAAGTGACTGAATAAAAGGAATGTAGAAGATTTCCTCTGGCCATGGTACTTTCAGGGTAAGTCTTTTTCTTCTAGTTTTGCTCTCAATGCAGCAATTTTCACTACTCCATATTAGCAATTTTCAAACTCCATAACATTCCTTTTGGTCTCTAGACTTTCAGATGCCAAGTTGGATCTGTGTGGCTTACACAAACAATAAACTCCCCTAATTTTTTTTTTTTCAAATGGAATGTATTTGTCAATGTAGATCCTAATACAAATGGCAATTAATATGAAAACATTTACTCTGGAAGAAGAAAGTGAAAGTGTTCATTAAAATATTAATTCGATTTTTATTAATTTTTTAGGTTGCAGAACTGCTCCGGCGGATTTAGTTTTTATCTTAGATGGCTCTTACAGTGTTGGCCCAGAAAACTTTGAAATAATCAAAAGTTGGCTTGTCAATATTACAAGAAATTTTGACATAGGGCCAAAGTTTATTCAAGTTGGAGTTGTCCAGTACAGCGATTACCCTGTACTTGAAATTCCCCTTGGAACTCATGAATCCACTGAGAACCTCATCAGGGAAATGGAGTCCATACACTATCTGGGAGGAAATACAAGAACAGGAAGGGCTATTCAGTTTGCTTTTGACCATCTTTTTGCAAAATCTTCAAGATTTTTAACAAAAATAGCAGTTGTTCTCACTGATGGAAAGTCCCAAGATGAAGTCAAAGATGTAGCAGCAGAAGCAAGGAAAAATAAAATCACTTTGTTTGCTATTGGTGTTGGCTCAGAAATTGAAGAGGATGAACTTAAAGCTATTGCCAACAAACCTTCATCAACTTATGTATTTTATGTTGAAGATTATATTGCAATATCAAGAATTAAAGAAGTTATAAAACAGAAACTCTGTGAAGGTAAGGGCTTATAAAATATCTTAGGTGTGCAAAATGTCGTTCTGTCCACATATTTCTTAATTTCACAAGCAGAATATATGATTAATGTAATCTAAGGGACTTCATAATCTTTACTATGATCTTCTTTCATTTTGGCCTCAAAATCAAAATCACTCGCCCAAGTTTTGAACTGTTTTTTCCAGTCAAGCGTAGAAGTATATTTGGGAAAGATATGATGTTTTAACCCAGTATGTGTTTAATTTCAATATGTATCCTTTTGCACTAAGCCAAATTTTTTTTTGCATTGCTGAATTTTAGAAACACTAAAACAGTTGAGCAATTCTTATACTGCTGAGAATATATGGTTTACTTTATTGTTTTTCCAGTTGCAACAGATACTCATGCACAATCTAGCATTTCTTCTTGAGAGGTGAGAGAATAGCCTGCCATTACAAACAGGAGTTCTTCTGAATACATACTTTTTCTAGTATGTATTGAAAAACTCAGAAGAAAGACTCTTGGCAAAAATCATAGAATCACAGAATGGTTTGGGTTGGAAGCGTCCTTAAAGATCGTGTACTTCCAGCTCTCCTGCCATGCACAGGGACATCTTCCACTAGACCAGGTAGCTCCAAGCCCCATCCAACCTGGCCTTGAATCCTTTCAGGGATGGGACACCCACAGCTTCTCTGGGCAACCTGTTCCAGTGTGTCACCAGCATGACAGTAAAGACTTTTTTCCTACTACCTAATTTCCTACTATCTAATCTAACTACTTTGCAGTCCTATGACTTGTCCTATGACTTCAGGCTCTTGTGAAAAGTCCCTCTGCAGCTTTCTGCTAAGCCTTCTTAGGTACAGGAAGGCTGCTCTAAGGTCTCCCCTTCTCTTCAGCCTTCTGTTCTCTAGGCTGAACAACCCCAACTCTCTCAGCCTGCCTTTATAGAAGAGGTGTTCCAACCTCTAATCTTCATGGCCTCCTCTGGACTTGCTCCCACAGGTCCACATCCTTCTTGTATTGGGGGTCCCAGACCTGCACACAGCATTCCAGGTGGAGCAGGTCCCTGGAGTTGTAGCAAGCTGTTATGATCTTTCTTAGAAGGATTTTATATAAGAATTAGGCAAGACCAACATGGTAAAGTGCTTTTTTAGCATTAGAATGCTAGCAGCCTTACTGCATGGAGTTTTCTGTTAATTTTGTAAAACAATTGCTTTCCCATATATATATAAAAAAGATAGCAAATTGCTTCTAAAATGTATCAGACTCTATTATATCAGTGTTATTTTGTACATGTTTTATTATCCAGAATTGATGCAAGTGCTATTTCAGTTCTTCCATATTTCTGCAGTTAATAAGTGAAAAATATTTTTTGTTTGCTCTCACTTGGAGTATGGACTTCATTTAAAAAGTATGGTAATACTTTTGTTGAGGATATTAGTGTTTATTTCTTGATACATCAAATGAAATCATAATAATTCCTTGTGGCTGATGTAGTAAGGTGATCAGTCCAAAAATCAAATTAGCTAAGTGCAGCTAAATTCTTTAATAGAGCTTCATGCAGAGAGAAATTCCTCTAAATAAACACAATACTTTCTTTAAATAAAGTTTAGAAATGACATTATATTTAATCAAATTTCAGAATTAAGTTAATTAGTATCCCTTAAAATTCAGCTGCAGTATTTCACAGTAATCTGTGAATGTTGACTGCTTTTACAAATGTGTACTTACTGTTTCATTTGAAGTGATCCTTTGGTTCTTCCCCCTGACATTGCGCACTTCCCTCACATTAGCATTGAGATGCCTCTCTCACACTTGGCAGCTTCATTTCTAACCACAATGTCTTTAGCAAGCGAACTGCAAGACTGGTAAACGGGAAATTTTATACTGAGTTGTGAATGATTTTCTTTCTTTATTTATTTACTGATTATCATGTTATTACTATTGACTTTGACTGTGGGAGAGGAGGTTCCACAAGGGCTGAGCAGCAGTGATTTGTCTGCTGTCAATCACATGAAGCTACTTGAAAATGTTGCAATTCTCTCTTCATGGTCTTTGTTTAAATGTAAAAAAAAAAAAAAAGCTAGCTGTTACTCTACGGCATTTTTAAATTCATCATATTATGAACATAGATGTAAGACTACAGGGACAATATCTTCTTTCTGGACAAAGGAGGCTGAGGTTTGCTGGTTTTTGTAGCAAGTATTACTATTAGGAATGGGCTTGTGGATTTTGCTGGGAGTGTGCCTTCTACCTCTAGTGTTTGTTTTAGGGTACCTGTAGTTTGAAAAGACCTGCTAAATGTGCCTAAATATTTAAGGAATACTTAATATTTATTCTGAAAGTTGAATGTTTCTGTAGTATCAATATACTATAGCAAAAAAAGAAAAAAGAAAAGATTGTGTGTCAGGAGTGCATTTAAAAGAAAACTCAAAACCTCAGAAAGTATATCTGGAGGATGCAGAGAAAAGTTCCTTTGTGCTAGATACTGGGAGTCAACATCAAAAAGTTATTTCATGCTTTAGCAAGGAAAATGAAGCATATGGAAACTGTAAAAATACTAAAAGGCAACAAAATTTCAGAATAGTCTAAAGAGTTGATGTGGCTGGTAATATGGACTAGAAATACAACCCCGATTTCCATGGAAGATAGTTCTTAATTTTGCCATTGACTTCTGCATCCTGTATAAAGGCTCAGTTAGATATCAAAGTAACCCTTCCAGAAAATGATCTGGAAGACCCAGAAAAGGTCTACCTGTCTGGGAATTTTTTCTGTAATTCTTCAATGTGCCATCAAAAAGAAAGAATGGTTTCTTAATGTGTAATTTTAGAAATGCTTAACTTGTTTTGTATTGGTTGGGAACAGTTACTTTGGCATTGATCCATAATAATGGCCACTCACAAAGTATTCCTATTTCTGTATTTAGTTTTTGATTTTACACATATTTCTAATATCGTAACTGGTAAGAGATCAATGTATATGTATATCATTATCTGTAATCTGATATGACCGTTATTCAGCTTTAAAATAAGTGTTTAGAAATATTTCCATGATAACAATTCACAATTAAAAAAAACTTAAAAAAACAGTGCTATTACTCTTACTTAATATCAGAAGTATGTTGACTTAAATCCTGCATCTGTGTTTTGAGAAGAGTGAGAAGGAAAGTTCAGCTTGTGTTTCCTTTCTTTGTTTGGAAGCATTCAGGAGGTAGACATTTTAATTTCCAAAATGTGGGCAGATTTCTTGCAATTCTTTCTTGTAGAACAGAGAGATAATATATTTTTAATTTGGGAGTCGGGTGTCATTTTGCTGTAGGGAGGAAAAGAAAACTAAGGAGAGTTTATGGGGCTTCTTGCTGCTGCCCCAAGTACCTGTGACATGTCCCCTTAGAACTGATATCTTTTCTCACCATGGATAGTTTGTGCAGGCAGTTAGCTGAATTTTCTTAGAGTTTATATATCCTGGCTCACCCACCAGAATCGGGTATCTTCTGAGGGCCCTTGGATTGGTTGAAAAGGAAAGGGAAGGCATGAAGCGTTGCTCATATTATAAAAACAAGTCAGTCTAGACCTTTGAGCTAATAATTCCCTCGCACAGGGACATGAGTTTTCCCGCCCATAGCTGATCTACATAGAGATGAGAGAACTCTCCAACCCTTCTTTGGAATGTATTCCTAACCTCTTCACTGTCTATGAACTAATGCTTTTCTGAAGAAACAAGGGGAAATCAATAAAGAAAATGGATTTATTATAACTACTTTAGCATAGTTGTCATAAACCAAAAAATTGTTCATAAGTTTATAATTCTAATACAATGTATGCTATAGCATTAAATTTCACTCTCCTATCTCTTTTTTTTTTTTTTTGAGACAGCTTAGGTCCACTGCCTAGTAATGTTTGTGTGTCAAGAGAATTAATCAGAGATAACATGCAGTTAACTTAAGTTTCCACAGAAAATATATCATGTACTGTTTGTCTAGTGAGAATAGCTTCCAGCAGATTTCAGTGTAACAGACAAAATAGCTCAGAGCCTATTTCGTGTTAAAGAAGATGAAAAAAACCTGTTGTAGATAATTTTATCTTTGTCCATTTTCAAACTGATTTTATAGTTGGGAGGGATGCTGAATCCAAATTATTAGTGCACTGTGGAAGTCAGATTCTATAGTTTTATAGCATTTTGAAACCATACAATTTTAGAAATTCAATATTTTTATTAGCCCAATATTGTAATACCAATGAACTACTGTTAGGGACAATTCAAAATAGTATGTGAATGTAATTGCAGTAAAATATGACATCTTAGTATTCTTGCTTCAAGTCCCTGAGAATTCTGTATATGACTTCTCTCATGTTGTACTTAACTGACAGTTCTCCGTTCTCTGTTTATTTCTTGAAAGGCAGATACAAAAAAATTAGTTAGGTTGAAGCTTACTTTTTGAAAGTTTTAAATCATATTTTGAACTATCCTTGCATTTATTACTTTGCAGAATCTGTTTGTCCAACAAGAATTCCAGTGGCAGCTCGAGATGAAAAAGGATTTGATATTCTTGTAGGATTAGGTGTGAAGAAAAAGGTTAAAAAGAGAATTCAAATACCAACAACTAATGCAAAAGCTTATGAAGTAACATCACGTGTTGACCTCTCAGAATTGACAAGGTATTGAAATTTATAAATACATGTCTATATTTAGTAATTTTTTTTTTGCTTTAAGTGAGAGAGAATTAATTTAAGATTTATATAAATATTCAAGTACTGTTTTGTTTTTTCCCCTCTTTCCCCTTATTTAGGAATGTGTTTCCAGAAGGTCTTCCTCCATCTTATGTGTTTGTTTCCACTCAAAGATTTAAAGTAAAAAAGACATGGGATTTGTGGAGAATTCTGAGTCTGGATAAGAGACCACAGATATCAGTCACTATTAATGGAGAAGAGAAAACACTATCATTCACTACAACAAGTTTAATAAATGGCAGCCAAGTTCTTACTTTTGCTGCACCTCATGTAAAGGTGAGGAGTATGTCATCTTCATGCTGGAATACTTATTCAAATACAAATATTCAATATTCAAATATTCCATTATTCCCCATTCATCCAAACCAGTTGTATTGTGTTCTAGTGTGATCTGAAGGTTCTCTTTCAGTCTTTCTTCAATAATTTCCAGTCAAGTATTCAAATCTTGTAAAGATTGCCTTGGTTGCAGATGAGACAGAGACTGAATGTCTCTACTCTTGTATTTATAGCAGTATAGAAATATATGCAGCCCAGAGATCAACATTCTTGACACAGGGAGTATTATTTAAGTGATTCAGCAGACAAAGAGTGGGAAAGATTACCACAGGAGCACTTCATGACCAAGTGGGTCCAACTTTTCTGGGAAGCAGGGTCCTACATTTGAATGCCTACTCTAAGTCAGGATGAAGGAATTTTAAATATAAATCCTCTGTGAAGGAAGGACTCCTATCCAAGGAATAGGTCTTAATTACTAAGCTTTTCCTAGGGAGAAGTATTTCATTCTTCTGTAATTGGATGGAGAATTTTTGCTTTTTTCTTTCCAAATTTCCTCTGCTTTATTGTAATTATTAGTAAGGGAAATAAATTTTATTATATTTTTAAAAGCTGTGTTAAGCTTGACATACTGGAAATTCTTTAAAAATTCAGTTTCAAGTCAATCAATTTGTATTTAAATGTTTCTGGGAGCTACAGTGACAAATCAGTCATATTCTTTCAGTCCCAGGTATCCATGAACTTCAACATGAAAACAAAACTTTTGTGTTTTTTTTTCTTTTGTGTTTCTCTGTGATTGCACTGCTGTTATGGAAAACAATAATTTCATGGCTTTTTTAGAGCTCTGTGTCTTTAAACACAATAGAAGTATCAATATGCTCTTAATTAACATTTTTATTTAATAAATCTTTATGATAATTTATCTCTTTAACTGGAAAATGGATATGTTATATATTCTGATCTGTTGTTTGTTTTATGTTGTAATGAGAGCCACTGTAAATAAATAAAAAACAATCTATGTAAGAAAATGAAATAGAAACAGAGGTGTATACTATTAAGTGAAGTCAGCTTAATTTCTCTTTATGTCTAAAAAAGGTAACAAAATGTATTACTTAGTGAAAGATGCATGTTTCAGTTTCCTCTTATTAATACCCATTTAGCGTGGGATTAATCTCTGTGCAATTTAGCATCTAGGATAGGCTAGGTTAAAGAGCTAGATTGTTTTTGAAATTGATGTTAACACAGTTAACAGGGATGAGGAGAAGGCTGAGGTACTTAACACCTACTTTGCCTCGGTTTTCACCAGTAGGACAGGTGGCCCTCAGGACAACTGGCCTCTGGAGCTGGTAGACAGGGACAGGAAGCC
>VYXB01004361.1:172866-490748 GCA_013397135.1 Pachyramphus minor | reverse complement strand
GGGGCAGGTTCACAGCTCCGATGCTGAGCCACGAATACTCTGCAGCAGTTTAATTTTGCTCACACATCCAACTACAGTGAGCTGTAGCTTAACCACTATGATTACTTAAAGAGTCAGGGGAGTAGCACTTCTTCACCACTCTCTCTAATATTTTCATTGATCAGGTCATCTACAATTTTGGATACAGGTTATAATGTCAGAGTGAAAGTATGAAGATGGCATAGATTCGCTGATTAGTGAAATCAGGTTGTCTTTAAAGCTTTACTTAGGTTTAAAAGGCATGGATTTAAAAAAAAAAATAAAAAAGAAAGCACAAAGAAACATCCCCAGATTTCATCTCACAGAAAAAAACCCCACAAATCCTGCTCAAAAGCCAAAGGAAGGAAGGAGGGACAAGGAAATTAATAAATATAAGTAGTGTTTACCATTGCATATCTCTGTAACTATTTGGCAAGCAGAAGATGGCTCCTTGGCTGACCTTTACCATCACAGGGGATTTTACACCGTGGGTGACTGGACATCCTAATACTTGCCTGGGAGACAGTGAAATCAGCATCTCTTCCAGGCAGCCCAGCCCAGCCCCTTCCACCCATGAAAAACTAGGTTATATAAACATATATTAACAAAACAATGCAAATGGTTGCCATATTGATGTGACAGAAATGGTCTCATGTTAGCATTTTAATCAAATTAATAATGGCAACACTTGAAAGTCCCTAAACAGTAAGGGCAGAATTTCTTTTACCTCAGTGAAAGTATATACATGTAAATAAGAAATGTTGATCACTAGGTTAGAGCTGCCTAAACAGCTCTGTATTTTGTTCAAACAAACTTATTTTCTTGTTGATCTGTACCTTGAATCTTCTGTATGTGAGTTTATATTCAAAGATATGTAGATATTGATGATTGGAGAGCAATTGAAATAATCTGATATTCATAAGTCTCCTGCTCACATTAGCACTTGTTTTTCGATCATTGTTCAGCATCAAAGGAGGAAATGAGATGCAGCCAATAACATCAAATCTTTCCCAGCTGCTGTCCAAAGATGGTGTTAACCAAAACACACCAGGTAGTGAAATGTTTACTCACCTGAGCAAGCACAGCCTTCAGCAATTTGCATGCATAGCTGCTTGCCAGTGAAGTAAGAGTTTAGCTGTCTGGCTCTAACTTTTGATATATAACATTTGTGCAGCTCTAATTATATTCTTGTAGGGATACAAATATTTTCAGAAAGAGAAAGAGTGAGCTCACAAGGTTGATTCACGTAGAGCAATTTGTTAAATAGTCTGAACCCAGCTCTGCCCAAAATAGCAGCAAGCTGGCTGACAAATTACCCTCTCTGGGCATTGAATATTCCAGCTGAAAAATGTGTTGGTGCCTATAGGGAAATAACAAGGCTGAACACTATTTTGTGTGTGTGTGTGTGTGTGCCTGTGCTCTTTAAATAACAAACCTGGTGTTTAACTCCGAAAATACTCCTCAAAAAGCAGGTTTTGACTAGTTCCATCCACAGTTTCTCTCTGCCAAGACAAAGGATTATGCTGTGAGGAAAACAGGGGGACTGCTCTTTTTAACTCCCACTCCCTAGAGACAAGGCAGCCACAGTTCACTTTTGTCCTGCCACAGCCTCACAGGCAACACAGACATCACGGAGCCTTAAAACAGAATGATGTGTAGGGAGTGTGACTGGGGAAAAAACACTCACACATACTTTTCTAGGCAGTAATTCCCAGAACCTCCCAGCCCTATATGGATTCCCATACCCAAAGTGCTCTTTGCCTGGGGTTGAGTCAAGGGATATGATGAAGGAAATAGTTCCTTTTTTATGTAGGTCTTTTGGCTTCTACCTACATCTTAAAGATCACTCTCCCCCACCCTCCAAACCACAACACAGGAGCCTCTATATCATCCTCTAAAGGCAGCTTCACAAAAAAATTCTTGCAATTAGTCTGCAAGCCAAACTAAGCTCAGCCAAAGTTGGCCTGGGACACGTGGGAAAAAAAACCCACTTGACAAAGCACCTGAATTTTTGATACAAGACATTAGAACTTCTGGCAGAAGGCTTTGCTTGTTATCAGCCATCTGCTGCCTTGGTGTGTTTCCATAGATATGGCAGAATTAAGGAAATTCTGTGGAAAGCATCTGTGTTCATGGAGCAGTGGGTGAGCTGCAGACTGAACAATCCATTGCAGGGGGAGATACTGGGCATGCAATGGCAAGTCCTTTCTATTGTTTTCTCTCTAAGTACTCATTTTCCTGGTGTTTTTTACAACTCTTTGGGATAAACAGCATTTTTATGGAGCTAAATGATTTTCTTTTCCATATTGCTAACAGTTCTGTGCTGTGGGGACATGAGCTTTATGACCAGAGTCTTCAGATGGAAGTGGTACTTGGGTCCTGGGCTGAGATTGCCATCACTGTCTTCAGCTGGCACTTGCCCATGAATACCCAATATATAAAATAGTATTATCTCCCCTATACCTGTTGATCATAAAAGATTTAGTAAGTTCCTTATGATATTTCTTCCTGCTTTATGTACCAGTGCAGAATTAGGATAATTTCCTTGTGATGGACAGTGTCTCACTCTGCAGTTGGACTGTGAGTCCAACTCACATTGATTGAAAAGTGACAACTTGTGTCCCTTATTAGGCATCACTCATGGGAAAAGGTGGCAGAGTTGAACCCATAGTGTTTAAAGGCCTTGAGACAACAGGATTCCTCGGTCTTGTTGAAATCAAGTACCTACTTAAATGCTGTGGTGGGTTAGACCACATCTTCTAAGCTTCTCATTTTTTCTTATTAGCACTCAGCTATGAGCGCATTTTTAAGATTAAATTCCTTCATTATGTTAAAATTAAAGTTCTTCTTGCTTAACCAACAGGAAAGCATGCAAGATTTTTTTGAACAAGAGCACAGATTCAATATTAGGGATTAATATTAGGAAAGTGTACAAGTCAGGCTCCTTTATTTGTTTTCTTCTGTATTCCCTTTCCAACCTCAAAGCTTTGCTCTGCTATTCAGCTCTAACTGGTGTGACACTACATGCATTAACCCAAATTAATCTGTAAAACAACTCAGTTTAGTCTATTCCATCTGTAGTTGCTCTGGGACAGCTAAAAGTAGCAGCAGGCTTTCCAAAATCACTCCCCCAAATTTTAACATGTTTGGAAACGCTTATGGTCCAGTAATGGTTTCTGATGTGCCCCAGCAATGGGCTGCAGCGTTGGTGTGTGAGCAGTGATGTCATGGTAAAGATCAGATTCACTCACACCATCAGAGAGGACGTTAAACCTCAATTAGAAGAGTCACTAAAACTCCCTGTACTATTGCCCAAAACTGAAGTGGAGCCTGAAATAGTTTGTGGTTTTGGAGGAAAGCTGGTCAATGGATTTAATTAAGGCAATATGTTGAGTTGCTTTTTTTTTCTTTAGTTCCTCTGTGCTGCCAAGTCTTTTCTTGGCTAGGATGGGACACACCACATCAGAGGGTTTTACACACGGGATTTCTGCCCTGTATTTAAGAAGAAACAAAAATCTCATGTGACTTGGAGAAAATCTAGGTGAAATCCCTGCAAAGAGACCGAGGAGTGGGAAAGAATTTGTCTCACTGCATCTGGTCAGGCAAAACTTTGACAAGAAAAGATTTTGAAAGAGGTTCTTTTTGCTCATTTAACTCCCTTCCTGATCTGACAGTTTTTGATCAGATGAAGTTGCCACTAGAGTGAGCCAGAGCTCCCTGATGTCATCGGGACCTTTCCATGGGCTCTGGTGGGCTTTGGATCAAGCCTCCAGTAATGGGAACTGGCAGCTCCTGCTGACTCTGCAGAGAGTTGTGAGTGCCTGGGGCTGGACAGGATGCCTTGAAAGGAGTCCTTGTGAATTAGTGAACAAGCACTA
Organism: Pachyramphus minor; assembly: GCA_013397135.1. Classification (NCBI taxonomy): domain Eukaryota; kingdom Metazoa; phylum Chordata; class Aves; order Passeriformes; family Tyrannidae; genus Pachyramphus; species Pachyramphus minor. The sequence goes on along the minus strand of VYXB01004361.1, from coordinate 486,852 downwards.
ATGTTATTAGTTCTATTTTCTTAAAGTAGAGTGTGGCCAGCACCTGGAATCAAAACCATTGTAAGTTCCTGTCTAATTCTAAGGCAAAATAACTGTCATTATCAGGCTGTCTGGCCTTTCAGGAAAGGAAGAGGTAGGAACTGTATACAATGACCTTATCTAAATATTTATTCTCAGAGTTTGAACGTTCTGATACAGGTTAAAGAATAAGGAGCGTTTCATCAACTAAACATTCTCCTATTCAAATCATTGGCAAAGTATTTATGTCAGACACCAAAAAAATCACTGGAAGAGCAACTCAGTGGCTGTATTTTGGTTTCCTGTTGTAAGGGCAGTGGAAATAACTCCATGCTTTACTTACTGAAGCATTAACAAAGGCAGGCATTTGTAGCTAATCTGTTTATTTAGGCTAGATGAGATTAATTTCTCAAAATACCTAAGCAAAAATTTTTAAGTGGTTCAGGAAATTTAAATACAGAATTTCAAGACTTGAGTACCTTTTTCTACATCAGCAGGGAGATCACAATATTCCCTTCTCATCTTTTAAACATATTACCAGTGCTCCCTGGAAAGGATATAGCCACACTGACTGCACCAGAGGAGAAGCTCAAGGCCTTTTAAATCCACTTTACACCATCCAAATTGCCAAGGAAATTAATTTTATATTTAATTTCTTTTATATTAAAAAATTTAAAGTCAGCTATAAATACGGAACAATTTGTGTTTTAGAAAACGATCTAGTTTGTCTAATTTGTCTTGTGCTGTTTTCATGACCAGATCTAAAGGTTCAGGTCCAGTTTAAGTAAGAGTGTGCAAGATTCCAAGTATAGCAGATAAATGGATTTCTCAAAAATACCCATTATCGCCTCAAGGGACTTATAAAAGCTGTTTACCAAATATGATTTGGTGGGAATAAGGGAAATGATCCCAAGACCATTGAATTTCACCTCTTATTCATCTCTATAAAGCTGATTGAACAACGAGCACACTTGTTATTGAAGAGCTGTCAGTTCCACAGGGTCTTCTTTGGACAGAATCAAAAGCTGTGGCAGAAATGAATTATCACAGCTATGCTCTGACTTTACAGCAGGTGATGATCTGCCCTTAGAAATCTAATATTAAAAGAGTGGTCAGAAGATTTGAAAAATACCAAGGAAGTCATTAGCATCGAACCTAAACATTTTTAATTCACACTCTCATGCTCAGAATTAGAATATTTATGTCAAAATAGAGAATGATTATTGAGTTTTAGCTGAGGAACAGCACTTTTTTGAAGTCTTCTCCTTCTCTTTGTTCTGTAGTTCAGGATAGTTTTGTTCTTAACTTGAGGCTTTGTAGCTGATGTATAAATTTGGGCAGGAAGGGGGAAATATGTCTTTCACCTTCCCATTCTTGACTGTTTTCTTTAAACCCAAGGTCTTTGCACAGCAAGACAGTCTTTACCACATTTCCTTTAAGTGATTTCCTTCTGCCTTCACCTGTGACTCCAGCACAAACTTTCTTTTGTTGGACATTTTCAGTCTTTTCAAGATTGCCTACTTTTCTGTTGGGAATTCTTTTCATTTTATTGATGTTTCTGCTGGACCTGACATCAAAAAGAGCAGGGCCTTTGAAGAGCAGAGTTCAGGCTTAACGTATTTTTCTCATTGCTGTTTTAAAATAGTCTTGTGCTTAAATTGCAAGCAGAGTTTGGTAAGAAAAAGGAGTTGTACACCCTGGAGTCTGTGCACAGGCAAGCACAAACCCAAAGGGAATAAAGACATGTGCCCTCACTGGTGAAGTTCTTGTCTGGTTTGTCAGCTGGCAGAAGGCTGTTTGTGTATGATTTGTACAGTAGGGATCCTGAGCATTTCTTTGGCTGTGAAGCAATGTATAAATCCAGACTTTTCCCAAGGACTGCTCCTGAAGGAAAGAGAACACAAGCAAGATCTACCCACTGTTGTGGGGGGGGGGAAAGAAATCATTGGCGTGGGGCAAACTATAACAGTCCAACACTGAAAAGCTCTTTTGCCAAATAAATAGAGTTTCTGTTTTCTGTGTTATTTGTACAATCCCCTCCTAGGGCAGCCTACACCTCTGACACAGTCAGAACTTGCTTTCCTTACCAATCTTGTTCCTTCATCTTCTCCAGGTCAATATTGGCATTCTCATTGCTGTCACAAGAGTCATCTCCAGAATCAGTGCAGACAACTATAAGGTCCATGGAGATGCAAATGCCTTCAAGTAAGTTTTTCTCATTCAAATTGTATTATAACAATCTCACCCTAGCAATGTTAAATCATGGACTTCTCCAAAAACATTGACATCATTCCTCTTCAGTAAAGAACAGATAATGTTAAAGGTAGCTTGTCATTCTCTTGAATGCAGCCAGTTAACCTATATTTTTTTAAAGCTAAATGCTGCACAGGATGAAACCTGTGGCTCAGCAGGAGCTAAAGTGTTTTCTTGCTTATTACATCTCCAGCATTTGCTGATTCATGATTTTCCCTTTTATTAATGGAGACTTTCCTCTTCCTGCTGTATTCAAAGCTAAATCTCACCCAGCATCATTAATCTGTGCTGGGGTATTGGAACTATTCTGCTGCTTCAGAGGACAGACCTTGTTTCTACCCCCAGTTCAGCATAATATTTAGGCACATGCTTATCTTTAAGACTCTCTTGATACTGCAAAGCACACAGACTTATGCTGGATTTAAATGTGTGCTTAAATCCAAGCAGGTCTTTATATCACAGTGCCTTGAGCCTCTGGGGATGGTGGCCTCTGAGAGTGAATCATCTTTAAAATAGCACCAGCAAGTCTGGAGGGGAAATGTAAGGCAGGCACAAAGCTACTGCTGAATACCCAAGGACATATTCTGATTTCTAAAATATATAAGATTACATATGGGTAGCTAAGAAGATAATTTAATATACTGAGGTTAAATTAAGATGCTGAATATTCCATTTTGTATCTCCTAAAGATTCTTTAGTCCAAATATAGAAAAGACACTGTATATAACTAAAGGAATATAGAACTTATATAGAAGAAAGATGTGATGATGGTTTGTCTTTAATGTTTCTGAGACACAGGCTATTGCACGACAGGGATTTGGTGCCACTGCTCTGAAATGGTATCATAAAGAATAATTTTTATGCTTGGATTACTTATGTAATTTTGAAAGTGTCATTAAGTTCTAAATATTGGTGACAGTTACCTAATTGAAGTTAGTTTAGTTATTGTATTCTTCAACAGGAAAAGAAAAACAGTAAATAATCTGCATGAAAATCTATAAGATAATTACATTGTAGTGAAATGAAAAAAGTGGGAATCAAAATGACTGTTTCAGGTTTGGCTGAGTCCCTGTGACCTTCAGAAGTACAAAAGAAATATAGAACCTTAGGAGGCAAATAACTGTATATTGTCAATGCCAATTTTTATGCATTATTAGAGGTATGAAAACAAAGAAACAACTCTATAAGTGGAAGAGAAGCTACACAGATTGCTCTAAGTGCTTAGATATTTTACTTGTATTGCAAGGAGTTGATTCAACACACACTGTACCCTGCAGAACAATATATATTAATTTTTTCAAAGAAAACTATGTGTGTGCACATAAGTAAATCCATGTATGAATTACTGGTCTAGGAATAAGATGTAATCCATTCAAAGAGGAATGTATGTCCTTAGTTCAAATATTATCAGCTGTAGATTTGGAATGGTGTAGCTCTGTACTGAAAATGTGACTTCTCCAAAAACTCTGGCTAAGAGATTAATTTTTACATTACACTTTTAGGATTTGACCCAACAAAAGTGATGGAGGTGCAGAAAAATTATAATCAATAGGATGATACATCTGGAAACATTAAATCATTAAATTATTAAGGGGAAATATGCTCTGACAGAACATCTTTCCTCACAGAACTAAATTAAGTCAATAAAATATAATAGAAGGTAAACAGAACATACAGAATAGTTCTTCTTCTGTAGATACCATTACAGAAATGGGTCTTCAAAAGAAGTTTTAAATGAGGAGGATATAAATATCTGTTCAAATCAGATCCTGAAGAGTATTTATACCCTGATTCAACACAGCAGTGAGGCATGATGAATTAGAGTTTCATGTACAAGGGATGTCATGGAGAAAGTAACTGCTCTGTTGGAAAAAAAGATAATTACAAGGGTTTTGTAATAGCGAGTTTTATTCTCTTGTCATCAATATTCCTCATACAGGTGAAGAGGTTTATATGTCTAATGTGAAATCATTCTGCCCGTGTTATCATTTTCCAAAATAGAAGAGAACAAAACAAAAGAAGGTTCTGTTCTGACAGCTGCATGGACAGGGTTTTTCATAGTGAAAAAACCCCCATGGCTCCAAGCACTAAAGGATCCTGGGTGTTGATTACAGGTTGTTAACGTGTGAGAGTGGATAAGCACAGAAAAACGAATCAGTGACAGAACACAGAGAAATCAGACAAACACAATAAGCTCTGTAGTTTCTGTCAGGTCGCTGCCAGCAAGGACTGCAAGGTAGTTTTTGAATCAACAAGTTCAATTGGCTTAGGGAGGAATCACCGAAGACTGCAAAATACTTTGTGTAACCTGAGCCTTAAATAAAGGGCCTGCCAGGCATCCTGTGAGTACTGCAGTTCATCGAGATTAGCTATGGGCAAAGCTGCAGTGTGTTAGCAGGAATTTATCAGCCCCTTCTCACAAACACAGAGCTGAATTCAAATGTGACTTTGGTGAGACAGGAAAGCACTTTGTCACCACTTGTTTGCAGCATTCGAGTGGGGACATGAGGCAGAAGTGGTTCCTTCAGGGCTGTGTTTGTGGTCTCAGAGACAGAAAATGAGACCTGCAGTGAGAGGAGCTGTGGAGGGGAAACCTGCTCAATCCAATAAACTTGTGAGAGGAAAAAGGTGGAATTTCAGTGTTGTCTTTTCAGGCTGGAATTAAATTTAAGTGGAAAGCGCAGAGAGAAATAATAAGTTGTTGGATAGCAGTTAAACAGCAGGGTTAGACATTTACAAGTGATGATGAACTGGAAGGCCTGGCAAACTGGCTGAGGAATGCCCAAAGTGCCTGTGGCAGGAGCATCAGGAAGGTGCCAGTGCCACCTTGCCTTTCCTTGGTGGCTCAGGCCAACACTTCCATCTGCCCATAAGCACCTGACTGAGAGGCCTCACACTTGCAGATGTTGCTGCCCTCAAACCTGAGCAGCTGTTGTGGTCTGAAAGTCCCAGCCTGGAGGTTTTATGGGACAGGCTCCTCCTCAGGGTCACCTCTTGCCAGGCTCTACTGCCAAAGGAAATGTTTAATCACGCTGACACAGACTGGCTTCCATTGCTGCTGGCAGCCTAGGGGCGAGAAGACCTCACCTGGCTTCATCTCCCCTAAACTCCAGAGCTCACTAAAGCTGACACCACCTCCACTGGGACTCCTGATCCATGGAGAAATGGCTGCTGATACCACATAGTTCAACTTGTCTGTTTAGTGTTCATCTCACTTGCCTTTAAAAGTTCTGGTTTCTCCCCAGGGGCTGAGGGAAGCCCAGACTGACTGGTTTTGTACTTGGATACCATCTCTGCAGGTCTCAAGCCTGGTGTGATAACTCACACCTCCAGGGCCATCAGCCCATAACTGAGCAGAGATTACCTCAGGAAATCATGAGAGCAAAGATGCACTTTGAGTCATCGTGATATCCGTTAGAAATGGTATTTATTGCTAGAGAAGTGCTGGGCCTGGAGCTTATTTAGTTTCCTGAAAGATTAAGTTACTTGGCAACCCAAGTGGATATTACCAACAAGGCTTGTTTCTCTTGGCAACAGACAGCAATGAACTGATGTAATTATTTAGAGTAATTGTTCCTGATTTTCCATATGGCAACAGGTCCTCTCAAATGCTGACTCAAACGTGACTGCAGAATATGCATCAGGGTGAGCCAGTGCTCCTCTCTGAAGGCAGCATCTGTCAAACTTCATGTTTAAAAGCCAAGACAGAAAAGGAAGCTGTGAACAAAATTCCTTTTTCTTTTTTTGTCATAATTTATTATTCATCCTCCCCCATTCATGTTTCTCACAGAATGAAGTGCACTACATTATGGGACCTGGTTGACCTCTTCAAATACAGATGTTGCTTGTCACAGTGCAGACATCAAGAGCATCTTGCTGAACATTTTGTTTAGTTTCAGACCTGCTCGTGTGGTCATTTGTTTGTTTAATGTAAATAGTAATAGTGCCCCCAAAACAAAGTATAGGATAAAGTGAAGGAGCAGCATAAAAGAGCAACTTTTTATGATACATAAACTGCAAAATACCCAGTAATTTATGGCAAGATGAATATAATTAATCAGTATATGATCAGAGACGTTAATTAATGCACAATAAACTCCTGTGACAGTCTGAACAGTAAGCATTTGGTTGTTGTAGTAATTTTGTATGTAGGTAAAAATAGCCTCTTTTTAGTGTCTGAATCTTTAATTCTGCAAGAGCAGTTTACCAGTAGGAGCTGAGCAAAGAATTATCAGCTCCTATTTATTACTTGAGTTCACCTAAGAACATGCTTTTTGTATTGTCTTTGAAGCATATTGAACACATATACAGAACATGAACTGTTCACTTAGTTGTGATTGATTGTGCTTGAACCTTTTATTAGAAGATTATCTATTGACTCTCAGCAAAATAATTTCGAGCAGTAATTCAAATGTGTCTTCAGGAGAACGTTTTGCATCCAGGGAACAGATTTTCTGCCAAAAAGCTAATTTGAATGTTTTAGTTCATAGAATGCTGAATCTAATACCTTGAAACATTTAAATGCATACATACAGCATTTGTTTGAATGATCTATTCTATTTTTGGGGAAATAACTAATCATATGTTTGAGTTTCAGCATGTGAGTAGCCTCTCTAAGCTTAATGCAATTAAAGCAGCTTAGTTTAATGGAATTGCTCATGTGCTTGAAAAGGCACATGATTACATTTCTGAGTTATGGAGCATTTGAACTCTTTTTCTTACTTATTTCTGCAGCATCTAAAGACTTAACTCTAACAGTACATTCATTATCTCTTATTAGGACTTAAATAGGTTTTTTTCTTGCTGCTCTGCCCCTTCAAAGTCTCATTGCTGTGTTTGCTTGCAAAGGTACTTCTCTGTTGCAGTGAGAAAAAAACCACCCAATGTGACAGTGTATTAGAAATGTGCACATTTGGTTCAGCATGGGAAGAACCCTTCCCTGATTATGCCTATCACAGGTAATTATTTGACTACCTGAGTTGCCTGACTCCTGGATTACAAGGGTTAAAATAGAACAAAATTCCCAAATATCTTATTTTTCACTAATAATAATCATAATAGAGGAAGAAATGCAAAGCATGCCTCTGTTGCAGGAAGCAGTTTTAGTCTACTCAGCCATACCCCTGTGATTTCCCAGCCAGTTCACTTCTGCATTGTGTTGTCCAGAAGAGACAGTTTCATTAACTTTTCTTGAATAAACTGCCAAGCCCAACTCTTATTGAACACTTTCTCACTGCTTGCTCTGAAATGGTCCAATGAGTTGGAAAAATCTCTGTCTTTTTTGTAAAGTGTACACTTCAGCACTTGGTGAACCAGAAGTGATAGCTATCATAATCACCCATGGAGAAAGCAATTATGGCAAAATTAGAAATATTTCTTAGCCTTTTACCCCCTTCTTTCTTTCATTTTATTTATTTACTTCGGCCCACAAAGCACAGTTCTCCATTGGAAAAATACTTCTTCTGTTTAGTTAAATTAATGACTGAAAATTGGAACAAATGGCAGTAGCTGCAATGCATGGGAGTAAAACAGGACTTCGGGGAAAGCTCAGCAGGTGAGGAAGTCATCTAAGCTGCTGTGTTCATTTGTTCTGCATATTTCCATATATCATAAACCCCTCTGCATGAAACTGAAAATGGAACATGTAGGTTAAATGCAAATCCATTCTTTACTCTGGTTATTTGAAAAAAAATTTAAAAAATAAAACAATCAGCTGTACAGAAAGCATTTCCCTTTGCCAGCTGCAAATCCAAGAGGGTTGTCCTCCCCCAGCTCGTGGTGCTGCAGACATCTGTACGGTTTAACCGTGTAATTGGCCGCTCCAAAGCACTTTGCAAAGCCATCTATTACATCCCTGCAGCACACCCAGCGTGCTGTGGCAAATTGCTCATCCATTTAATCACTGATCCGTTCCGTGCCACGGCTCAGCATCGGGATTTTACTTTGTTTATAAACACACCAGTCACCTTCTGCCTCGGATGCTGGTGCTCACAGCTTTGGTGCTTCAGCATCAGCCACTGTGCTGCAAGATCTTGTGCATTGGTTGCGTTTTGCTCCCGTGATACCACCCCTGTTTCATGCCATTTGGTGTCCAACAACTCCTCTGTCTAAGGATTATTCCCAGCTGTTCATTTTCACAGAATGTACTTGTCAATCACAGCTCTTGCTTGAAGCTCATGAGAGCTCTCCTGCCAAAGGAGATACTGTAATCTCCCTCCACAACTAAATTCCACCCCTTTGTGATGCCATTAGAGAGTTTTGTCTCTTATTTTTTTTATTTTTATCTCCTTCCACAAGGGGTGAGGAGCAAGTTACAAGCTGCAAACTCTTCTGAAAAGTCTACAGGGAATCAAACTCTGTAGCACTAGAAAATCCTTTCTGTGCCTTTCTGGGTGGCAGATGCTCGCAGGGCAACCCCGAGAGATGAGAAGCACCTGCTTTTGTGTGCTCTGCTGAAAAAGAAAAGAACTTTCTCCAGCAGCTGAAGGAGAGCCATCCATTAGACAGAGCAGTGTGACAAGCCAAATATGCTCCCAGCAATTCCTTTTCTTGACAATTTCTCACTGTGTGTGAGGAATCGTGTTCATTGAACACGGCTTCAAACAGCATGAGGGATGTACCTCACAGAAACTGTAGAGGGGGGGGAGTTGACTGATAATAAAGGAAATAATTAAAATGAAAGTATTAAGCAGTGACAATTAGTGAGCTGAAGTGCTGCTGCCAATGATAATGTTTTCAACCTAATTAAATTTTTGGCTCATTGAATATGACAAATACAAATGCAATTTGGGTATCTCCTTATTAGACTCAGAGTTTTAGACTAGAAATAACATGGGTTTGAATGTTGCCAATGAGGGCATTAATGAGGAAGTGCTAATCTTATAGAGATCATAATGACAGTAATGGCAGTGGTTTCTTTACTGCAGATGCTGAGAGTCTCAGCACTGGAGAAAGGCTCCAGGCCATGTTGTGATTGTTCAGGAGCATTTCAGGCACATTTTGGGAGGAGTATTAAAAGATTAAAAGTATGTAAAGCATAGCTGGAGAGAGGAGGCTGCTCTACAAAACCAGAGAAATAGGGACAAATAGTAACAGGCTTAAACTGATGCAAAAAAAGGTCATATATCTTTAAGCTCCCTGTAGTGGGAGGGGAGTTGCAAAGTAATGGAGCTGATCACCTGGAGAGCTCCTGAGCTGCTGCCTTTGAAGAGCTCTCAGAAGTGGTTGTGTAGCTCTCTGTCAGGGCTAATTCTGGTGCCAGGAGCAACAACTGACGCTGTCTCATGGCTGAGCTGGACAAGATGACACTGTGAGCCTTTCCAGAGTTTATTTTTACCTTGGTTGTCTCCTTTTGAGCCCAAATTGTCCTTTGTGGGAATAGTTTTCTGTCTGTCATTACTCCTTAAGCAGGATTTGGTGCTCCAGGGCCTGTTGATTTTGGCTGCAAAGGAACAGGCAGCTCTGATGCTCATGTGCCTGTTTCTTTCTGTGTTAGAAAGGGTGGGAAGAAAAAACATGTAGGTACAAAATATATCTGGAAAACTTGATAGATAAGAGGTGCTGGATTTGCTGAGTATAAAGGTATAATAATTTTTATTAGAGATGCTTAGGCATGTTTCTTTTCACATCTGAATGTCAGGATAGAATAAAGTTTATTAAAACTTGGTTATTAAATCCCTGTGATGAAACTTTGCTGTAAAAGCAACAGAATTAGTGATGGGAGTGAAGGGTATGAGAGAAGGGGCCATACCAAGCCATGCCACAGCTATTTATCATCTTGTGTAGATGGGAATGTCTAGAAGCCTCTGTTGTAATTATTGATCTGTAGTTGAATCAATGTCTTGATTCCAGCCTGAGAGATTCCAAGAGCAGTTGCTGCAGGTGTAATCTGTTCTCTGCAGGCCCATGAGGGGACATTGTGTTCAGATGGGGCCTTCTTAAGACAAATCAGGATTTATACAGCATTTAATGAGGAAAAAACTCTCTGTTGGCCCCATGCCTAAGGTTGGATCATTCCTGATGAGTCTCTTGCTGCACCCAAGGTGCCAGCTAGAGAGGAGCTGGGTCAAGGGTGTTGTTAATTGTATGATATTGAGACACAGGAGAACACTGCAGGTGTGGTGTCACCCCATTGTCCTCCTCCTGCTGCCAGAGTTGTTTAAGAAATAGCTTGGCTTCTTTACCTTAGAATTATAACAACAGAAACTTTCAGGTTTTGAAAATCTACGGCTTTGAAGTTCATGTTAATTTGTATTTTATTTTTTTAATGTCCTAGTTATATTTAGTTTCCAATCTCTTACTATCTGATTTGAAGCCTTGAAAATGCTGGGAGGAGGAGGAGGAGGGTGCTCTGAGTCACAGCTTTATGCCTGGTAACAGAGTAACAATTAAATGCTGGTCCTTCATCACAAAATTGTACAATTCCCCATGAACAGCAATAACTTCAAGAGCTTGCTAGAACTGCTTCATTTACATCCTTGGTCCAATTTATAATTCCAGAACTCTGTGTCAGCTTTATGTAGAATAATAAGAACAAATATTATAGTTATGGCACTGCAGAAGGTAAATGCTGATTTAAGCAGAGCCCTGGGCAACTTGTAAATCACTGCCCAGGCTGACACAGCTCTTAGCTAAGTGTGATTTACATATTTTCCCAGTAATGGTCTCTCAAAATAAAATTAAATAAATGAAAAATACAGGTAATTACGATAAAGAAGTGGTCCTATCTTAGAATCAAAATTACTTTAAAACTTTCAGGTACTCTCTCCAGGTCAGTACTAGAATGCCATTAATGAGAGATATGTTACAGGTGTTTTGGAAATAGAAATGGGACATTATGCTTAATTCTTTTCAATTGAAAAAGATGTGAGGCAGAAACATATTTTAGCGAAAGATTGAATAAAAAGAACTTTTCTTTTGGAGCAGTATTAGGAATAATGAGAAAGTTAAGTGAGCTGACAACTGAAAGCACAAGAACATGAGGAATAGTGAGATTTTGAAAGTGAGCTGCTGTAACCACCCCAGGAAGGGCCATGTTCTTTAACTCTGCATTGTTTCTTATCCCCAGTAAGTCTCCTGCAGCTTCTCCAGTTGCCCTCCCAAGTTAGCTGCCTTTTAATAATGTCTTTTAATAATGATATTAAAAACTAGGGAATATATCACTACAGTAGCAGAACAAAGCAGCTTTGGGTGTGCTCATGTGAGTGAATGTAATAATTCAGGTCACTTGTTCAAAAGTGTGAGCAGCAATGAGACAGATATAAATATGTGTGGAGCTGCATAAAGAAGCCTTTCAGGAATTATTGTCTGAGCCCACAGTACAGAATAAGAGAATCAGCAAACCCTCAGCTCAGAAATGAAAATAAATAATTATGTGACCACGGAGTGTATTTTTCGTGTTCATGATGTATATGGAACCCAACCATACCCAGTGCAGCAGCATCTTAGTAAAGGGCTTGAGATGGTTCCAAAAAGCCCAGAGAGGCTCAGATACTGATAAGTAAAACAGCATCAGCTGTGGCATTAATTTTGATAAACACTATAAAGCCATATGTTGCCTGGCTTCTTTAATGCCATTTTAATGAGAAATCAAGTTCTTCACGTTGCATCATTGCATAGAGCTGGGTGCTTTTGTGCAGTTTGAGTTGTCCTTCAAAGCAGCAGCCACTGGCAGAACCCAGAGAGCAAGGCAGTGATTGGAGCTGTGCTCCAGCAATCCTTGCAATCCTTTTTTCCCCCCCCATCTGTACATTTGAGACAGACAATCAAGCAAGGACGTGGCTGTTTCTTTGCCACTGCTGCAGTTAGAGCTCGTGTGAACCATTACATAGAAAATTGCTTTTCTTTCTCAGTTCATGAGCCTGACCTTGACAGCTTTGCTGTTCGCTGGGGCCGTTGCCATGGAAACGGGAGAATGATCATTCTGTTGATATTTTTGCATAATTAAGGGTCACTGAGACCGTTCAGTTCGAGAGATCATTTTCAGAGTTCAGCTCCTCGGGGGGGAGAATGTTACTCCACAGAAATTTTGTGCATGATTTGATGTGATTGTTACTTTGTCATCCTAAATTAAGCCACAGGCCCCCTGACTCCAGGCTAAAAGCCATAAATATTTGCCAAACCTACAGATTCCTACAGGAGGTTGCTTTTTTTCTGGGTATTCCCAAGCTACAGAACTACCAAGCTGTGGATTTCATTGCCACTTGTCTGCTAAAATTTCTAAGTGGCTGTGGAATTGCCTCTGACCATTTTGAAATGTGTGTAGAACACAATCTCTCATACTGGTAAAAGCCTCTGGTGATGGAGATTTGAGTCTTTTCAGGGTATAACGAGCTCAGAAGGTTTTTCTCTTAAAAAACTTGATGTTTCTACAAGGACAGTTTAAGAAAGTACAAATAGGAGCCTGTCCCATTTTTGATAGCCCAGATTTTCTACTCTTCCTATAATTTTAGTTGGTTGCTTCCAGTCTTTCCAAAAGACTAAACTTTTGAACAGCCAAACCCCAACATGATGCACAAAGCAGGGATTACCTCATATTTTTAGCATATGATGTTCCTGGTTTGACATCCCACAGTAAGGAAAAAAATATTGATCATAATGGGCTTCCATTACTGACTGCAGCTTTATAAATCTTAAAAATGGGTCTACAAATTGTGTTTCATTATAATTATCATTACTTAAATGAAGCTGGCTCTGTATTAACACCTAATCCCGTGCTTTGGACAACTCTTGAGATGTCTAAGGGAGAAAAGGCCCCATCCACATTAACCTTCTGCTTTGGAGAGCCAAAATTTGTGTTCATTGCCACACTGTTCTTTATTTTTGCCATACTTCATTTTTGCACAGAGGTTTTTGAAAGGTCTGTCTGCCTCTGGTTTCTGACTCTTTGAGCAGGTCTATGCTTTTAACACACCCTTTCTTTTCCCCTGTGTGTCCTTTCTGAACAATCTGTACCCTTTCATATCAGCATTCCAGTCATGTGAATACTTCCTTCAAATCTCCTCTTATGTAAGGAAAAGTGAACACTATGAGGTCCTTTTCATAACTTCTCTAATTTGACAATCCCTCTTTATTAGCACTGGGTCTGTCATCTCAGTACCCTGCCAGCAAAACAGAGATTTTCACCACATGATACAATAACTATAAAAAAGATTGAGATGGCTGTAAATAGAGCAATAAGACTAATTTTCATTATATTCAAGTCATCTTTCAAGATGACTTGCAGAGGTTTAGTCAATTAGAAATAGTAAGAGTTGGGCTGATGCAGATTCATGGCTCACACTGTCAACATAGCTGGGGACAGAAAACAGCCACGAGATGGAGGAAATGATGCACTGGGAGCTTGGGAAATTAATGAAACAATGGAGACTGTAGTGGAAGAAGTAGTTAGGTGTAAATGCTGGAGGACTAAGGTAGGTGACATCTAGCCTGCTCCACTTGGCACCCACAGGCAGGATCTGGCCCTTTCAGACACTTCCATTGCCTTGTCCTTGAAAGACAGAGGTAACAAGTTTTCTGGGAATAAACTGTCACAAGTTCCTTCTCCTGGGCTCAGTCCAATGCAGATCTGGGCACAATGTCCCTGTTAGAAAAAGGGGGGAGTCTGAAGGATCAAACCTGTTTTCACACCTGCAGAGTGTCCAGAGCACCACTGACTGTGAATTTTAAATGCTTGTAGGCAAAAGGGTTGTGTCACTGCTCAGCTGGGGTTGTTCTCAGCACATCTGAAGTGACTGGCAGATATTTGTGCTGCATGCTCCTTTAGCAGTTGCTATGGAAAAGGGAAAACATGTTCTGGTACGCTGGGGACCTTCCTGAGGTTCAAGTGATGCTTCAGGAGAAGCAGAGCACAGAGACACACATTGTTTTGATGGTTGAAGCACAGATATGTAACAAGACCATTCATTAGCAGGTGGTTCCAGTCACCTTTTAAAAATGGTGACTTCACTAAGATCAGAGAAGCTTCTGGGTGTCTCTTGGGAATGAGTTTGTGTAGGGCTGTGTGTGCTGTGCTACAAAGCTGCTCAGTGCAGGTCTCCTCATCCAAACCCAATTATTGACACTCCTTGGCTGCAGATGGGACATTCTTCCACGGTGATAATAAGCTCTTATTTTCTTTGATGACTCAATGGGAAAGTTCAGTGGAAAATTAGCTCTTACCTTGGGCTCAGGGATCAAGAAGCAGAGAATGCTGCCTCAGCAGCAGTGCAGTGAGAGAATTAAAAACAAAAAATGTTGGAGAAAGGAACTGTAGGAAAAGAATGGAAAACCCCCACTGCAAATTTAATTCCTCTAGGGAAATCCTAAACACTGAAAATTCAGCTCGCAAGGACATTATATTTTAATTCTTTATATTTTTTTAATAGCTTACATTAAAGACAAGGAGAAGAACATGTTTTAGTTCAGCACTTATTGCTTTTTTGGGGGAATTATTTTTTTTTTCTTTTGCAGTTTTAGAAGCCAGAAGCAATGGAGGTGACATGGGACTTGATCTTTGGGAGGCCTTAGCAAGGCACGGGTTCCTAAATCCCTGGTTAGGTGCTTAAGTCAAAAGTCAGCACTGCCAGCCCCTGGAATTGCCTTCTCAGTATTAAAATTCTTAAAGTAGCTCCATTTCTGGTCATGGCCTTAATTTTTTCAGGCTTGATGGGGATTTGAAGTGAGACTTGAATTTCAGTCCCTGCTCTACTGAATATTTAATATAAATTCAGAAATATTAATAAAGCAAGGATTAGGTAGAGCTCTCCTCTCTCAGGGAGTGCCTTGTGACTAATCTGTGGAGTTCACCTTCTCTCTCTGAGCCAGAGAATATTTAATTATTTAATATAAGTGGAACAGGTTCAATAGGCAAGAATGAGCACCAAGCAGAAAGTCAAAATGCTTTTCTGGAAAAAATGAACCTGCACTCCCTCAGAGAGGAGAGTGATTTGAGCCCAGACCTCTGATATTGTGGGCAAATTCTGCATCTACCAAAGGAACAGGTTTAGATTTTTGGGAAGGCCTGTGAGAGATGACAGTACTTTGGCAACATCTGCCTTATTGTGAGGGTCTGTGGTTGACAGTGTGCAGAAAAGGAGTAATGCCACCCCCCTTCCCACTCTTGTGATAAAAATCAATCTGATTTAGTTGCTGTTGCAGCTTAAATTGCTTTTTTTGTAGCTATAATACTTTTGATTGTCAAGGTCTTCCTGAGTTATAAATGACACCCATGAGAAAGCAATGATCTGAAGTGACTGTAAATTTATAGTTCTTATTCAGTTTCACAACATTATTTTGAAAGTGCAAACAACATTTGGTAAAATGGGAAATGGCCTCTGCAATTACTAGTGTCTTTGTCTTCTTTTTTTTATTATTCTTTTTTTTAATTTGGAGTTGAGCCTAGAAATCACCCAAGATTAGACAAGGAAATGTGTATGTGCTAATTAAAAGTCATTCCTTGTGCTGTCAGCCTTATTGTCCATACAGCCAAGACAGAGTGGAGGAGGAGAAGGAGGTACCTGTATATTTGCAGGAGCTCATGAGCCACTGCTTGGTGTCAGTAGTAGAAGTAAAATCCATGACTGTCCTTTCTAAGATGAGAGCTCTACCCACCAGATCAAGATGTCCAGCAGAGTTCAGAGATTAATTTCTTTTAATGAAACACCCCCACACCTCCTCTGATGTCACTTCGTGCAGCGTGGGGAGTAAATTGATTGCTCAGTTCAAAATGGGCCTGAGGGATTTGACTCTGAGCCTGTGCTGAGCAGCTCACACCACCCTCAGTGCATGGCTCTGCCAGGGCTCCATTCTTCTCTTGAGGAGTGCAAGGCAGCTCATTCCTCTAGATTCCTAATGGTTCCTAACTGTGGATCAGCCCTGTGTTTTTATTGCTGCTTAGTTCCCTAAAAAAATACGAGTTGTTACCAACATCCTTCCACCTCTCTGACATTGGTGGCAACTCACCCACCTAAACCTTTTGGTGTTGGTTTTGCTCCTTGGAGTAACAGAAGGAGCTCCAGGGAGCAAAGTGAGCAGCAGCACAGGATGTTCTCAGAGACCTGCTGCTCCTCTGAAAGCAGCCTGAGCGTGGCCAGGTGGAGGAGACAAGGTGTGTGCTGAACTTGCACGAAAAACGTTTCCATTCACAGTCAGAACTGCTGCATGTGTCTTCCCAGCAGCTCTCCAACTCCCAGCTTAGAAGCGCTGCTCATAACAAATGGGAAACCGAAGCTAAATTCAGTTTTTTCCAGGCATTAGTCTGAAATGTTATTTACAGGTCTGGGGATTTATTTATTTTATAGAAAGCACAAAGGATATTGCTGGAAGTGAGCAGCGAGGAGTTCAAGAAACAAGAGAGAAACTTCAGTTAAAAGACTTATTTGTCAAGTTATCAATTTCGTTGAATTGTGGTGAAGGATTTCTGCCTTTTTTTAGACAGCATTTCCTCCAATAATTATATAATCTTGGCTTATGGGTCTGAATTTAGTTCTTACTTCAACAGGCAGCATGACTGAAAAGTGGATGTCAGAAGTCCTAAAAGGATTAGTGCTCCATATAGAACCAATAAAATTGATTTGTGAATTAGGGGTCCCCTTCACAGAAGTAATAAAGTTTCCTTTCTGCGAGCAGTGAAATTTCTTTCTTGTAAGCTGTCAGTGGAGTCGTTCTGCCTTGGTGTAAGATATCGACAGTGTGCTCAGGGCAACAGCAGAAAAGGGCAGAGATTAACTAAGGGGAAGGGAGCAATCACACTTGAGTAGAGCTGTTCCACACCAATTGCAAATACAATAAAACTGCAAGGCCCAACTGCACTCTCGGAAAAATGTCCCTGGTAACTTTAGTTGCAATGATTTTATATGATGTTGGTAATGAAAATACGTCTCAGAGGTGTTGAAACCTGTACTTCTTGCACACCAGGGCTTCAGTACAGCCGTGATAATTATCCAGCTTGGAAAACTCCCCTTCCTCTGCTGATTGATTAGTGCACACTCCAGGATTTCAGCTGGAGTAAAATGCTGCCTAACAGCCTGTCTCTGATGGAGCAAGATATATAGAAAACATCAAAATCCTGCACTGAAGCGAATGCTAAAACAAAAGCAACTAAAAAAACAAAAGGCAGTTGAAGAAATTTGGAGGGGAAGATCTCTGATGAGCAGGGTTTACTTCTCAAGAATTAGAATTAAACTGTAAGAAGAGGAAAAGGGAAAGAAAAACACTTTTTTTTTCAGCTGTTGGGTTCCTTCTGATTTCAAAGGCCAGAGCAAGAGAAGGAACACACAGGAGAAATTTAGAGGGTCCTTTATAAAGCAATGGCAATTCTGTTTTCTGACACATTTGGGTACAAGGGCAAAGGAAGATTTTAGCAAGGTTTTTGAAGTCCTGGTTGGGCTGAACCTCAGTATCTGCAGAGTAAGACCTGCCCCAAATTATTGCTTCTTCATGCCACCCATTTTATAGACAATATAAGGCTCAAGTGATGCTAGTGACTGGTTTTTTAGGTTGCACAGTTTAAGTCATGCATGGAGAAGTTTTCCTGCTCTAAAAACAACCTTTATTTGATTGTGCTCTATGTCTTAGTGTACTAGAACTAATCTACTAAAATATTCATGTAGCAAAGAAAAATGGGAAGAAGAAAAAAAAAATAAAGTATGTGCAGAGTGTGAGAATTAATGTACCTAGTGGAACATTAACTTAAGTATTTCTAAGATTTTTTAACCTTGCTACCTTAATGGTGCTCTGACACAGCATTTTATAGTTAGTATTTTTCTTCTTTAAAGTTCAAAGATAAAAAGAAATAGGGGTGGGAACACGAGGGGTAAGTGGAAGAAAATAAGAGAGCACCAGAAACAACAGAGCTGAGTCCTTTGATTGGTGAGTAAAGCTCATAAATGACTTGAATGAATAAAGTCAGGATGAAATTCAGAGCATGTAAGCATAGAAAGCTATGCAATAATTAGGGGAAAAACTAATGAGATTTAAGGGAATTATATGCAGAGCTGACCCTTAGACAGTCTGAAATGAATTTCACCCTCACATGGCTGCTCCTCTAAATGAGTGTGTATGGAACATTGATACTTTTGCATGGAAAATCTCATGTCTGTATTCCATTTTCATTTTTAGCTATGAATATCTGCTGCACATGTGCTGAACTCTGGGGTTAATAGTCAGCAGTCTTTATTAATACATGATTTTTAAAAGTATATGAGACCTTTGTGATGTTAAAGGCCTCTGAAAACCCACTCCGTCAGAATGGTTTTGAAAATATTGAAATTGAGGGCCTGACTCTATTCTGCCCCCAACTACAAATTACAGATGAAGCCTTTTATGCTCTGACTCAAAAAGAAATATTTGAAAACATTTTGGGCAACGAGCCAGCTGGGGAAAATTATATTCCAAACTGAAAAATTTATAAAAACGGAGAGTGTGAGAATAAAAGAGAAAAAAAGAAAAAAGGGTGGTTTGCAGGGAAGACAGTTTTGCAAGTGTAGCTGTGTTGGGCATATTAATCCCTGCTGGATCAGGACAGGGGGGACATCTAAACCATCATGGAACCTGAATGTATCCTCTAAGCAGTCTGCCCCAAGTCCTGAGTGGTGCTGGGTGGCAGAGGGATATTGGCCAGAGCAGAAAATGGGTGCAAGGATTGCCCACAGCTCTGCTACAGGGTCCTGATCTCTCTGGGAGGTTTGGTTGCCCCTAATTCCTCTTGCAGACGAAGGAAGTGAGCTCCTTGTGGAAAGTGGTTCTTTGGTGTTTGATGGAGACAGCAATGAATCCACTCGGGAGACCTCGCTGTGATCTCACAATTCTAAACCCAACAACTTTATTTTCTCTGTGGTTCCCTTTGTTTACTCTTCCTATAAAATCTGGTCCACAGAATTCAGCTGCTGCAGGAAACTTTCTGTGATTGTTTAATTCTCTGATATACTACAATTCAATTCATCTTCCACTAGAACAAACAGCCCATACATAATAAACACCCTGTAGATAACTCATTAAGGCAAAACCAAAAATCCCTCTTATATTCTCAGTGCTATTAACTTTTCAGCTGTCATACTACCTTTCATTGAAATTCTGCCAAGTCCTCCAGACTAAGCAGAGTGAACATATATCAGTAGGGATCTCCATGAAACACAAGCTATTTAAATATTTGATGTACTTTTCTCTGAATCAACTCTGAACAAGGCAGGGTGGTAGCAGAATAATGCTGAGGTGTTAGAGGATTTGCATTTGGCAGAGTTACATGTTTATTCTTGTTTGTGGTGATTAAAAATCCCAAGCCACTTTCTGTAAGGGAAATACCATGTTTTCTTGACTCAACTGTATACTGAGCATACATATTTTTGACTCTTACAATTGACTCCTCGCTGTCAAAACAACACTGTAAACTGAAGATATGGCTGCAATAGTTTTAGGACCATCTCTCCATCTCTTCCCCTGCACCCTCATTGACTCTCCATCTATATTCATCCCATGTGATACCAAGATTCTGTTATCCCCATTTCCATAGATGAAAAATAATTAAAAGGCTTACCCATTAAAAGAATTTCACAGCAAAGAGGGTTACACACATTGCCTTGGTGTGGGGGCTGAAATCTCTTTAACTGTTCACCACATTTGCTGTTCTCATTCTCTCTTTCAGACTAACAGCTAAAGCTGTTGCTGTTCTCCTACCAATCTTGGGAAGCTCGTGGATCTTTGGGATTTTGGCTGTCAATGCCCATGCATTAGTATTTCAGTATATATTTGCTGTGTTCAATTCACTGCAGGTGAGTACCTGGTGGGAAGGTTTCTGGCTACAGAACTGGTGCCGAGATCCAATTAAATGGATCATTAGTGACTTTTTCAAATGCTTGTGCTTACTGCATTTTTATTATGTGTTCCTGCCTCTGTCTTTTAAGCCTGTGTTGACTATGCAGTGCTGGCAACAGCTTGTCTCTGAACAGAACTTGTATCCCACTCCTTAGTGTTTCCAGCAGCAATAATTAAATGAGACAGTGAGCTTGAGAAATGAAATTCATTCTTCCTGCGCCACGTACCACAGGCAGGATTCTTCAGTGGAGACACCAGGCCAATTTTTCAGTGTCAATTTAAGGCCTCATTACTGAAGCTGAATTAAAGTGAACAGAAGTTTGTGGGAAAGATCAGAAGTGGAGCTATTCCATGTGCTGCACGTGGCTCTTGCATGCAGGCAACTAGACACTCATCTTCCTGGGACAGCAATCCAGAAAAATAGCTCTGTCCAAGAAGGAATGTAAAGATCTGCTTAGCTTTAAGCAGACATTTCAGTAGAGGCCTGAACCTATAGGTATGTTACAGTTCTTTCCCAAATAATAATTACAAAGAGGAATCAAAATCAAATTCCTCTATATCCTTTTTTGTCTCAGGAAGAAGCTGGAGACACAAAAAGAGTGAAACAAGGTTCTGCCCATAAGCAGATAAAAGTTCAAATTTTCATCCAAAATAACAACAAACAAACAAACAAACAAAAAAGTAAGTTTGGCTGAGTATTCCCCAAAAGAATATAAAATTATTTTGGGAGGAAAAGAGGATGAGACTTTTTCACTTTGCATTGAACAGAAAGCTCACAGGTAGAAAAATTCTGCTGTGAAAATTTTCCTAATGCGGAAAATAGTTTCCCAAAGAGCATTTCCCTCTGCCTTGGTCTTTGCAAGCACAGACAGAAAGTTCTCTTGTCACGAAAACAGAATTCCTGCCTATTTTCAGCCAGATTTTTCCTTTAGTACTGAAAGTTTAGGAGCTGCTTTCTTACAAGAAGAGTTCCAGACCAGCCTCATAGTTCCCTAATGCTGCAGGTCTCTCCAGTTTCTCTCAGGGCACAGTTTAGTGCACTCTGTGATATTTATAGATGTCCAGCTATCCAATGGCTGCTCTGTATGATACTGCAATACACACATTAGTGGATTTGATTCTTCACAACCAGACCTCACCTTTCTCCCTGTTATCTGTTTCCAGGGATTTTTCATGTTCCTGTTTCACTGTCTTCTGAACTCAGAGGTATGTAACCAAATGGTGCTAACAAATTTGGTGTCAGTGACTTGAAAGAATGGAAGTGTAGAACAAGAAGAGATCCCCCATTATTGTTGCCTGCTCTGTCACTGATTGCCTGCTAATTAATACATGACTGTTAGTGGCTTTGTAACTCCCAGCATTTTGGTCCATGCTTGACATTTGTTTTAATTAGCATTTAAGAAAGGTTTGAAACAAAGAAAAGGGAGAAGAGGAGGCAGTTGGAGAAGCTCTCCCGAGGGCTGGAGGGGCTGAGCAGGGCACCCACTGAGCTGCAAAGAGAGGAGGCTTCAAATGTGGGAGCAGGACTCACTCTGGCAGTCCCTGTTGGGGCTCTGTTATGTCTGCAGTTCCAGGGAGGAAAATAATTACTCTCAGCAAAACATACTTTTGGACGTTGCTCATGCAACCCTTAATGGGAAACCAAACAGAGTAGGAGATATTCCAGGTATTTTTCTTGGCAAGAAGTTCAGGTTTTCCTAGTGGACTGAGGCATCTTTTTGCATTAAGGCTGTGTTAGAGCAACTGGGATAGTGGCAGAGCAGAAAATGCTGCTCAGCATCATGTGTTTCTGATAACAAATCTTTCTTATATAAACCATTTCCAGCACTCTGCCAGGGGTACTGCTCAGGGAAGATACAAATAGCTTTGGTTCTCCCACAGTTCTTTCTTCTGGATGTGATAAGCAGCTCTGCCCCACAACCTGCTGCTGCTTCCTATGTGACAGTAGCACTCCAGCTCTTCCCAGGAGATATTATTTATTAATATTTGCCAAAGTATTCAGTCTGAGAGCATTTATTGATGTGATTTCTGCTGCAATCAGTTTGGAGAGTCAGGACTGACTATGAAATTCTTGGTCTTTACTGAGATCAACTAAAATTAAGCGGGCAGGTTGCAGGTAGGGAGGAAAAATATTTCTTCATTCTATTCTCCCCCAGGCTTAGAAAACTTGAAGCTTCAGGTATTTTTTATCAAATACAAATTTTGAATTACTGGCAATTTTCCAGGAAGTCATGAGGAATTAAATTCAGAAACTTTTCAGAATTTGTATCCTCAAAAACCAGTTTACACATAGCTGATGTGAGCTGTCATTTTTGGAGAGCAGGCCCTACTGGCTCCATCATAGGCTGGGCATGTCTAAAATACTTCTTCAGCTAAGCAGCAAGAACCCTTCTTGAGAATTTCTTTCTTACTGTAGAAGTAAAACTCAGGTATTGTCCAGAGAAACCTGTAGAGTGGGCATAGAAGTGGTTGGGTAAAGAGCAACTGGGATAGTGGCGCAACCAAACAGGAATGCACACATATTATAAAGAAGCACAGGAGAATGAGTCAAGATGGTCTGAAAAGGTGTTTTTGATCTCGACATCGTAACAGCCAATAATCCCAGATAAATCTCACCTATTTGCCTAAAGAATGCCTGTCCCACCATCCTTTCTTTATGCAGCTGATTATTTTCATCATGGTGATGGATATTCCTACATCTCTAGGAAGTTTCATCCAGCATCTTTAAATAATTCAGTTTACAACAGGCTGGCAGCTGGTTTAAGTCCTTGTGGCATCTGGATATATCAGGGCTGTGTGAGCTCCAGGGAGAGGCTGCCTGAACAGGGGACCTTGTGGTCCAGCCTGGGGCTTTATATTTAGTTAGAAAATGTAGAAGTGTCCTGGTGAGCTGCTGAAATCAGTATAGTGGCACTTCATGAAACTGTTCAAACCAGGACTGCAAATGCTGGGAATGTGTGTTTATATGCACTGCAGTTTGGGTTTTTTGGGTTTTATTATTTTTCTTTTTTTTTTGAATGAAATGAATGGTAACAGTCACATCTTGGAAAAGGAAAGTTAAATTTTAAAATAAGACCATAAATATAAAGGAAAGGGTAGGGGTGGATTGATTGTTATTAGCACAGTGACAATAATGTGGAGGAAGGATAATGGGGCAAGGATTGTAGGCTGAGCCTCTGAAAATGAACACAACTTTTCCAAAGGAAATCTTCTACCAGTTTTCACTTTTCCCCCAATAGGTCAGAGCTGCCTTTAAGCACAAAACCAAGGTCTGGTCCCTCACCAGTAGTTCCACTCGCAACATCAATGTGAAACCTTTCAATTCAGACATTGTGAGTATTCCTCCTTTCCCCCCCCACATTTTATTTGAAAGTGTTCCACACAGATTCAGTTGGAAAGAACAGGATGTGAGAAGGCAAATGGGTATTTTTAGTCCTAACCTAATGTGTGGTGTAGACAGGTGGAATCAGCAAGCATTAAGTTGCAGCTACAATACCTGTTTTGAAAGCAAAGGACAAAATTCTGCTTTCTGGTGAACTATCAAATAGAAGCAAACAGAGGTTTATGAACTCTGGAGTATAATTTATGATCTCTGGAGTTCAATAAGATCATTCCCACCAATTGTAATGGACTTTTGCATTCCAGCAGCATTTTGGCAGTGTATTGCTATGATGATGATAGTGGCTTTTTGATAGGGCATTCTTACATTTAAACCTGAGGGATGAACTCTTAAGGCAACACGTAAATGTGCTTTTATCCTTCTCCTTAAATTGTCTTGAGGCAAAAGACATTTGTTTTTATGAAGAACCAGACACCTGAAGTGATAGATATTATTAAGTTATCGTTGCCAATCACCTTAGATCCTGGCAATGGCTGCTTAAAAATCCTTTATGGCATATGCTCCCCAGGCCCCGTGACAACACTGTAATGTAAAGAGTTGCTTTCAAAGCTTTTATTTCATTCGGGCAAGAGTGGTCTGGCAAACTAAATAAATCTATTTTCTATACTATTTTGCTTTCCAGATGACTGGGAACAGGGCAGGCACAACCCCCACAAAGCTGAACACCTGGGATAAAAGCACCAACTCAGCCAACCGCATTGATTTGTCAGCAGTGTGACAGTAACACCAGCTCCTTGGAGGAAATCAAGCCATACATTCAGGACCTCTGCCACCGTGTCCACCAGCTTTTTCTCACTGTTTGTAACAGTAGAAAACTGTTCTTTTTTTCATTTTATAATCACTGCCTAATTAATTGGGAATTGCCATGTTGTTTTGTCGAGTAAATAGCTCTCATCTGCTTGCCTTCAGAACTGTAACACATTCTACCACTTGGCTCTTAGCAATAGCTGTAAAAATAACCAGCACAAATATACACTGGATGGTTTTGTCAGCAATGATGAAAACACGAGGTACGCAAAAAGGGCTTATTGCTCTCTGAATCATTCCAGCTCCCAGGACCGAGGAAAGGCAACACACCTCTGGAAAGATGGATTTTCATGCTCTGAAATGAAATGCTTCCCATTGTGGTGTTGTAATGGGGCTATTCTGGACTCGCTGTGCTCTCTCTGTTTACATTTATTACCTTACAGAATCCGGTTACTGAAGTGAAGTTTGTTCAAAACAGTGTGGTGATTACTTTAAATGCTACAAGGAAGCCAGGACTTGAGGGAGAAGCAGGTTCCAGTTACTCCACTCGCAGTGTGGGCACGGACTAGCAAAGCTAATGTACACATATGTCTCTATGCACATAAAGAGCACACGTAACATGTAAATCTCCTGTATATGGTCTGTTAGTATTTTAGATCTCCTGTTGACACCTTATCTATCAGAGGCAGAAATGGCTAAGGTTGTCCTCAAGCAGCCCAGAGCCTCTGTATTGCTGATTTGTGTCTGCTGACACATCTGAATACAAATTATTCCACTGCTTTACCTGGAGCCTTGGGATGCAATCAACAACTGTCCATCAAGCGCATTTCTTACTTTCTGTAGCTTTTGGAAATCAAACCCTGGCACTGTGGCTTATCTATCTCCTTTTACTGGTCATTTCAAGACACTGAATTCCTACCACAAAGATGAAACACAATGATACACTGTGAAGACAGCCAGCCTACAAATAAGTCTGGGTATTGTTACCTACAGACAGCTTTTAAATAGGTCTCTACTGTCTCTCCTGTGGTTTTAAACTCTGCTCAGCACTTACCAGCTGCTGTTTTAGTACTGCTATGAAGTATCTCTAAGGAGAAAAAAAACCCCTGTACTGTTTGTTTTGAGCAGTGTTTTGCAGGTTCTCAGGGTGGTGTTTGGAGCACAAGGGAGTTCAACCTCGCTGTGCCAACTGTGCACCTTCCCAGCTGGAATAAAGCAGAGTTTGAGTCCCAGGGGTGGTCAGAGCCCCCAAGGATGTGCCTTGTTCTAGGACTTAGCAGCCAGGGGCTGCAGAATGATTTCCAAAGATGAGATCCCCTCCCCTTGTCTCCTTATCTCCAGCTCTTCCTTGTTTGCAGTAGCTCTCCCCATAGCAGACTGGGTATAGTGGTTTGCAGGAATCACCAAGGTAATTAGCTTTCCTAATACACTGACCTATCAAAGTACTACAGCAAGGAGAAAATATGCAAATCTTCAGCCTCATGTCTTGCTAAGAGGTCTTGTGCTGATTTTTTTTTTTTTACCTTAATTAAATGTTTGTGTCTTCAGCAGCTCAGACCATTTCTGTCCCAGTGAATCCAGCAAGATATCTGCTACCGATTTCCAGCAGAACAGGTATTTACATCCTAATGTGCAGAGTGGAAATTTTTTACTGGGTAGTAAATTTATCAAAAATAAAATAAAATTAAATTGATTTTTAGGGAACAGGAAAAATCCATCAATTGGGACTGAATGTTGTGAAGTGTTTAGTCCAAAAGATGCAGAATTGAAAGTTCAGAAAAACTTAATGCATTTCCTTTCTGTTTGATCCCAAATTAAGTTTTGTTCATGTTTCCTTCCTGCATTAAGAAAAATTATCTGTTTTAATTTGGACCAACCTTTTCTCCCCTTTCCCCTTCCTGGCCAGGACTTACTGGTGTGGTCCCCAAACTGAAACCCCAGACCCAACCCAAGTTAGTCTGGGACACAAATTCAAACATTCTAAAGAAATTATCTTACTTGCACCAGATCTATTCTGGATTTCTGCAGCTGGAACAGAGCAGAATGTAGCATACTGCATATCAAACATATACATGCATTAAATATATAGGCTTTAATCTTGTGTTTCCTAATGCTAAATAACTCCAATTGCTGACAACTAACTCTAAATGGAAGCTCAGCAAAAGCTAAATATGTAAATGGCTGTGTCTTTATTTTGGCTTTTATGTATGGCTTTTTCCTACCTTTTCTGCATTGCTCTGTCTTACAGCTGTGCAAATATATGGGCTTTCCCTGGCCTGAAAATATTTCTTTTTGCCCCAAAAGACACAGTAGACAGAGCCCTTGGAATGTATGGAGGAGATTGTAACAGGACAGTACTGTGACAACAGAGTTCAGAGTTTGTATTGTGTGCAGACATTATATTTAAGCATATTTTTTATACTGGAGCATATGAGATTTTTCCTTGTGGGTCTGTTTTGTTTGGTTTGTTTTTGGTTTTTTTACACTGTGACCACAGATATAGATTGAAACCCTCTTTGATCATTTATCTTCTAATCATTGTATTATAGCACAAACAGTTCTGTGAGTGAACCAGATAACATATAGAAGCTTTTTTTTTTTTTTAAATTTAATTTGTAGAGTATTCCCCCCTAGAGAATTTTCATTGCCTGCATTTCCTCCTGTGCTGATGTTTATGGGTCACCTCTGTCACTGCCCAAGGTCCATTTGAAAAAACATTTTAAAATTGTTGTCCGAAAATAAGACGAGTATGAAAATGTGTTTGGCTCTATCCTTTTGAATGTGACATAGATGAATTGTGTGTTGAGGGAGCATTTGTTATCCTGTATCTCCTGAGATCCACTGTGGATAACCTGCAGCTCGTGCTTTAACTCTTGAATGTGGCTGGTGAAGGGGTTTATCTTGTTGTTTGTGTCACATGAGGTTTTTGGAGCAGGAGCACTGTATTTATAATACTGTCTGGGGATGGGGTTTCTTCTGTTTTTGATAAACTAGTAAAAAAGCCCACAAAGTACAAACACATTCCCTTGCCATCTAAGTCCATTGTTTTTGTTTGATTCATTGTGTTTCTGTTGAACACAGCAAACGTACTGAATAAGAAGTGTTCAAATGAATCTCTAAACAATCTCTTCCTGTCCTCAGTCTTTTAAAGCTTGAAAATTTTGCAGTTTATTTATGGGCTTGTATATAGCAGCTATTGCAATATTTTTTTTTCAGGACAGCATCATTTTGTCAACAGTATCAAAGCTTAATTGAATGAGATGTGAGTTTTAAAAATAGGTAATGTAGCGAGACTGACTTTGCCAGTAAGCAGTAAAATAATTTAGTTTTGTTATTTTTTTCCCCCTCAAATAAATAAGAAATCTTCATTTCCTAAAAGAACTTTGTTAAGATTATTCTTCTGACGTGGTTTATAAACAACATAACAATTATGGTTCCCTATCAGTGCAATTGGACAAGCAGGACTCACATCAAAGTCCTGCTGTCTGGGTCAGGTGTGCCTTGGTGAGGTGCAGGCAATATTTTTTTATGTTAAAGTTTATACCCACAGAGTAAATGTACAGAGCTTTACCAGCAGAAGGAGCTTCTGGAATTTCATCCAGCCAGTGCAGAAACCCAGCCCAGGTTCAGGCCTGGCCTGAGTGGCCCAGGGACTGAAGCTTTGGCTCCAGGACTGGTTTCTCTCTGTAGCAGGACAACAGGTCACAATGAAATGAATTATAAAAGTGGGGATTTCTTTAACTGATACATCTCGTACTAAAACTTTACCACTGCTACACTTTTACCTGAAAATGGCAGTGTAAATCCAGAGATGTTACATCTCAATGAACAAGCAGCTCCACCGCAGGGATTCAATCCCGCAGCTCACGTTTCCAAGGTTAAAGCTGGTTCTGTGATGATTAATAGGCTGCCAGCTGCCTCCTCTGAGTTGCACAGGTCTGTAGATGTGGTGGGGTATGTGAGGAAATAAAACTACAGAAATTATATCCTGAAAAACTAAAGATTGGAATTTATATAAGGAAGATTTTTCATCCTCTTTCCGTACATGTACAAATAAACCTTCTTCCCTTTGTATTCCTTCAAATCACATAGCAAGGCATACATAAAAGAAAGCTTTCTTGCTATTCTGTGAAGCACAGAGGTTATTAACATTTATCATCCGTGACAGAATAATAAATTAGATAATTTTGGCCCTGGTTTACATCATGTTTGCCTTTAAAAATACTTTCATTATATCGATGTTATGCTTGGATGGCTCCATGTAATATGTCATGGATAGTTATTCCTATAATTGCCCTTGTTCACACAATTTTCCTTCTCAATAATCCCATATGTTCTTGGAATTTGGAGGCCATATTTCATCTTGCCAAGGATGATTACAGCACCACTGACATTAGCATCTTCACCAGGTGCTGACACATGACAGAAAAATGGAGTCATAAGGGACTTTTAAGCACTGTTCAGTGCATCTTTACCAAACACCTTCCTTGAGCAATGGCTAATTTGCTCAAGTAGTTCCCAACAGAGCAGTTTTAGGTAACTTACCTATACCAAAAGCAACTGAAATTTTCTCTCCCTCTGTTATTTTCTGTGGTTATTGTACAAAAGCAGGCTTGATTGGGCATTGTATGTGTTCCTTTAAGCATTCTCCAAGCTAAACATTTGCTTACAGCTACTTACAAAGAGAGAATAAAGCATTAAAAAGTTCAAGGAAAAAAACAAACTAGTTGCAGCACAATTGCAGCACAATTCTGCCACTGCAAAAGCCTGAAGTTTTAGTTCATGCTGATAATATCCTGGAATAAAATGCACAATAAACCAAAACCAAGCTTTTACTTTCCAAAAGTGTCTCAAGTCAAGCAAAGATCAAATGTTTCTTGTAAAACCTGTGTCTTACATAGTAGGATTAGGACAACTTAAAATTAATATTGATTGCAGAATGTTTCCTCCTGGCATTTTTGTTTCAGATTCTGCACAGGTCAACCAAATGTGACTCTTTTGTGATGTGGCACCTCCTCACTTAGTCTGTCGTGTGTCATTAATTTGTCATCATTTTCCATCTCCAAAATTTTCAGTCCTATGATTTTATATTCCTGAAAGGCTGCAAAATATTACCTGCTAATAGCAGCAAAACCAACATGTAACATGCAAAAGGTATTCCAGAATTAGTTCTTAAAACCAGACCCTCTATTAGTTGGTGAGGTTATAAATAATTTCTCATACTTTCAAACTAAGGGGGTATCAAAACTAGGGGCTGATTATCACCTGCCAAAAGAAATCAGTTTAATATTGGGAACTCTCTAGGTAGCCTGTTGGAGCCTTTACTGCTCATCAGGTGTTAGGAAGAGCATTCAGTCAGAGCCTGAGAAAGAAAACTTAATTAAAGATGTCGAAAATTCTGTGTAGGACAAATGGGCCACAGAGAGCATCACCCTGCAGATCATGCACACTGTGTGGAGGAGAAAACAGTTCAAGTAAAATGTTGATAACAACAGCAGCTAATAATTGACTGAACCCTGCTGGTGTGAAAGAGCCATGACCGAGGATCTCACATCTTGAGGGACTTGATCTGTGCTCTGGAAATACTGACAGCCAGACCTTGGAATATCCATATTTTGAATCTATAGTGCTACACACACACAAATATCTACTGAACAGAATGCAGTTTCAAACAGATACACCCAAAACTTTAGTGGGTCTTTGCAGCAAAGTCTGCAGTAGATGCTTCACCATTTCCTTACTGAACTTGCACTTCTCATCCATGGCTATGTTTTTATTCATTTACATTTTTATTCACTTATGGCACAAATTATATTTCCCTTATTGCCCTTTTTTCTTTCACAGCTTATGTTGCCTTCAGGAGTGACCTTCTCCCAGCTAAAACCAGAGACTTCCTCCTGGGAGCTGGAATTTGCATCACTTACATCTTGCAGGGGAGAGCACAGCATTTTGTTCTACAGCTCAGCTACACATGTATTACATGACTTATGTCTCCTCTCTACACAGTGTAGTTGCTGCTTCTCTCCATAATACTGCCAAGGAACTTCCTCTCCTCTCAAACCCATTAAGGAAAATGAATAATCATAGAAAAAGTCATGTCAGTGAGTTTGTCACAGACAAAAACCAGTCTGTGTGGGCTTTTCTTTTTTTTGTTCAGTAGGGGAGCAGGAATCACCCAGAATGTCACAAATCTGGATTTTCTCATTCTATTCCACAATGCAGTTGGAAAAAATGTGTGAAAGCCGCTTTCTGGTTGTCTGAAGATTCTCCAGTGTACAAGGCATTTCTGTCAAAATCAGTTATTTTATCCTTGCTGAATAGTCTGCCTCAGCCACTCAATACAGGATACAGGCATGGGGCAAAATAAAATAATTCATGCTGTACTCTGCCATCTTAACAGCAGAGATTATTTGCTTACATCTACTTACTTATTTGGATCAGAGGAGCCACTTAGGAGGACTTCAGTGGACAGGAAAGAATAGTAGTTGTGTCATGACTTCAAAACAATCACTTCTATGAATAATTCCTCTTTGAATCCCTGGCAATTGAAATCAAACTTCTGAAATCAAACTTATTTTCCAGTCTCTTGACAGAGACCCATGAAAGGAGGAGGCACCACCAACCCACACTGAGGAACCTGAAGCCCAGCACTTGCTGCCTTGTGCTCTGGGGCTTGGATGACAGCAGCACTTAGAGGCCTCACAGAAGTCCCCACACACGCTGCCACACCAAGAGGGACCACCCAAGGCAACTGTGAGAAAGCCTGAGGCAAAGAAACCCCCCTCAGTCCCGTTTCCTGCCAGACACAGCAGTTTTGCACTCAGGCTGAAGCAATGCTCCCCACCCTTGGCATCATTCCTCACCCTCCCACATCCCACTCTGCAGTTTTCTTCCTTCAACCACCTAAATCCTTCTGCAGAGCTCAGGTGTGTCTGCAAACTCCCTGAAACACCAGCCTGTCTTTCCCCTGTGACTCTCACATTAACCACAACTCATAATGACAAACATTTTGTAGAGCAACTTTTAATAACATCTTCCCATTAAGAAAATGTTTGCACCTATGAACTGTTCTTTCTGAGAGAAAAATACAGTCCCTTCTGCCTGTGCATCAGTACAATAATTTAACAAGAAAAGAAATATCAGATAATCTTCTTCCTCCATATCAAAGCTTTTCATTTAATAGAGCTATTTTTTCAGGTAACAGCCTCAGTAATGGCACCAGAAGAAAGGCACATCAGGAAGCTCAAAACAGCTGAGCTCTACTTTCTTTCTGTGCACTACAATTTGTGAAACATTGCACTTTCCTAATGAGAAAGTAAGAACTTATAAATGCAATTTAAGGGGGAACACCCCCCCAAAAATACAATAAAAAAAAACCAACAACCAACCAAACAAAAAAAGCCAACAAACCAATCAACCAACCAAAAATCAACTCCAGAAACTATCATGCAAAATGAGCAGTCCAAACACAGGCTGCAGCCTTATTCTTTGCTTGGGCCAAGGGTTATAGACTCACTTTGTCCATGACAGTGATGTACAAAGTACACACTGCATATACACATCTTCAAACTCCCCCTAGTTGCCAGTATGGCAGGATCCTGGCCAAAAATATCTGATTTCAGTCAAGAAACATCTGTGCAAAAATGGCAGCACACACAGGACCTGCTGATGGCTTGGAGTGCACATTAACCCCTCTTTGCAGAGGGACAGAGATACCTGCCTGGGAGGGACAGGGGAGATGGGGGAGTGCCAAGAGGAGCAATATTTACTTTTCTGCTAAACAAGAAATTCCCCAAAAACCACAGTAGAATCAGTCACTTACTGTCATGGCAAAGATCCCTCATACTCCTTCAAGATATTCCTGCCAGGAAACAATAAAATTCTCATACTGATAACAGTGATACTAAAGCATAACAACACATCATCTGTATAACCAGCACCTCTCTGCTTCTCACTGAATCAGACACAAGCACCACGACCATGGCAGCTGTAACTCTTTTCTCTGCAGAGCATGAGGGGTGGACCAGAGCTATGGCTCCTTGTTTTAACTGCATAAACAGACAGCATCTTTTTTTTAGCAGTTTGAAACCTAAGTTTATAATCTGACCCTGAGCCTCAAGTATTTTTTAATACTTTTTGCATTTTCAGCCTGAGTAGTATTTTTAGTTCATGACACTTAAAAATAAACACATTTAAAACTCACGAATTCCAGTTATCTCATCTACTTGGCAATTAACATTCTTCTTAAAGTGCATCACTACCACTAGGTGCCTCCCACAAGCCTTTAAGAACAATTTTTTGCCACTTGTGTAGTCATTCCCCAATCTTTTCTGTTTTACTGATCTGGCATTATCTATTCAAGTGAAACAAGAGCAGATGTCACAAAATACAGGCAATTGCCTCCTGTGTGGTCTACAGGTACTGCTGCTTTTTTCAGTATTAATTTTTGGGACTGGCATAGGGAAGAGGTTATGCTACCTCCACTTCTACCTTCTGCTTTTTCTTCCCTACAGATGGTGGGTTTTATAGAATGAAATTAATTGCAAGTCAAACTGTATTTGTCTAGGATGTGTGAGGCAGCTGGTCTCTGTTTGTGGTAATCAAATAAGTTCACAGCTCTTGTTTCCTTCTTCATTCTTTCAATCTGTTTACTTCTCATAAATACCTCTTTAGCTCATTTAACTCTTCAGCCTTGGTCTTGCCAGCACTTTCATCAGATACTGTAAATGTCCCTTTCTGCAATGCCTGCATTTTCCATTTTCCCTTTAACATTGGCACCTGACATTGTTCTGCCTGGCTGGGGAGGATGAGGTTCTGTGATAAACAGAAATCTGTGGCTATCTCTAAAACCCAGGTGGTAAGTGGTTTATTTGTAAACACTCATTTACACAAATCCATCTCTGGCCAAGAGCTTTCTGAAAACATCCTCTCCATGAGCCCAGACGCTCTGTGAAGGAGTTCCTGAAGTGCTGTGAATTGGCATCAATTAAGTTACGGAGCTGGTGCCACCTGAGGGCCGGTCTCTGGCTGACTTTGCAGCAGCTAAAACTCGACTGCAGCCCTGCTGAGGGCTCTGATTCGGGTCCTTACCTCCCCTCTGCTTTTTTGGCTCATGTTCTGGCCAGTGTGGTGTTTGGACTGGCAGCTGCTGGCTGAGCACCACCTCTTGCTGCCTTATTTACTTTTATAGTTTGAACTTGGCAGGTGAAGGATGTTGGGGCTCTTAAGACACCAGTTTCTGTGGGAGGTATTTTCCCCACACAGATGGATCAAGGGCACAAACATAGAAGTAGCTGGTTTGAATGTACCAGAACTGCTTCTCTAACACTGAGCAATAGTGCAAAAGTTGTTGTTCACCCCACAAGTTTCTGAAACCCTGCAGAGGCAGAAGCACAGAAAGCCCAGTCACTGAGCCCAGTTCTGTGCTATCACAGCACCATGCAAAGAGTGAATTGGCACCAGGCAATGAATAGATTCCCATAATGAAGGTTATGTCACCCTTTGCCATTCAAAATCCAGCAGATCCTGTGGGAATGTGGCTCTGCCCAGGCTGCGTTTTACGCCCCTGACTCGAGGCAGGCTCTGCTTGAATGTTTCTTGTCACTGATCTCCAGCTTAATTTCTCTGCTATCTCATAGTCTGCAAGTGGAAAAGGAAAGTGCAGTGGAAAAGGATTTATCTGAAGAAGAAAACCACAGATTCTGAGATTCACCACACGTGGATAAACTCTGCCTCAGATACTCACATTTGCTGCATTTTCATCCAAGTCACAGCCAGTGCCCAGGCAGGTGTTGCTCCCCAAGCTTGCCTTGCTCCAACAGTAGGTCAGCAGTCTCCATGGAAACCCAAACTGGAAGCAGCACTTAAAATTGATTTTCTTATTAATAATTCCATTGGCATTCAAGAGAAAGAAAAAGGCCCTTACCGAGGGTTATATCAGGGCTCTCTCAGAGAAGCAGCTGTTAATTAGCAGCTTGACCCAGGCCAGTACCTCCTACCACTGATTGGAATCATTGCCTCCAGCTGATACCAGAGATCCCAACTTCCCTGGTCTCCTGTCAGTCCTCCATAAGCCTCAGTCATTAAGGAATTAAGTTTCACTGTTCTAGGGGCCAAACAACACAACAATAAGCATGACAGGAATGCCTTGAAGGACCTACTGGATGGCAAGTGCAGTAAACCCCAATGCATCTCAATCAAAAATTCATTCACTTCTCTTTAGCAGTTGGAGTCATATCAGGAGATTTAGTGACAGAAGAGTAAACTGTGCCCTAATCTGTGAAAACTATTCTCTTGAGCAGTTTCCTGTGCAGTATTTACTGTGCTTACCTGCTATTCATTGTTGTTATCATACATGCAAACAACACTCTTGATGACAGCAGTGTTTAGGGGCCAGCAGGAAACAAGGTTGCATAAACACAACTACTCTCCTGGCTGGTCAATGGGATGGGTGTGAAAAGGCAGCACCCAAACCTGGTGAACAATGAGCAGTAAAAGCTTTCTTCTGTGCTACAGCTCTCCCTGATTTTATTTGCTGGTCCTTGTGCTGGCACCATGATCAGTAAGAGTAGTTTCTGGAGGTGGCTCTATAACCTATTTTTATTAATCACCCTTTTTCTTGGCACCTTTTGCACAGAGCAGTTCTCTGTGTGGTCCCTTTCAGAACTGCCAATATCAGTCTTGAAGGAACATTTGAGCATCTTCTTCTGGAAGTCGTTCTCAAGCGGAGCCAAAGCCAGGAATCCTGCCCAAGGACCTGATTCCCTCACCATACAGTCAGATTCCCAGCTGTACTCAGCACCAGTGGAAGGTGACAGAAATTTCTGGTACTAACAGAAGTGAGTTTTGGATCATACCTTGACTCACATTAGCATCACTGAAAAAAATCCATCTCTAATTTTCAATAAAGAAGGGAAAGACAACACTTGAAAACAAGCTGGCATAGCATCCAGAAATGAAGAGGATAAAAGACTTTTGTTTCTGCTTTTACTATAGGATATGAATAGTTACCAAATCTATTTTGAAACATCAATAAATTCAGAACAACAGGGAAAAAAATAAAAAAGAAAAATATCCTCATAATTTGCCAGTCATTATATTGTTCAGTGCTCCTGGAAAAAGACAGTCCTGGTTTATGATCCAAATTGCAGATAAGAGCTGGCAGCAAAGCAAATAGAATAAGAAATGTTATTTTATATAAGGGAAGTGGGAGAAAGAGCACATGTTTGTTATCTTGCTCAGAGCAGCCCAGTTTTCTGTCAGAAAAGGCGACATTTACAATCAACCTTATGAGGAAAAGTAGATAAAAGGGAAAAGTAACAAATGAAATGTGGCTGAGGGGAAAAGGAATATTTTTCTCTCCCTACTACCTGGAAGGCCAAACTGAGGGAAGGTGCTGGTGTGCACCTAGCACAGGTTTAATTTTCTGTAAGCACAGGTTTGCTCAGGGAGCAGGAGACTGAGCCCTTCTCTCTCTCCCAGCAATTGCTGCCCAGGGAAAAGAGCATCCTTTGAGTGCTGTGATGCTGAAAAGATGCAGATCACTCAACTCCACCATCCCAGCTGAAGTAACATCCACCTCTATTTTCTAATTTATGTTTAAACCTAAAGAAAGTTAAGATGCCAACGCACTACAACACAAAGACCTGTCCATTCCAGAATAAGAAACGTGCTGGTTCCCAGTGCAATGAGATTCTCACCCCCAGGTCTGGCAGCACCTGTGGCTGCAAAGCAAAGGGCAGGGTTAGGTACAGGCACGAGCACCATGCTTGAGGCTACAATGTGACAGTGTCCTTTGGATAAACTGAAAATTTGCCTGTAACTTTCACTGGATGTTTTGATTGCACCAAAACCTTCTGTAGCCATTGGTCTTGACCAGGATACTCTCCCTAAGTCACTCTCCTCAAGCCAGAAGGTGCCTGTCACTCATTTCCAAGTGGTCCAAGTCACAGGCCAAGCTGTTTATACACTCCAATTATAGAAATACACCAAAGAGGCAAAAGTCGTCTTTTGTTTTCCCCCAGCTAAACAGATTCTATGAGATAAATGGACTGTAATAACTGAAATGTTTAGCATTATTACACTGGTTCCCTTCTTCAATATGACATTTATTCCTGATGAACTTGCAACATTTTTTCCAATTTTCTAATTACTGCCAGCTCTAACACGATAGAAGTTTCCCTTCTTAGAATTTACACCCTTAGGATATTTGTTGCTGTTGGAACCCTTTTCCTTAGAAGAAGAATTAAAGACTTATATCCAGCTGAACATAAATGAGTTATATACATTGCTGTCAGAATCTGTCTAGGGAGTGATTTGTGACCACCATTTCTCTGCTTCTCATTCAGACAGAAATCATTAGAAAAGATTTAATCAAGAAAAAGTAATGAACTTGATAGAAGTTGTCCAGACAAATGAGAAAATCACTTGACTTCTCTTAAAAGATGCTGGATTTTTTGAGTTAGAACTTACATTTTTTATTGAGTTAATATAACCTTAGTTGTCCATTCCAGCTGAACTCCTGTATCCCAGCTATAAGTCAAATTGGAAGTCAGATGCAAGTCTGCTACTCTTCAGAGATCTTTGTATGCACACAGATATGTATCAATATGAATACACACCTTTAAACTTATAGATTTGAAAACCTGAGCTATTTGGGCTCAAATATCAGACTTTTTTAATCTTCAGCCTTGCTACAAACTGAAAATCCAGACCAGTCCTGCTTTCAACTGTCAGGATGCCTACGGAAGGACTTGGACATTTGTGACTTTTCCAAAGAAATGAGCTTTAGGAGGATCAGCAACCAAAAAGAACAACCTTAACCAGCACAACCCAGTAGGGCAGCCTGGTCTTTCTACAGAAATGCAATTTCTGAAAGGAAATGTAAGAAGATGGAGAAAAATACTTGGAGAAATCAAAACCAGATAATGTATCTTCAGATTATTTCTATTCCATACACAAAACCAATTTTGTTTTCTGTCTCAATATTGTGTTTTCTCATCTCCTGGTGTGAATCTTATTCCGGTTCTGTGCCACGCTGATCCATTGTCTCTCTAATGAATACATTAGGAACATTAGCAGAAGACCTGGAAACACTGAGGTGAAAAAAACAATGTTTTGTAGCCTGGTGTACGGCTCTGAAGTGCAACCTCTTCCTCACACTGCATTTCATCATGAAGAAAATTGTTTCAGGGAAAATGTCTTAACTTAAAACAGCCAAAACACACAAGTTAAACAGCAGTTCAGTGTCAGAGTAGTAGTGGAGATTCTTCAACTCTTGCTTTTCATCTCTATACTGAACAAAAGAAGGGGTAAAAGAACTGAAGACAATATTACACTCCAAACTCAATATAATGAGATGCAACCTTGAGTTAAAAAGCCAAATGAAGATCCCTCTCAACCCCACAAACCCCTTTAGAATAAAAGCAGAACTCTGTAAACAGCCAAATGTTAAAAGAACAATCTAAAAATCTGTGTATTATTGGGGCAAAGAACAAGCAGCTCCCACACCTGATATTCTGGCTTGAGACCCTTCTCCCAGGCAGTCATGAGCAACCAAAGCACTGGGAGCTGCTGTAAAACCCTCCTTTGACTCCCACACCTCAGACAGAGCATTACCTTTGNACCAAAGCACTGGGAGCTGCTGTACAACCCTCCTTTGACTCCTTGAACTGCTGAAAGCAGGGCAGGCAGGGTTGGAGCACACGTGGGGGGCACAGCCTGGTGCTCTCCAGCACTGGAAGCTGCTCAGTGCTGTGTTTAACAAGGGTGTTAAGAGCTTGTTCCCTCTTACCTTTATATGGGACACAACTGGGTGGTGTTATCAGGGCAAGCTCTGGGGCACAGGAGCTGTCCCACACCTCAGACAGAGAATTACCTTTATGGCCTGATTATTTTTTTCTGTAGGTACTTCCCATGTCAGTGCAATACCCCAGCAGAGAATCCTTCTTGGTTTGCACAAAGATAAAATGTGTTTGATTGCCCTCCATACACTAATTGGACCCTATTCCATGGGCACTATTGTGATTTTGGCTTAAACTGAACTCAAGCCTAACCTGTGCAGGTATTTTATAATATGCTGCTGAGTACTTAAGCTGTACCTTTAAGCAGCCAGGTTCAATTTTTTTCATGCCATTGCACTAAGCACCACAAGGTCTAAAGGATTTGAACAGCTAAATCCTGCTTTCATAAGTGACTAGGCAGCTGGAAGCCCAAGTAGTAAAAAGCATTGAACAGTTCTTAAAGTCTAAATCACATAGGCACAGACATTAAAACATGCTTAACTCCACAGATGCAAATGGAGACCTAGAAAAACGTTCAAACAGCAACTATAGTCCAATTACTTTCAAAAAATTCCTTTGAAGATACAGTTATGTGGTTTCGGCCCCATGCCCCTGATGATGAAACTTAAATTCCTAAATCAGCTTCAAGCTTTGAGAAATGTTTCCTTTTTTCTTTCTTTGAAACACAATTTACAATAATATTGGAGGGGTTGCTCTAACATAACAGTTGTTACTTGTTTAAACTTTAAATGTATTATGGCTCTATGCAGTTGCAGGCAGCCATAGCTGAGCAGCAGCAAACTTCCCTTTAAGAGAGATTTCAATGCAATATTTCTTTTGAATGGCCTGGTATTTGAATTTTAGTCTCTAAAACAATAATAGTCAAAATGTTTTCAGTATTCTCTTTGCATCCTTGCAAAAGGAAAAGAAATCTCACTCAAGTCAAAATGTTTTTTATTGTCCATTGATCTGTATAACCAAAACCTACAGCAACTAATTTCCCAGATTAAACTAATAAATTAAGATTGCCTCACCAGAATCCTGACTATTGCAAAAAACAGGCACTAAAGGAAGGAGATTTACTGAGATGAAAGAAATCTTCATTTTAGCTTCATGTTCATAGCTCCTTGGATCAGGATGGGCTGACAGTTATCAGGGTCCAAGATAAAGATATATAATGTTTAGAAATGGCACCTAAACTATTATTCCAGTGAACAAGCCCAAAAGGGTGTTATTAATCTTGGGTTCTTAGACCAACTAAATTGCTGTCAGTAAATCAGTAATTATTTATGTAGCTTCTTTAAAGAGAGTAACTAAAGGATTGAAATTATTTATCACATAGTTGCCCTGCAGAGTAAATTCAATAATTACTTTTGCTAAAATGTGGTGTATGAAGGTACACTTGCCATGTATAGGATTAAATCCATAGCTCTTGGACAGTGTGAAGAATGGATTGTTCATACTATTCACAGGTTCCCAGGCTAGAGATCTCTGTGCAAGTCAGAGAATTAAAAATAATGTGAAATTCAGCAGGGTTCAATACATCTATTTTTAATGTTATGGTATTTAAAGAAAATCTTACACTTATTAATTTGAACTGAAATAAGAAATTAGGAAAACTCTGGACTGGCAAAGGCTGGAGGTGATAAAATCTGAATTTTTTTTTTTGGCAGATAAATTAAATAGACTGTAGCAAGAACCTGTAACTAGAATATGCAATAATTCTGACAGCCAAGATGATAATTTTTTTTTTTTTTGCAATCCTGATATTGTAGCCATTTAATGGAAAGGAAGATCATATCAGAGCTGCCACTGCTGGAGGAGCTCTAAACAGGTGCACTGTCACTGCTCACCCAGCTGGATGTCCTCAGGGCCTGGGCAGGGAGAGGACAGGTCTGTGTAACAAAAGTATTGACCTGATCCTATTTTTGTGATTTTGTTTAAAAAACCCAACATTTTCTAACTACAAAAGAAGAGCCCAGAGGCTGCATCGACATAAAGTAGATCAAAATCCATAATGACATCAATGGAATGTCCAGAATAATATCTGAATTACCAGTAAGACAGACTTTACAAGTATATAGTGAGCTCCTAAGAATACGTGGGTGTACAAAGTACAACATAATAGAGGATTTAAAGATATGGACAAGCCTTCTTATTCTGAGCTCTGAGACTGTGGAACAATCCCTCTAAAACCTCTGCAAGCTTCAAGTTAAAAAGACTCCCTGTTGTCCTTCTTTTCAAACATGCAGTTTACTGCAGTGAAAAGAGGCCAGGAGCTCCTGAGGAGAGTCTGCCAAGATCCAGAATTGCTGCAGGAACTAACTCCTGCATTTGCTTGGATTTTGCTACTCGTTGCAAAGACAGTATTAGAAGGCATTAGTTACGCTCTGCAATCATGGAAGCTGTTTTCCAGCCAGGATTTAGGAAACCAGCAGTATCTTGCAGAAGCCAAGCTGGCACAGTTCTAAGGAAGTCTTCCTAAAGGCCATCTACATGGATGGGGGAGGGAGGGAGAATATCATCTGGATCTGATTAAAGATTTCAGATGTGGCAATAAATGAATAATAACCACTACAGAACACAGTACGTGAACAATTCTGCTCTGTGCAAAGTCCTCCGTGTGTCTGTTAAACATTTAAACACTACGTCCTTTTCATTTACATTTAAATTAAACTGGAGTCATTCAGTTCCGAGGCAAACACCCATGAAAGTTGTAGAAAGAGTTTGCAGTACTTCCAAATGCAAGGTAATCACGGTATTGTCTTGCAGAAGTACTGCATGTTCCTGGAAAGGGCAACTGACTGTGATTTCTTTAGTGCTCTTCTTGGTATGCCCTTGCCTCTATTATCTCATTTTGCTCAGTGTGAGCATAACCAGATGCTGGGTTTTCAGAAGAGAAAAATGCTGCTTTAGATGTGTGAAAGTGAAGGGTTGGAAACGCGATAAAACCAATTCCCCCGGGAACTGATGAGAGATCAGATCACAGACTCTAAAGAAAACCTAAATGCTGCACAGCATACAAGCCTCAGGTGCTGGAGTACACCTCAGTCAAAACTGACTTGAATATTCAATTCACAAACTGGAAACTCAAAGTGGTTAAAAACGGGATAAAAACCCCAGCTTGTGTTCAAGGCAGCAAGGCCCATTTTCACATAAGATAAAGCTCCCAAATGATTCTACATTGAGAATAACACGAGAAATAATAAAGAATGACAGAGGAAGGCTCCTAAACACAACCAAAGATTGAGAAATGTTCGGTGCTAATGGGGAGTAAGGCACGAATTGAAGCCCTGGATCTATTATTACCTGACTCCTGCTGTGAACAGCAACACATCCCTGCTTCCAAGAGAGGTTACCTCAGTTAACTACTAGTGTGGTTCCTGGACCTCTTGCCTTTCAGCTACCAGGAAGGAAGAGAAGTTACTCTGTGGACATGTTTAGCACCCAGTCCACATTCCACACGTATTCATCCTCAGGGCTGCAGCTAAATTCAGGGTCGTGGCTAAACTCAGGTAGCAGAGCAAAGAGGAAAATGTATATAATTACCTGCTATTTGAATGAGCATTTCTGGTTGTAGGTCTCATCAAAATAATTATGAATACCTGGGAACATGCATAGCAGAAAACAGAGTGATCAGTAGCAAACGATGCCATCTCCCACCTGCTGCTGAGAGCAAAGAGCTGCTGTGATCACTGGGTTTGCTTTTACCTTATAACTCAAGGTCTTCAGATGCACTGAAGCATTTCACATTGGCTCTGGCTATGCAGTTAACTAATTTAACTGACATCTTATTTTTATTTCTCTGCTGCAAGATCAGCCCCTTTTGTTCCTCTGTGCCACCTGCGAGTGAAAATGTTATCATGTCCTAATTTAAATTATTATAACAAGTCCACTCCAGGTATAAATTCTGGCAAGATTTCAGACCTTTACAGAAGGCCAGAACAACACTTATGGTCAAGTTAATTCCCACTTAAGCTTGGTGAAGTTTTGAATTGGATTTAAGTGAGGAACAGAGTCTGCTGCAGCCTCTGTTCAGAGTAGGTTGCACAGAATTCTGTGCTGCTGCTGCTGCTTCAGTGAACTCTTCTCTGCTGCTTGTGGACCTGCCTACAGCTGAAGAGAAATCCAGAGGTTTTATGAAAATTTTTATTCAAGGCCATAAGGCAGAAAACCCAAGCAAGACATAAAATCTGATGGTAGATGTCCTGGATTAGGTAAATTGTATGAACTACTATGATTAGCAAATAAATCCATGCACAATTCAAGGTGTACTTTCAGACAAATAGCCAAGGCCTGTCTATAATCAGCTTCCTGAGTCATTCAGTAAGTTCTAGTCTGATCTGTTCAGAGCTTTCTACAGAGAACATTATCATGTTATCTAAGCCAGATTCTTTAGTTTCCAGTCCTAAAGCTGTTCTTCTTCCAACTATAGTTCTCACTCTTATAAGGGCTCTTCTCTTTCTCTCCATTACAACTACAGTGTAATAAAATGTATTTTATTTGATCGATATCAAGCAACACACTTTTCCATGTACTGGCAAGTAGGAAGGAATGCTATTCCCAGCTGTATTATTCCCAAATGCAAAGCATCAAACCCATTCCTTTTGTATCTCAGATCCTACTGTAAGTTAAATGTATGTATTTCTAAGCTTAAAAACATAAATAACCTGTTTGCATGTGTAGGGACCTATGCAACCAAATGAACATTTTAGCTTAAATAATCAGGAAGTCATCCCATTTCCAGGCATGTCAGCAAAGAGTTTTTAAACAGAGAAGAAAAGGACATTGATGGAGGAGAGGCAAAGGATCCAAAGACATGCATGGGAGAGAGAAGATGCAGAGCTGGATGTTGCCTGAAGGAAGGGCCTCGCTGGAACCGTGGATGTATATTTGGCACCAATTCTCTGCAAGCTGATACAGTGAGGAAAGGCAGGATGCTAAACACTCAGCATTGTATAGTAATTTAAGGAGCAAAATTACATTTTTTACAAGTTGCCTGACAAGGTAGAAAGAAGTTTGTTATCTCTAAAATATGAACTTCATCAAGACAAATCAGCCGGGGAAGAGCAAAACCAAAATCGATTTTCTGATGGAGGAAAGACCACGTGATTATGTTTCAGATCTGGCAATTTTGCTTTCCCACCTTCAATTATCCATAATCCTCCCCTCACCTTCCAAGACAAATGGAAGCTTTTGATTTTACAAAGCTTCATTTTTATACATGGTCTCCAGTCCGGAAAGGCACCTGCGGCCCTGTCAGACATCACTAATCAGTGCTTTGGTTTTATTTACAAGAAATGTAATACAAAGGTTGAAGGGAGAGTCACAGAGACTGATGCCCTCCATTTAATGACAAATAGGAACAACATCAGGAATCTCAGCAGAGGCTGCTCCTCACTGATTAAACAACATGCTCCAAGCCCAGCTGAGAGAGCTCATTTGTAAGGGTGAGATGTGAATTCAGCTTTCATGTCCAGTTAGTCTTTGGTGTGTCTTACCCAGCCTGAAAGCACAGGCTCCAATTAGTGACATCAATCACCTATCCCAATACTATTATTTCACACCACCACCCTCCTTTTTGATCAACCACAGAACAGTCTTAACTGGGGGCAAAGGGATTGTCCTTTTCACATTTGGAGTATGACTTCAAAATAATATTTGTTGTAGGCAAGAAGTACTTTTGACAGATATATCTGCTAAATGGTCTGAGATAAAAAAAAGAAGGTGGAAATGTTAAGGATAAAAGGGCTGAACCTGTTAATTAAAATAAGCTTTGATGGATATAATCATTATCTGTGAAACAAAGGCTTGTAATGAGATAAGAACAGAGTGAACAGACCTGATAAAGCTGAAGGACTGCTGTGATGATGGGC
The DNA here is from genome assembly GCA_013397135.1 of Pachyramphus minor. Classification (NCBI taxonomy): domain Eukaryota; kingdom Metazoa; phylum Chordata; class Aves; order Passeriformes; family Tyrannidae; genus Pachyramphus; species Pachyramphus minor. Next base: position 442,987 of record VYXB01004361.1, on the reverse strand, counting down.
TAAAACACCTATAGGCAGCTGATCCCAAAGAACTGAATGGCTTTTGGTTTTCAACATGGTTTTGAACAATTTTAGAGAGAGCAGCAGTGAAAGTTGAATGAAAAAATTCATGCATATTCTGCAGATGTTATTTCAAACCTGTCCTTTAACTTGGAACATAGGTATTTGTGATGATTAAGGCCACTTCAAATCATGTTTTTCAATTAAATTTACAATTCAGAGTATTTTCCCTTTTCCTCTCTTTTCTCACTCCAAATTATAATGGAAGATATCTCAAACATGTTATCCAATGAGATAAATAGTTTATATTCACTGCTATATAATAAAATTTTATCACTCAGATATTATTACAATTAATTTAAAAATTTGCAAGACAAAACGCCTTAGTTCAGACTCATTCTGATTTGCACCAGAGGAAACCCTGAAAAGCTTCCATGACAACAATAAGCACATCAATCTGAACAATACATTATTTGGTGAAAATGTCTTTTTTCACTTGGGAACTCAGTGCACAACAGGCAAAGATGTTACTGCACAGCAGTTTCTGTCTGAACACAGAAATACCCACAGTGCCCAGTAAGAGAGTCCCCACTGGAAGATAATGAACTTGTTATTCTTAATTCTTGCCATCATGGGGTTTTTTCTGCAGACCTGCCAGGAGAAACATTTCTTGATATGGGCTTATGATAAAGTGCTTGAATGTGTATTACTGAAAACACAAGAAACCTGAAATCACAGCTGGGCAGATTTATCTAAAGAAATAAGCACAACATGTTTTTGAAAGCAGTGGGGTGTGTCATCTCCTGATTTTCTAGTGTGTTCCCAAATGTTCCTCTGAACTCTTTAATTTTGAGACAAGAGTTGAGACTGGCTGAGAAAAGCACTTCTACCCAGCTGCAGATGTCTGCCAGAACATTTTACTCAGGGAAAAAGCTCTCCTGCCCCATGAAGGGCTCAGCATCTCTTCTTTCTTTTTCCACTAAAACCAAAATGCCTCTTCTCCTGGGTTCTTGCTGATAAGGTTTTTAATAATGCATCCATACATTAAACACTTCGAAATAATCTAAATGCAGACCCCTTTGACTTCTTGTTCTACTTTGTAATGACTACAAATATTACTAAGGTTGACTTTACTCTCATAAGCTCCTAGAGTATGAAACAAAACTCTAATGAAACTCCAAAAAACAGTTGTTAGGCCTCAAAACTGGAAACCTTGCTGGACCTTGGCTGAAAGTCTGGCATCAGTCTGCTACAAGGTACTATGGGGAATGCCAGATGATGCCCCTCCTGCCTACTCAGTCTTAACCTTCAGGTCTCCTGCACAGCATTGGATCTGTGCTCTTCCCTTAACAGCAGAAGAGCTCATAATCATGTTAGAAAGTGAGGGCTGAGAAAGCCCATTTTAAAGCACAAACCACCATTCACTGCTGCAAATCATCTCTTGGTAACTAATGCAAATGAGTCCCTGAAGATGTATTTACTGAACCAGACAGCTGTACAGGAAAAGAAATGGCAGCTTACAGCTTCTGCCTGTAGGTGATGGTAAAAATGAGTTGCTTTTCATAATTATAGAGGTGCAGATTTGAAAGAGGGGAGAAAGGACTTCTTTGCTAAGGTTTAAAAGCAGGGGTTTTAAACTCTCTCCCATCGTGTCACCTGGCAATGAACCAGACTGACCAGAAGTGGTACCTGATTCTGTAACACCAGTCAGCATTTCTTTAAAACAGAGAGGGGCCATCAAAACATAGCTCAGCAAATCACTGTATTTAAAAAATGGCAAAATGATGCCACTGATTAATCCTGAGGTGATTAGGGCCATGTGCTGCAGCACAGCTCTTTTGCAGTGTGAATAGGGTGAAACAGCCTCCTGTCCTGTAACCCTGTGCTGTAAGACTTGGTGCACATCAAAGCTACTTTTTGCCTGAGACATCTTCCATCCCCAGAACCAGGAGCAAGGGGGACCACGGGGAAGAAGCCTTTGCTGTTTGTGTATCCATCTCTACTTGCTCTGTGTCAGGGCACTTTAGTGGACTGAATTCTCTGTGTAGCACTTGGAGTGCTGCAGCTTCATTGCCTGCTGCAGATAAGATGCAGCTGCTCACCCTCTTACATGTTCTAAGTTTCTAAGGGTGGAAAAGTCACGTCTTGCTGGAAATAATCTGATGTAACATTAATCTTAGTAAAATACATAAGGACTGAATACTAAAGACTTGCATGTGTCATTGTTTTAACAGCAATTTAGTGGTCATAAATTATTTTCATTTATCTTTTAAAAGTGCTTTTCAACCTCTGGGGTTCCAAAGGGTTTCATAATCACTGATGGTGATTCTGATTTTATGAAGCACTTAAACTGATGCTCAGCTTTTGGCACATTTCAGCTCACCTGAACTGGGCACAGCCATTTTGGACAGGATTAATTTGCACTGAGGCTGATGCCCTGCTGGATGAGACCAAAACCCTTCTGTGCTTGAGATCATTTGGCTGCTGCTAAGATGCTGAAGAGGATAAAGAGGATGTGAGGAAAGAATGGAAACTGGATGATGCACAAAACTGGCTAATGCTCCGTATTTCTCAGCTGAGGTTTCACTGGATTTTTTCCTTATAAACTCTCTATAGAAACTCCCACATCTCTCAGCCTGTTCTTTGCAGAAACCTGGCAAGATGAGCAGCTTAATGCATGGTCTCTGGCATGTCTGTGTCAAACAGTGTAGAAAGCTTCTAGGCTCAGACAATTTAGAAGAACAAATAAAACACGTAACCAGTACACAATGTCTAAGCTCATTTGGAGAGTAAAACGTAAAAACAATTATTTGATACAAATATTTGATGTTCTTAACACTTCCTTGCCAGCATCCAACATTTCCTTGCTCTTTTTTTTCCCCTCTTCAACTCTGAGCTTCAGCAAATTCCAGAAACCAGCTGTGGATCATGATTACATCAAATTATTTTACTAAGTAAACATTGGGTCAATCCATTTTCCAAACATGTCAACAGTAATCTTTCACATTTCTTTTAGAGAGTATGAGGCTGATGCTAAAGCAATTATAGTCATGACAATGATGCTGCAACTGTATCTCATATTTTTCTTTGTATTTTTAGCAGCAGTTTGACTGAAAAAGTCTGAAAAATCCCCAAGGCAACTTCAAATACTCCTCTTCTGACCTTATTTTGCCAAACTTAATTAAAACTAGAAAGCAAACTGCTACTTATCTCCAGACTGGTTTTTGTTCTTGCCATGTACTAACTTAAAGACAAAAGGAAGTTGATGTTTTCACAGTCATAACTCCCAACTCCCTTCATGGACAAGTGCTTCAAAGTCTAGCAGTAGGTTTGAGAGTAGATTCAGAAGGAGTGACAAAGGCTGTGTGTCATCTCCATTTTAACAGCAGCTTTGTCTACTGGTTTTTAAGTTAAATTGTGGAGATTCATTCTCTGCACCACCTCTGTAACTGGGCTTCTTATTCTTTTCCCCAGTTGTTCCCATTCAAATCCACTGCAATTCTCCTGACTACACCAGCAGAAAAAAAAAAAAAAAAAGGGGTTTTTAATCTCTGGGATGGTACTTTTGGAAGTTCCTGTCTCTGAACATAGCAGGTGGTAAATAATTTCCAAGTGCCTGGGTGAGAAGTGTTGCTCATGAAAACTAAGGGGGGGACACCCAGAGGAAACCTGAAGATGTTTCTGAATAGGAGTTTTTTGCCCACAGACATTTCCAAGGCAGATGTCCAAATCTGGCACACTGAACATACAGATGGCAGGCAGGGCCTGCAGGTGCAAGGAATTGTTTCTTTGCTGATGCACATCTGGACATAGAACTGTGCTCTTATCTATAATCTAAGAAACATCATCTCAGGCAGGGGGAAAACCAGAGCTACTTACTGTAGGAGTAATTGGTATGCTTTTTAAAGGAAAAAAAACCCAAAATCCATTTAAAATATTGTTTCAGCTATTTTCTAGCTCTGGCCTCAAGGAAAGAACATTCTAAGACTTACATGTAATTTTCCCTTATTTTGAAGAATGCTTCATTTTGGTTTCAAAATTATTTGCAGCCCACATTAATCTGGTGGGCTCTCAGTTTTATTGTTAAATTGTAGTTACATTAGAAAGAGCCAGGAAACCACATTTTGTGCATTCCAGTAAAAAGAAATGGATGGAAAGTTTCCTTAAGTTCCACATTTCTGATCTTTTCAGATCTTGATTCAACTTTATAAGCACTTAATTTATTTTTTACTGTTGTTTAATCAGCTTAATAACTATCTTCCACTCTTGCAGCCTTTTGTCCATATATTAAACCCTTGAAGTCCAGTTTAATCCATTGTAAGCCTGGCTACTTTGACACCTTAAGCTCCTGTTGACACACCTTGTTGCATTAACATGAAAATTTCATACAGAGTAAATAGTTGGAGTTTGTAGTTGCAGTTAGTGGTGTATGACTGTCACAAGGCCATCATATACTACATCTTCAGCACAGGAAAAAGGAGGGGGAAAGCCTAATACAAACACAATTAAGGTAGATAGATGAATATGTTCTGCCCTTGTACATTCAAGTCACCTTTCTTACTACAGCTCAGTATTTGGCAAGCAGAGCAAACTTAGCTGAGAAAACACAGTATTAAGCCACAGAGTTTTGCATTTTCCTATGATTTTTTACAATAAACTCTCTAATAACATATTAGAATTATGGTGGGGTAGGTGCTTAAACTGCAGAAGTCTGTGGCAAGACTCCTGTTTGGGGTGATGGTCTCCATATTCTGCTTGAGCTGAGCCCACCTCTGAAGCAGGGCATGGGAGCACACACCTGAATTTAAATACCTGCCCTGCAGAAATCAGGATATGAAGCCAAGGGAAAGAAACCAATGTTTATAACCCTTATCCTCCCAAGGTTTACCATGGGCTCCCACAAAAGAAACAACTCCTGCTGGCACTGACAACTTAAATGACCAGTTCAGGTGTGAACATCTGCACTGTCACACCTCTATAATCAGGTGAGGGGAAGCCAACCAGGGAGCCTGTAGATACATCTATTCAGGAACAACTGTCCCTCGATGGAAAATGCTAAATGCAGACAAGCTCTGAGGTGTGGGAATAGTTAGAGAAGGGATTGCTCTGATGCAAAATCTGCTCCATTTTGTATTATTTCTATTTCTATTCCCACCACACTCTGGGAGTCTGAAGGTACATCCTTGTAACTGCAGTACCATAAGATCACCCTCTGAAGAAAATACAGATAATTACAATACCTATTATGATTTATATGACAAAACCAAAAAAATGCCTGTAATCATCCTTCTGTAATGGGTAGGAACTGGCCTCTCCTACATTATTCTTGGTGAGAATAGAAGTACTCAAATAATTGCTTTCTAAATGAAGTCTTCTAGCACACAAAACTTCATTTTAAAAATATACAGCCAAATTTCTCACCTTTATCCATTTGGGACTAACTCTTTATAGCTTCTTTAGGAACATTTAGAATATTGCTGTCTTTTATACAAAATCCTCACTATGTTGGCAGTTTAAGAGGATCAGGAAAAAGCAACAAATAATTTCCTCCCACTTTAATGCTCCTTTAAATGGTCAGAAAAAGAGATTCAGTGCAAACTGCAGTCAGATCTATTGCTAGTACCCAGCAGCACCTCATGAAAGGAGACACAGCTAAGATTAAAAATAATAATCATAAAAATCATCCATGGAAAAGAATCCATCTAAAGTTGTTATTCCGTGGCTGGCACAGAAAATGCATTCTCTACCTGAGACTAGTAATGAGTCATCTAAGCAACTTGAAATGAAAAGCATATTGGAGGGATATTAAAAAAAAAAGAATTTAGAATCCAAAAATAAATAAACACCATGATTCCAAGCAGGTAAATACTTCAGGAAACTACTGAAAAAGATGGGATTAATATCAATCTTATCTCTAAAGCAGAGAAGTTAAAAGTACATCTGGCAATCTGTTGGTTTCATTGGTATAAAAATTCATGCTAAATGGCAGACAGAGGATTCAAAACAGACCTCTTTTTTTTTTTCCCTCTTTTCCCCAGATAAAGAAGGTCTGAAAATAAACAAGAATAACTCAGTGTGTGAAAACATGGGCTGGCAGAAAGGTGAAAACACAAAATAGAATTCAAATCTCCATGAAAAATATGTCTCTGTGCAGGCTTCATTCTGCAGAGTTTCAGAAATTAAGATTAAGGCGTGGGATGCAGGGTCATGGCATTCTGGGTGCTTTGAAGCAACATATTGAATTACATTGCAGGTCAGATTCCTCCAGAGACAAGAGATAAAGTCATCTTCAAAAACTAGAAAGGACATATGAGAAATGCAGGATAAAGAAATCACAGCTTAAATAGGGGGGAAAAAATGTAAAGGTAAAGAGAAGAGACTGATGGAGAATATTAATGTGTCCATTCTACAGCTCCAGGGGCAGCGCCAGGGGAGGGAGAGCAATGCTGATGGCTGACTGGGAAGTGTGACCCACAGGTCCTGCAAATTGCACGAGGTGTAGCCAGAAGATCCTAACTTATTCCACCAGGGAGTTAGGGCATATCAGTTAATCCTAAAACCAGACCCAGACCTCCAACGTGACAGGTTTCCATCTCACAGCTCTTGCTTCAGGACAGTTCTTACACTGAAGAAATTGAGATACTCAGTCATAGGAAAATTAATCAAGACAATGAGAATAACTAATAACTGAGGGAACAGAGCTGCCTTTCTGAGACTGCAGAAGATTTAAATTCAGAGAAGAGAAGGATTCCCAGATGGTGAAATATCAAGGGAAATTGCTCTGCCTGTAGAAAAAAAAAAGGAGGATGAACAATACATCAAACAATGGCTTTCCTAAAAGTACAACTCTAATTAGACCAGAAAGCAGTGTGGTACATGATGTGAGAGATTTGCTAACATATTATCTGCTACAGATCCATTTCAATGCACTGGTGGATGTGACAGCACACACCAGTGCACACATGGGAGGAAATCTTGGCCCTCTCTGGGACTCCTGGGGATTGGGAGTATTTGCTCATTCTGGGCAAAGTCCTTTCTGCCAAAAACCAAGGTGGGGCAGTGGAGGCAACTCTGGACACTACAAGAAGTCTTTGTAGGATGCCACGAGGAGGAATGGGGGCTTCATCCATCTGTCATGTTGGGAGAGAGACAGGAGGGAATGAGGGATGAGTGACCAAGAAAGGCAGGAGGTCTCCATGTCCTGAAGTCTTCTGGTTCAGAGAGATAACTTTAGAAAAGATGTAAATCTAATATTGGGCTCAATAAAAGAGTGAAACCTGGTGGCTGATTTAAGAGTGGCTCAGGCCACATGATGAAAGCACATGAGCTTTGGCAACAGGTGGGTGAAGTCTCAGTGGGAAAACTGGTGACAGTGACATCAGTGCAACAAAAAGGAGAATCTGTCCATTTGTCCATGTACTGCTAATATTCCACATAAATCTGTTTAAACATGGATATGTCATCCTAGACCTCCAGCTAAAATCATTACAAACTGTGATTATTTGTAGTGTAACTAATTAACTATATCCTCTAAGATGTCCTTATATGCATTAAGATTCTATTGTATCTGTACAGAATATATATATATCTCTATCTATGTCATACAGTGGTAATTAATTGCAAATTGGGAAAAAGGGTAGCTAACATCCTAAAATAACAATTTCTGCAGAAGGGCTTCCAATCAAGATCAAAATCCATGCACTTGAGGTATCCTTGAGGAATTTAACGTGCTTCTTGTACTAATGTGGTTTTTTTTTTCCCTGTAAAGTTAATGCAATAATTTTCACATTATTTTAATGTGTTGGTACTGTTCATTAAAACAGAGATTAGGTTGCCAGATGATAGCATGCCATTAAGTCTAAAAACAATGAAGAAAAGGAATTAACTATTTTGACATTAACTAGGCATAATTAATGGTTATCAGAAGTGGATTTCCAAATAATAGTACACAGCTTGTTGACAGTGGGATGACAAATTCCATGTGTCAAATTACATTTGAAGCTCTGTAGAGGTTTGTGTGCAACACACATAAAATCTGAAATTCCAGCTCTTGGGATGGCCCCATGATCCGTGTGTACATACCAACTGATATATCAACCAGCTCTTAAAGGCTGCTAAGAAATTAGGAGAAGAGGGAAAAAAATTATAGGTTGCTCTCATTATCTGAAAAATAATAGGGTAAAATTTTTTCAAAAAGCCTTTTTGATGTACTTGTTAAAAGCCAGTGACACCTACAGCAAAGCCTGATAGGTGCATTTCTCAGCTACTATATTTAGAGGGGAAAAAAAAGTGATATGATTGTTCTTCAGACAGAAGTAAATGTCAAGAGAACTCATTGGGGGTTAGTTGGATGGGGCAGTGCCAGCACTTACTGGAGAGAGAAAAGAAACAAACCCTTCTGATTCTATTTTACACCTGAAGTGTCTGTGACACCAAAGCTCCTCTGGAATTCTTAGTGCAGCAGGCAAGAGGAGGCACACGGATCATGTCACCAGTCAGTGCAGCCAGGTGCTAATCACACATTTAAACACAAACATAAAGCAAAACATACAAAATGCTACCAATTTCACAGCTTTTTTTCCTGCTTATGCTATAGAATATACGTAAAAAATGAGCCCAGGGAAGGTTTCTGTGACTGGGTTACTGCCAGTAGCTAATAAGGAGAAGCCAAGATTCAGGCCCCTTACTATCAAATGTATCACCAGTGAATTATTCTATCTGCCAAGATGACAGACAATTAGCAATGCTGTTATGCACATGGATAATTTCCTTGCAGAAATTCCCTTAAACTGAGCATTTCTTTATTTCAAGTTTTGATACTGGCTGTGTACACAAGGACAAAAAGCCAATGTCAGGACACAGATAATGAGCCTGGATCTCAGAGCACGGGGCATTAATAGAGGAAATTGTGCAAGATGCTTGAACTCAATGGCTTTATGCATCTGCTAGAAAATGAATGTATGGGCCTTGGGTCTGCATTTTGTACCAGCTACTCAGTTCCAGCAAAAATCTTCTGCTCTTTAGTAGCCAAATTCTGGATCAGCTTGCTTGGCTGGAGTAATGAGAAGCACAGATATTGTTAATGTGTCTCATCTTTTCAGCTCCACTTCCATGGCATATGATTTTAATACTTGTCTTTAGAAAGAAATATTAAAACATTAAAATATTTCTTCTTATACTTCTTTTTTCTTTAAGCACAGTGATCCATCTCATACCTATTCATCCTTCTGATTATTCTCCTTGTCAGGTATTTGTACGCTTTAACCTTTTGTAGGAGTGCCACATGAAAGAATAAACTTGATGAAAGAGAGCATGAATAAACACCCTTTTGGGCCTGGCTTTCTCTAATCCACACTTTGTTTGCTCTTTTAAGCAAGACCCCACACAAGACTCAGCTAGTCAGAGGACGAACTTAAAAGAAAGCGGCAAATAAATCACATTAAACTGTGAAGCAGCCAACATCCTTCCCAGAAAGCAAAGGTAAAATTTCAGCCCCAGCTGAAGCTCCTAGAAAAACTCTCCTGGATTTCAGGCTGATTAAATTCATCATGAAAGTAAGGCCTCTGTGGTCTATCACTGTTTGCCATATGGAATCAGACAAACCTGTGTGAAAGAAGGAAGGTCCAGCACACACCTACAGAGACCAGTGTTCCCAGAACATGCAGTATTATGACTTTCTCTAAGGATCCTTGGCTTTAAAATGTGCCTCCTGATCTCTTCTCATGGCATTTAATTTCTCCACAAAGTATTTTTAAATTTGCAAAACTGTTCCTTGATAAAATGATATAGGGGAGGAAATATCTTCCTGGATAGCAAGAGATCTTGTGGGGGAGTGAGGAAAAAAAAATCCCCAAGGAAAAACCAATGACAACCACTGCCTCCATTAAAAAGAAGTAATCATTAAATGTTTCCATGTCTTCCAGCAATACATTTGATTCAATGGGTCACTGAATTAAACCAACGATAACTAAAATCAACTTTTTGTGCAAAAAGGCCAGAAAAGAAAGTGCAAAGCTCTCTTGAGACATCAGGGTTGTTAATCACCTAGAGAAAACAGATGTCCAAACTACCTGTTGTACCTTATGTGAAGAGAAAATCACTTTCTTTTATGTGATTGAGACATGACTTTAGAGTTATAAAAACTATCTACTCTTCACCAGAGGGACCTGGCTAATTATTAGAAGTATTCAAGCTGGTGAGAGTAATGAATCCAAAGCTGCCTGGCACTCTAATGGCCCCAGGCCACGTGACAATTTGCTACAGATGTTTAGTGAATTGCTGCAGGAACCCATTTCTTCACATGCTCCATGTAATGAAGGTCTAGGGCTTCTCTTATTGATCTTTGCAAAATGAATTTTTAATGAAAGCAAAACTCTTTTTCTATCCTTTTGCAGCCCAAACACCCTTGCCCCTTGAGGAGAGAGAAAATGCTGAGCTGATTCAGAAAGGGAGACATTTTTATAGGGAAAGAGACACTTTTACCTATCTTTTAGCACCAATTACTCATATCCAGCTGATTGTTATAGGTTTGCTTCCAAGAGGATGGATTATTACTAAATGATTTATACAGAAGCACTGTTAAAAATGAATACTTATTCTAAATTAAATTGAACAAGAAGGATAGGCCTATATCTCAGCACCACAGGGGATCTGAGATCACTTCCCACTCTCTCACACAAGGCTCTGTGCAAGGAATTAAATTCTTCTGTAACCCACTGCACTGTGGCACAGCAAGGGGAACAAGCCTTCTTTTTCTCAGTTAATTTTTTGCTCTTTACACAGGAACTTAAGTGCTTTGGGATGGTGATAGGCATAAACAGTTCCCAGGGGAGCTATCTTTGAAAAAAATATCTTCACCACCACAAGACAAGAAGTAATATCATCAAGCAACAAACCTGCAGACACTTGGAGAGACCAAGAACACCTCACCAGAAACAAGATGCAGGTTCTGCAGTGATGAAATTCCCTCTGGAAACAAGGAGGAGAAAATAGTGTTATAGCTGTTGCAGCTGATAAGCTTTTTTGCCATAAGAAAATGTAGGAGCTTAGTCTCTAGAAATCTCTGTTACATTCCCTGAGCCATTAAAACTAAACATTAAGAGCTGATCCTCAGAACACAGAAACCCTATGCCTGTGCTAATGGTGATTGTTAAACATTGTTTTTTTCAATCTGTGTGCAGTACAGCTCAGTTCCTGGGAAGCATCTGGTTTGCATCACTTTGTTTGTATCAGCTGAGAGCATGAAGATCATTGATGGGGGATTCTTCCACGGGCAAAATGCTTTTCTCTGACATCAAAAGATTACCACAGCTTCCTGTTCCAGTCTTCACTTACAGGGATACTTGTTAATATTTGACTAGTCACACCCCAAGTTCGAGATTTGTTTACATTTAATCTTAATATTATTAACATTGTATAAGGTTTCATTATTATATCAAAATCATATCTGTACTGCCCTACTCTGAAAATAGAGCAAAGGAAACAGCTCTCAAAGGTGAAGGCTGAAGGAATGAGTCAAAGGAAAAAAAAAATTGGTAATTTTGGAGTATGTAACTTCTGGAGTCAGTATAATGAATGCACATTACTTGAAATCCAGGGATTTTGATCAGCTGATCATGTTGTTCTATGTAATTATGAATCAGAATCCTTCTCCTTCTGTTGAGAAAAATCATATTATTGAAAATGTCATCTAGTCTGAAGTGTGTTAGGGTCTCTTCCAGAAGGTAACTCACAGTCTCAAGTGAATTCTCCAAATTAATTTCTTTGCAGATTTGTCCTTTCACCAGAAGACAAAATAGTTCTGTCTGTCTCCCAAGGGACTCCAGTGCAGTCCCACTGTCCCTGCCCCACTCAGACACACAGACAGACCTGTATTTAATCCATCAGTAATCCCATGGGATCCAGCACAAGCTGAAGTCTCTGTGGAGCTGGGAATCTACATTTTACTCCATTAATCACATAAAGTCAAAACAAAAAAAGCATCTGACAAAACCACGTCTCTTCAGTTAAGGGGCTTCTAAGTGCTGTTCTTGTTTTAAATGACACTTCTATTTCTTGTCCTCTCTGCACTTACCAAATCATTTTATTTAATTCTTATACATAATAAGAGCCTGTGGCTCTGGCTCAAACTTTGACATTGACTTTATGAGTTCTTAAGCATTAAATTCTTTATAAATTGAGTTTCATGTCTGGAATTTGGAAATAGATTAGTCAATGTTAGCTCATCTTTTGCTGAGAAAATAAATACACCACAGCACTGAGCACAAACAAGCTGAATTAGACAGCATTATTCAGGGAGAATAATGGTGCTTTAGCAGATCTTACAAAGGATTTAAAATATGGAATATTTAGGAAAAAAATCCGCTTTATATCTGTAATACATTATACTTACTGAAATTTGTATCTTTTTAACCAATGCTGAGTACTGTTAATTACTTTTTTTTACAATGGAAAGAAGAAATTCTAATAAATTCACACCTTTATTATGTGAAAGACCATGTCAGCTAAATGCTACTGGTCTCTGACTCTTCAAAGAAAGAGGCGTCAGCAGGATCTTAAGACATTCTGTTGGTTGTTTAAGATAACCAATATTTTCCTGTCACTGCTGCACTATGGACCAGAGCAGAGTGAGTGAAAACATTCTGCTACGGATGAACCACAAGAATTTTTTCATGTCAGTTTTCAGTGCTCATTTTTGGGCTCTAAATGTGAATAAAAGTCTATCTTCCTTTCAAATAGAGTTTGAGATCTGTACTTAAAATGTCACTATGAGGTAAATGCAAGAAGAGTCAGATTTACATAAGGAACTTTGAATCCGAGCTTAAAAGAACCATATAACTGGATAATCACCCTTGTAAAATGAATTAAAAAATGATTAAAATACAGTCAATTCAGAGAGGGACATCCCAGGTAAACCATTAAAAACTTACATCTTTTCATCTCCCCAAAGATCCCCTTCTCAACTCCTGAATCCCCTCAATGACTTTCTTAATAACTCAATTCTTCACCAGTTTTCTGCTCTTTGTCAGTGTAAAATCTGAATCTGCTTTGATTTGAGGTTCAATCCTTCACATTCTGAGTGAAACTGAGGAGGCACTTTATACATAAATGCCACTACAATGTATAATGCAGAAGAAAGAAAGAGCCAAAATTGCCTGAGCATTTCTCTGTAGCTCTATAGGCAGCTCCAGCAGCTAATTGAGCCAACTGTGGTTCTTTTATCATTTATAGAACTATCAAATACATGGTGTGCCTTGTTTCTGCCTTCACATGAATCTGTGGGTGAGTAACAGTGGTGAGTTACCTTTAAAACCCATTTTTTTTACGTAGTGTAAACGCAAAGTGTACAATTTTTTGCTCTTTTGAGGAAACTGGGCCACATAGAGAAGACAAGATACTCCCATCAGTGCCAACTTGGCCAGCACATGCTTTTAAACATTGAAGCCCCAGGTGCTGTTGCCAAGGCCAGAGACTTCTGCAGGGGTTTGGTGCTGGGCACAGCTCGAGCTTCAAAATGGGAGTGAGTCCCATGGGAAAGCAGTGGGGAAAAAAAAACAACAAACAAACAAAACCACCAAATCTGGCAGGAGAAAAATTATAGATGCTGTTACAGCTGCCAGTCTGATACAAGCTGGACTCTGGACAAGTTGGAGCTTGTCACTGAACAACTGGAAACAGGAAAACTGTATTTTTCAGATCAGACAAGATTAATGTTTTTCTGAAAATTGGGAAGAAAATAGCATTATTTGTTTTGTTATCTCAGTCTATCCTATTTGTATTTTCTCATGTTTTCATGCACTTGGCTTCCTCCAAGGAAATAAAAAGTCTGCTGCAGAAGTTGGGGAAAGAGGCTGAGACAAGATAATATTGGAAAGAAAAACATCTCACCATCTGTCCATTGTGGGTTTTTTCCTACACATCATGCAGAAGCAGAGGTCAGTTTTGGAGCATGGTTACTTTGATCCTGAGAGGTTCAGAGTTTAATTCAAAGTTATCTTTGTCTATGGAAAAAATAGCAGATGCTCTGCTAAGTGATAGCAGGATCCTGGAGAACATATTCAGAGCAGGCACCACAAAGATAATTTAAGTAAGATGTCATTCACGCTGTACTAAAGGGTGAATGAGAGCCAAAACAAACTAGTTCCAAAGACCACAATTTAGGTGGAGATAAATTCAACCAGAATGGGTTTTGTTGTCCAGGAAATACTGGATTTATTTTCTGTCTCAAGTAACATATGCACCTTTTTTTTTTTTGCTGCAAATCACACCCCCAGATAACTCTTCTTATGCTACTGCATGGCACTGTCATGGACAAACCCATTCTGAGAACAAACAAAACCACCAAATCAGTTACAAACCATTTTTGTAATAAAAATTTCACTTCTTAAAAATTTGCATTCCATTATCCTTTTTTTCCCCCCCACAAAGTCAATAGTGCTGATTTTCTGAAAGATGAAAGGGAAGTGTCCATTATGCCTGAGAAATGACAACACTTTTGCTGTGTGATGTTATGTTATTGTGATAATTGTCTGCCCACCACCAGTGAACCTTGTAATTTGGATTGTGAAACTCTCCAAACAACCTTCCAAACTAAGAACAATTCCTGTGTCCTAATCACACACTTCATCCTGGTGTGCACTATAAATGAGGAAAAATCCTCAGCAGTCAGTCCCCAATCCTTCCTCTTTCAGCCAAGCTCTAAATGTGAGATCACACAAGATGAGGAAAGTTTATAGTTGCTAAAATAGCACAGACTTAATTTCAGTCTTTCTCATACCAATTTGCTAAAGAAGTTCAAGAGAAAATGTTGGCCTTAATTTAAGAGGTTCTTTAAATACTCTGGGAGGAGTAAGAGAGAGGGTTCCCATCACTTCTGTAGCAGTGGTGAGAAATAATGCACTGGTAGCAGTCCAGCTAAGCCTTTAAGCATATATCTATTTTTAAGTTCTGTGTAGACTTAAAGTAAGTCTCTTGTATGAGGCTGTAAAACAAGATGAAAAAAAAAAAAGAAGAAAGATCATCTAGATGGGCAATTCATCTGTTGATCAGAAGTAGTAAGTAGATCTAAGTGACAGAAAAAAGGACAATATAGAGACAGAGAAATGCTGTCATTACCATAGCAACAGCAGAGCAGCAATTATGTAAAGTGCCATAGATAGTTAGGGGAAAAAATTGCTTAATTTCACCTGAAATCTCCTATCTTGTGGCATGTTTTCCTTAGCTCTAGGTATTACACACAGTTTCAACACTTCTTTAACAGGGAGGAGCCTTTCATAGCTAGGTGGATTCCAACACATCATCAAAATTCCTGATAAGTGCATGATAAATGAGTTCTAATTCCATAAATCTGTGTATCTTCTTGGACTAGAACATGGTCCACTGGTAATGGCACTAGAGGAATGGTGTTTTCTGGGTGGAATTAAAATTGGAAAGGAAAAAACTAACTGTCAACATCTCCAAACAGCACCTGTGTAACACTGCAGAGAGAGAGAGAGAAAAAAAAGAAAAAATAAAAGATATTTTCCCGTCCCTCAGTATTAATTTTTGTCATTCAACCAACTATCCAGCAGGTTGACCTACATCTATCACTGCCTTTCCTGGTTAAAGAAAAAACACTTCCAAGCCTTTGAATAACAACAAATGAAGTCTGCATTCACTTCAAGTGGAAAATATTCCAAACCCTAACCTGTTTAAAACATTCAAGCCATTATTATCCACTTCCATCACTCTTTCCATATTTTGTGTTGCATTTCTTGCCAAAACAGAACCTGTTATATAAGTTTTCATGCCTCATTTTGTATGTTCCTTCAAATACATTTCAATTAATTAGTTTTTCTCTGCTTTCCAAATTTAGCTGATACCACTTCTTTTTAAATTTTATTTTTTTTTTTTTAGCCCCAAACTTATTGCATTCTGCTGGTTTTAAATTAGTTCCCATTTAACATTTCCAGACCATCCATTTGGCTAGCAACAGCACGAATTTTTGAACAACAGAAAGGAAAAGAGCCTCTCCCCAGGGAGCAGCAAGGGACAGAGCAGGAAATGCTGCAGCATTTAGAATACCCAGGCAGCAGGTTCTGCACAGTCAGGCTCTGCCTCCTCTGACAGCCTTTCAAATCAGTACCAGTCACAAAAATTACCAGCTCTTTCCATTTGCAATGCTTGGTTTCAGCCCTTTGGGGCAAACAACAAATGCTCTAAAAAAAAAATTAAAAAAAAATAAAGCACATTAATTAGCAATAAGCCTGGGTGGGCACAGCTGAAGAGAAAGGAAAGAGTCACCATTTAGAGTTGAGTCTGGCTTCTGTGATTCAAAAAATGGAAAACTTCACACTGAAATGATATAAACTTATGTATATTATAGGTTTATAAAAGAAGAGGTAGCTTGTGGCTCAAGACAGGATGCTTAGAGCAGCAGTCGTGGTCCTGAGAAAACTCTAAGAAAATTTATGCCTTGGGCTGACACTGGAACATGTTCTGTCTCCAAGACCCATCCCACTTCTGTGAGGCAGGAGGTGAGGCAGGTGATTTCAAACAACATCAAATATTTTGTGCCTCTCTCTTTGAACAGTTTGAACAGACAAATGACCTCATGACAAGTAGAGTCCTTATGCAAACACAGGATTATGTTCACTCAAGTGCTGCCATGGCCAGCACGAAGGTCTTGCTCTGGAAATCCACGTGTTGGTGACTTGCAATGACACTCAAGTCAACATTTCCTCTCTGCTTCCTCCATTTATTCTTTATTCTTCTTATTTAGATACTGTTATGCATCATGGAAAAGAGCAATGTGCCTCAGGCAACATTTGTTTCCCAGTCTGTTGTAGGAAGAGTAGTTTTCTCCTCCTAATGGGGAAGTCACAAGTCACTGTCTGGACCTGAGTGATTAATTTTGCCTCCTCCTGAGACACTGGACAGGCTGCTGTGGAATTCCAGTGGACATGAGACTTGTGGTAGCCTCTATCCCCTTTAATCCAGGTTTTAAAGTGCCATTCAAGACAATCTCAAGAGGTGAGGTTTTCTTTAAAAATGGAAAAGCTCCAAGCATTATATCTGAATGCAGACCTGCACTGCCACACTTGATTACCCTGCAAATGTTTTGCTGAACTAAGGCATAAACAAAAGTTGGTTTGTTTTTTTTCCTTTGCTAATCATACTTAGACCTTCTCAAAGTGATTGGTGATCATTCCCATAACACCATTAAAATGTCTTGCTTTTGTTTACAACTATGTAGATGTTTCTGCAGTGTTTCACCACCTTCATTACCATCTTCACCTGGTCATTTCCTTCTTTACAGTGCCTACTGATTGCAGTACTCACCATACAGGTGAGACCTGGGAGAAACAAAAAGAGAGTAGACTGGGGGAAACACCTAAAAGCTTTTTTTTATGCCATGAAATTTCTGCTAACTCCTGAAAAACAAATCAGTTGTACCCGTGTTGTACCCTTTGGTAACACATCTCCAGCTCTCTGTGTCAGGTGACAAGAATGGAATGAGGTTGTAGATGATGGAAGGGTTAAACTGGGTTAAACAAGGTCGCTCTGTCATTAGGGATGATGTTATCTGTGACAATCAAACACTTTGCAAAGGCATCATTCTGCAATCACAGCAAATTTTTCAGGACTTACCAGCACTCCTTGAAGTGCGTGAGATCAGCATCTTTCCCAGTGTGAAATCAGAGTGGATCCTGTTGTTTCTCTGCACCAGTTACCACTGCAGCACGTCCTCCACCTCTTTTTCAAGGACATGTGTTTCCTCTTGCTGGGATTTCACATTAGTGAACCCTTTGGTTTTGCTGAGTCCTCCCCTTTACATTTCCCCAGGGTTGTGTGTGAGGCTGAGCCATCCAAGTGGTTGTGTTCCCTCCTGGTGGGGAAGCTCACACTCTGCTCTCAAGGTCTCTGTGCTCCTGAAAGACAAAAAAGTTTATTGTTATTACTCCTCTGCCTTCTCAGGACTTTATTTTCTGGTATATTCCATATTTAGTGATTTGGTCTCACATTGATATAGCACAGGATCTAATAAAGGACTATCCAACCAAGGTTGGGCTTTTTAATGTAGTACATGTGTTATAAAGGCTGTTCATTAGATTAAAAAAATAAAACCCAACATAAACCAAACCAACCAAACAACAAAACAGCAAACCACAAAAAAATATATTTATTTTAACAAATGAACCCTGAAGAAGTGACATAGGCTGATGATTTCAGTGATTATCTGAATGTGGAGTGAATGCCTTATATTGCCAGAGAAATATCACCACATAAATTACAGGATCTATATTTTAACAGATCCATACTCATAATATTTTATTGTGGCCTGATGCAGAAGAAATATTTTGTGCTTGAGCTCCCTAGCTGCCCAGAATCTGCAGCACTTCATGAGCTGAAATATAACATCTACCTGCAGTTGTGGATACAAATGCTATGAAAAGTGGAGATTTAAGAGTAGAAACTACATATTCTATTGAAGACAGCCAACAGATTTCTCATGACCATAATTAAAAACCAGATCATTTTCTACAGTATCAAAGCAAACTTGACCAGAACAGTAAACCAGCTGCAATTTCAACCCATCCATAGGCAGCAGGGAGAGCAAAAGGGTCAAGAAGAAAAAAAATAAATTCACAAAATTATAATAGAAATACATTTTAGTATCATTCAGAACTATAATGAGATTGCAAATTAAGATCTGCACAAACATATGGACATTTTGCCAGAGTAAAGAACCATCTTTCCATTTCATTCATAGAAAGGAATATATATTTGGGCAGGAAATCATTAGGAATAATTAATTTCTATGAACATACATTTGTAATTTGTCTAATTTAGCTTTATAGCATTTCCCACTGCAAAATAGCCCTCCAATTAAAATGTTCAATTGCAGCTGCAATAGTCATTTCTGGAAAGTACAACATTAAAATACTCACAAGGGCAGGGGAACCAGAGACACCTGAGTGAGGCAGTGAAGCTTTAGAGTTGAGGAAATTACATACACACATCATACCTCAAGATGCTCAGATGTTTTTCTAAGCAGCAGCTTGAGCTGCCATTACAAGTACTACTGAAGTCATAGCAAATTCAAAAGCAATTTTGATTTTCTTTTCTCAAGTGACACCATGTAGCTCTGGGATAAATTACTTTCAGATGCTTTAAATGTAATTTGAAACATACCACTTACAATAAGGAAAACATTATTGTTTATGAATGTTTTATAATTATATTATGGAAAAAATCCATCTTTGCTCAGATGATGGGGAAAAAAAAAAAGATTGAAAAAAAGTTCTGGAATGTTACTATTTGTCAGGTTACTCCCACTAGGTCAGGGGAGTGCAATCACCACTCTTAATTCTACCCAGCAGTACAGTCAGGAAAATGACAGCAACTGAAAACACCTTTAACAACTCCAAAAATTATTATAGCAGTTTTATTACAATATTAATAATTAAAACTTACTTCCAAAACTGATCAACCATAATTTTCATATCTACGAAACCCTGCAGGAGCTGGGAATACAGAAAGAACCAATAGGTAAAGAAATCAGTCTTGCAAATTTTGTAGCACTTTATACACCTCAGTGGAGACACTAATGGCACTGATAAGTAATTTATGATGATTTAAATGTATTTCCAGACAACATGATGGAATGACAGAGGAGGGCAGGCGTCACATGAAGGAGAAGGTTGTGACCCATGCTACCAGCCTGGCTGGGCTCTGAGAGCAGACCAAGAAGAAGATGGTTTAGTTGTGTGTGTGCTAAACAGGTGGCCCTGGACTGGAGGAATCCAGGATCCATCCTGCCAATATTCCAGGGGGTCCCCAGGGCTACGGTGCTGCTGTGGGCAGAAACCTCTGGAGGCTCAAGCAGTGGCCTGAGTGGTGAGGCTGTGTGAGGACTCTGCCCAAGATCCTCTTCAGGGCAGGACTTGCAGGGTTTAACCCCAAATGTGCACACACCGAGCCAAGCTCAGGGTGACTGAGGCCATGGATCCATGTCTGACACTTGAGAGAAAAGGCCTCAAACAGGAGCAGAGGGGATGCAGCACCACAGCTTGTCCAGGCAGTGGATGCCACATCCAGCCATGCAGAAGAGCCAAGAAAATGGGGGGGATAATGAAGCATTTGGTCAAATTGCTTCCTGGAACAACAGCCTTGTTTATCCTAACTTGCAGCACTGGTAGCAGTGCCAAGGAGGATAATGACCCAACACAGTGCCATTTATCCTCAGCTCCTTACAGGACAATGCAGGAAACACATTTGATTAAAGAGGCAGCTCTGTACTTTATTGCTCTTGATTTCTTTCGTATTCATGAATCTCTGGGTAAATTCAATCTATTCTCCAATATCATCAGAACAACCCCAGGAACATTTGAGAGCTGAAGCAGTGGTGTGATGGAGCAGAGGAAAAGCTTTAGCAGCCACAGCACTGTGCTGATAGAGACAGTATAAACATCCCCTTCCCAGCCTGAAGGGAGGAGAAGTACTGATGTTTCTGTTTATGAAATTAATAGGTCCAGAAAGTGCAGCATGCTGAGACATCAGACTATTAGCAGGAGCCCTGCTGGCAGCCCACTTAGGAAAGAAACACCAAAGCTGTGATGGCAGATTAGGTTGAGGAGTTCGGGGGGGGTTGCTTTGCTTTCGTGAAGAGATATAGAGAGAAGTCAACAATCTGTTTCCATGATTGCTTCCTCCACAGCTAAAAATAACACACAGCCCTCTATGTGTCTGGTCAGTCAATAGCTCAGGCCAAGCACCCAGCAGATATAAGTGACACAGGTCCCTACCCATGGGGACAATGTGGGGCCTGACTGGGGACAGCTTGGTGGCAATGGGCAGACAATTGCCTTTGTGGATAAGCAGCCACTTAATATTTAGTTCTTCACCAGATTAGGCTAAAATTGTGGTGTTCATATACACTTCAGGGCACCTGCTGAGGTCTTTCTTATTGAAAATAACTGATCTGCTTATTAATGGTTTTCTTACAGTTATTAGCAGAATTTGGGGTGACTGTTTCATGGTGGGGTAGCAAAATATAAAATGCATACACAGAACTGGTCACCAGATGTCACTGTCTCGTCATTCCAACATGGCCAAAAGTACACAAATCCATCAGCAGAAAAGAAACTCATATACAGGCAAGAGGTAAGAGAAAATCCCAAACATGAAGAGATAGATTCCTTGTTAGTGATCAGAACTGGAAAAACAATATGTCATGGTTTATTTTGTAACAGGTTTGTCACCCCTGCTGTAATCACTGATTTATTACACTAATTCCCTGAGGGTTTTCCCTGGCATTGGTAGGTGTCACTGATTACCCTACAGTTGTAGAAACTTAGGATGAGCAGTGATCCTGTGAGAGCAAGCTCCCAGGGAAACCAGACAGGTCTTTATGGTCAGGATTACAGTAACCAGTTGGATTGTCTTTCTGAGTAGCTTCTTCCATTGCACATCTTTTAGGAAAATTTCAGTTTTGTGAATAATATATCCAGTATAGCTTTACATATTCACATATAGATTTAAGATAACAGCACTATCTTCCATAATAAAGTTAATATTTTACGAACTTGGAATGTTCTCATGCACAAAATACTCTCCTCTTCCATGAAGATGGTACACGGCTACAATACAAGGAACTGCTGAAAACCCTCACATACAAACTGCCTCTTACAGCGTGGTGTGCCTGGGAGCTGCTCTAATTACAAATATTCAAACCACGAGAGGTATCACACACAGAGAATGAATAATGTGGTGCCTCTGCACATGTGCTGTCAAAAGAGAGAAACAAAAGCCTCGGAAATTCATCGTGATGTATAAGAGCAGAAGCAGCTCCACGTGAGGAGCAGCACAGCTCCAAACGGGCCAACAAGTCCTGTGCATTCCCCCCGTGCTACAAGGTGTGTGACAGCTGAGCAGTCATTCCCTGGGAATGCCCTCCTCTCACTCCCTGCTTTGCTCAGAGAAGTTGGTGCTCTGGGGGGAGCTGGGAATGCCTGAAGTGAACCAGAGGCTCAGCAGCTCATGCTTGGGAACTCTCAGCGTGGCTTGGCACGAGGTCAAGTGAGCCCAAAGCTGCCAGAGGTTGGGCACTGCTGCCTATCTCCATTTTCAGCTGCTTTGAAAACTGCTTTAGCTGACTCTTACTGGAGTGATAGATACTTGGATGCGTGTGTAATCAACTCAGAGACAGATAGATGGGCTGGGATATTCAGGATGAGCTTGGCTACCTCAGCCTTTCCTTTTAATTTTACCTCCCCTCCTCTGGTTTATGCCGTCTCATTGCAAAGAAAAAAGTTGGTGCTGGATCAAAATTAATTTGATACATCTTTATACAGAGCTGGTATTGCTTAGAGTGGCCTTGTATGATAATACCATTACAAAATTGTGGACTTGCTCACAGAATATCAGGACAAAAGAAGAAAAAAAAAAGAAAAAAAGAAGTCTCCTGCTCATTGTTCAGAGTTCTGCATCAAGGACACTTTGGAGTTAGACATTATAATTTTTAACATATATTTAGCAATATAATGTTAATATTGCTCCTGTAAGTTTTCCTAGTGATGCCTGTGTGCAGTGTTTGCTTATATAATCAACAGTTCCAGCTAAATCTTCTTAACAGGACAGGCAATAGTCAAGTGCTTTTGCATGTTACTACAATTCAGAGAAGCTATGATTGACCCAGCCTAGAAGATTTTTAAAAGGCTGGAACAAAGTATTCTGGCTTGTAACTGTTACAGAAATGCATGCAATTATTGGTTTTTTTCATGACAATTTTACTTCCATTAAAGCCCTGGAAAAGCCATCAATATTTGCCAAATGAAAAAGGCTAAAATGCTAGAGACAAATGTATCGAACAATTGTGTAAATTGTGAGGGAAGAGAAACAACCAAGCTTCTCTGCTTAAAATTTTACATTCAGATCTCAATTTCCATCAAGTTACAACCCCAGCATGACAGACATTGTTCAATAATATAGCAAGTGACAGCTCCTGTCCCAAAGATACTCAGCTTATTAATATCATCTGATTTAGAAGGTGCATTAGTTATATTAAGCACGAAATTTGCCCCTGATGCATTGATTTCGAAGGAATGGAATTCTGTGCTGGTCTTTAGTTACACATTCTCTCATGAATGCAAACTACTCATGGTATAGCACTCAAAGTAATTTCAGATGACCTACCTTATTTTCCAACAAACAGCAAGCAGGGTAAAGCTTATTTAAACAAACTTATTTGGGCTGAAAACCTTATTCCCTTGTAGGACCACTCAGAAAAGACCCAGTATCCATAGAATCCTTAAAATGGTCTTGAACAGTCCAGAGAAATCTGACTGAAAACAACTGGACTGAATTAGATGATACAGAATCTCAACTAAAGAATTAAAATGGTTTAAAAAGGGAGCAGCTGAGCAGTGTGTGTGATGACAGAAATGCCCCCTTACCCTGTCACAGCTTCAAAAGGCCAAATTCTCTTGTCTCAAGCACCACAGCCATGAGTCCTCTCCATCAGGGTACTGAGGTCCACCTGAAGAAAATCTGACCTCTTTTCTTTCACTGTGAAGGAACAGCTGCTCCTGCACCTCAGTGGGTGGAAACCTGGCTCTACACTGCCAGGCTGAAAGTACAAACACCTTTTCTATATCCATCTATTCTTGTATCACCATCATCCTACTCTCTCCCTCCATTTTTATTTATATATAACATTCAGATCCCATTCAGATTTTGTTCTATGAGAATGAGACAGCCCCTGATTTCTTCCTGTATGATCAACTTTCCATTCTCCTAATTATATCAATAGTCTTCTTTTGCTCCTTTTCTGACTTTAGGTCATCTTTCCTGAACATAAATGAATAAGATTGCAATGATATGCCAAGAGAGGCCATATCAGCACTCTGTCCAGTGCCTTAAAACTTCCTCTCTTTATCAGGAATTTATCTCTATTATATATTAAGTTTTAATGTACTAATTCTGCATGATCTACCTGTGTTCTAAAACACCAAACTCCTTTTAAAGCAGAAAGGTGGAAATCAGCACTTGCAGGAGGATCCACATGTGAAAACTGGATCCAATGTACACTATGTTTTCACTTCAAAAAACTTAATGAAAAATAAAACATACAGGGAAGGGGAGGGGAAGCATGTGAATTCTGGTGTAATTTGAAAGTACTTCTAAAGAACATGAGCTAAAGCATTATAATATTTTCTTTAAAACCATTACACATTCTAAGAATTCAGTCAACACGCTCATTGCAATTACATAATTAAACCTCAGAATGAAATACTATAATTGCCATTTTATGGCCATTGTTACATAATGAATGGTTTTATGGCAATCTCAGCTAACCCTGGATTTGGGTAATTTTATGAAGTTGTTGATTGCCACAGTACCACTCATGAAAGGATCCAGAATATTTAAAAAAAAAAGAGTTCTGTCAAAGTCAAAGATGCTATTTGTGGTTTCTTCTTTTAAAGACTTGAAAGGGGTTTCCTTTTGAAAGGGTTCAGCAACAGCTTAAAAACTCAGAAAAAGTGAATTTTTTTTTTTTTAGAGGCATAAACAGCCAGCTTCAAGCTGATTAATAGGAATGTTCAGCTCAAAGTGATTCTTAACGAAGATGATAAGCCCCAGAAAATAACCATTTGTGGGCAATATATAACTTCACTGAAAACTGCAGCTCAATCATGGAGTCTCTGCCTCCCACACACCACATTATGTGCTGTGCAGCTCAAGATCTGAAACATGAAAGACACAGCCTAAGGAAGAGAAGGGGAAGGAAAACAAAAAAGAAAAAAAGAATCTTTGTGAGTGTTTATTATACCTCTTAAATATTGGTTCAGCTTGAGAAGCTTTTCTGTCCTAGAGTTGCTTCACCCAGCTCCCCAGGAGATGCTCTGCAACTCCTTCTCCCTCCTCCCTCTCATCCCTGTGCTACATCCACCAAGCACTGAGAAGCTGCTGGAGCACTGGAGAGCTTATGGCAGGAGTGCCTCATTCCTACAGGGGTTTCTATAGGGTCTGTTCATCCCTGCAATCCTACTTTTGTATAAATGCAATATAAAGATCTCTGAGATGATTGGCAGCCGTCAAGCAATGCACCCAAACCCTTACCACTGCATTTCTGGGCATCACAACAGAAACCAAACCACTTGTTATCACACCCCACACAATCACAATTGCAGAAATACCCACATCTCATACAGCAATCAAACAGTTGTTGCTTGTGTAGGTGAGCCAAAGCTAATAAAATAAATTACTGTGAGCCCACACAGCACCCAGCACAAGATCTCGTTGCAGGGTACAAGTCTGAGAAAGCTGGTGAATTTTGGAGGGAGTTTTTATCTTTGGAGAGAGTTTTTGCTTAGTTTTTATCAGTCCTCGGACTAGGTGGGGTAAAGGAGGCAAAGACATGTCTACATAAGCATAATTCAGACCTTTTAACTAACATGCAAATGTATCTCTGTATCATCTCTTTAACTACCACTTACAAAAAATATAAGCCAAGGTTGCATGAAAATCTCATCTGTTCTCATTTCACGTATTACAGAACATTTTGATGTCAATATTTGCATTTTCCTTGCCAAGGAGAACAAAATTGCAGACATGTCAACCAAGAAAAAGGTGTACATTACAGAACATGTTACTAATGGGAGCTGAAAGCTGAACTCAGAGAATATTTATAAAGTGAGAATATTCTCATGCTGAGAGTGCCATGAATGATTCAAAATATTTCTCAAATATGTTGGTAACATAATAATAATTAGAGAAAGCAGCTTTCTGCATATACTCTAGTGAGAATGCTAAGAAGTATCACACTTTGGCAATAACAGCACCAGGTTAACTAAAGCAAATTCCAGTTTACAGTGTGCAGATATTGGGAAACAGGAGAGTTACCTCTTCAAAAGCACCTCTGTGTCCAGAGGGTTGCAGGCATTCTGTTCCTCAAATAGACTACAAAGCCTTCCTCTAAATGCATTTTCAGTGCTACTAGAGGAAAGTTTGCCCTGTAGCAGTGGGAGGTAAGCTGTAGGCTAAAGGTGCTGCAATCTTGAGAGCACAAGACCTTCACAGTTACAATAAACTGATCAAGGTTAATGAGACAATTAGTTTTACACCTGGTACCATGACCAGCAGACAAGATTCTGCACTTTTTGTCTTAGGGAAGTGTATTATGACCCAAGACCAAGAGCAGAGTAATTTGGGTTAGGAAAAGGTACCATCATCCCTGCATCTCTCAAGCCTGAAATGAACTCAACAATGAAGTTTCTCATCAGTGCTACAAGACAGAAATATTTTTTCTCCCAAAGCATTACCAAGACTTAGGGCATGTGTGCAATGTCTGAAGCACTTACTGAACTGTCAGAGTCGTGTTCATCAGTGGTTCATGGCTGACTCCACGGTGAGCAGTGAATTGTATTGGCCACCGTGCAACCCACAGAGCCCTCAGCCTGCATTTGCTGCTATAACTACAGTTTAAAAATATCAATATTTGAAAGATTACATTCTACAAGACAAACTGAATCAATACAACAATTTTAATTTGATTCTTATTGAATAAGCATTCTATTTCATGGGTAGGAGAAGCCTTAAGTTCTTGCTTCCTTCACTCTTCTATTACCTAACGTGACCATATTAGATGGATATTTATTCATGAATGAACTTTTGGCCCTTGGCAAAGAATAAGATTAATTTGTGCATGCCTCTTGTGTTCAAAAGCATAATTTATTTGCAACTCTGATTTCTAAACACACCCAGAGAAGATGTCCTGGCAGTTCTTTTATCTAAAGCACAATTCCAACCTGTTGAATGACATCATACAAATGACATCAGGGGGTTTCATGTTCAGCTCTAAATGGAATTCAGTCAAATCTGCCTGACCTCATTTTCAGTAATACACATTAAATCTGGGCTCTTGTGTTTAAGTGTGGCTTTCACTATCTCATCCATTCTGGGCAGCTGCAAGTTATTTTAAAAGGGTATTAAGAGAGTAAGCTTTTAGGTTTGTATTTAAAAGAGAACTCTGATGGTGTAAAGATGTAAATTTTCTATTTCATCCTATGTTTGGTCAAACTGTACATCAGTCACCAGAACAGGTTGGTTCTCCCCATGCTAATGCCCCTTACCTACCCAGAGATCTGACATTCTTCCACCAACAAACAATTACTTCATCAAGAATAATTCAACAAGTCTGATATGGAGGCTCTCAGATTTCTTTGCCTTGGACTTGCCCACATTTATAGCCTGTTTTGCCTTTTTACAATTCAATTTATGCCACACAATGTACAATATAGGAGTTCTATATTCCCTTCCAAAAAAAGCTGGGGAGGAAGGGAGGAAGAAAAGGGAACCCCCAAAACTCAAAGCCAACACTCTCCTTGGAAAAGTCCCAGAATTCTTTGGTTTTCTGATTGATTACATGTCAATTGATTGATTAACATGCCAGGCTGAGTTCAGCAGCAGAAGACAGCACAAAGATGAGACAAAAACTAAAGTATTTTATTTCACATTTGAACTCTGACATTTATGAAATAAGATTTAGAATAAAATCCCCACAGGTACTGCATTTTTATCCAAACAGGATGCAGTTCAAGCTGAGTCTTTACTACACAGGGAGCAGCTGTAAGGATCTATACTCAGCATATATTCTTGTTCCTTTCCTGGACTGTGAACAGTGTCTTAATTTATGCTAAAACAATCTGCCTGGAACCATTAATTCATCTCACTTTCCAGGTCCATGAACATTCATTCCTCCTCCGGATTTCATATTCTGGTTTTTGTTTTCTTTCCTGCCTGCACATGAGGTAGAAACAAAGACTTTTGCATAGCAAGCAGTAGGGGATTCCTTCAGGAAAGTTATCATTCAGTGTCTTTGTGTGATTCTCTTCAAATGTGAATACATTGGGGTGGTTTTTTCCACAAATCTTCCTACCTTTTCTAGCATTTAATAGCTCACATTTGAAGCTCAGGCACTCTATATAGGGGGAGCCAAAAAGTACATTAGTGAATTCATCTAAGAGAAGTGTGCTGTTAAATAATATGTAGACTAATTAATGTAAATGCAATGGTGAGAACATGCTGACATTGTTGAAGTTAATGATCCAGCTGCATTATGAGTTCCAACACTGTAATATTGGGAAAACCAAAAAACTTGGCTTTCTGCACTCTGGCACAGCATTTTCACTGAGCAACTTGCAGAGACAGTTGAGCAGTCTTTCTATGCTCCAGTAAAGAACACTGCGTGATTTTATCATGAAATTTGGGACAGCAGTTTACCTACAGCCTGGAGCAAAATGTGACCCAAAGCCAGGAACAGTTTCCCAAGCCCAGGGATTCGATGATGCAGCTCCCAGTTTTCCTATTGTCCACTTCTGTCTTTGCTGGCAGGGCTGACCTGTTCTGCTGGGCTTAACCTTCTGTCTGACGAGTGAGGGGTCTCACTGTGGTGGTGAAGCCAGCCCCTGACCCATTTCCATACCTCCATCCCCTCACATGTGTGCAATATCTATTTGCTGGGAAAGGGATTTGAAGGAACGCGGAGCATTTCTGAAATTTCGTCTATTTTGGAAGAGATACTGAGGAAAACAATATTTAACTCACAACATTATGAAGAAAGCCAACCCTTCTGCAAGAGTGTCCTGGAATATCCCAAAAAAAGCAGTCTACTTTTTACCTAGGAGTATTCTATATATTGGAAACAACATTGATAGTTCTGATGAAGCACAGAATGCACATTCCCTATATTAGTTCGTTTTTGATAACAGCAAAGGGGGAAAAAATAAGGAGATGCATTTCAAAGTTTACCAAGGAGCTGTTCTGTGGGATAAATGCTTGCCATTTATGTATAATTACTTTTTGAATGAAACTGCTCTTCAGACAAGGCAGAAGGTCTGGAGCTTGGGCACTTCTGGCCCTCTTGTCCGTGTGTGTACGACAGCGAAGGAGGCTTTTGAAAAGCCAGGGATTCACATCAGCCACACACAATGCTCTCAAGGAAAATGAATAAAAGAACATGGTGCTCTGAATGGCCTACAGCCAGCAGCTCTGGGTTCATTTCAGCAGCAGTATTTTTGCTGCTAATTTTCATGATTCAGAACGAGGGGTGGTACTTGATAAACAGTGCAAAATCACTACAAAAACAATGCAACGTCATGCCCTCAGTTCATATTGTCAGAAATCACTCCCATCTTGTTTCAGCAGGGCTAGGATTTGACTCACAGATGCATTTAGCCACCAAAGGGCTTTTTTCACTGTGAGAATGAAGCCCATACGTTCCAGCCCCTGTCTCGAGCAGTGCTGCCTCATGTTCCTTTTCTACCTAAGTGCGATTCATTTTACAGTTCAAAAATTTCCTTCCAGCTACAAGTCCTGCAAAAGGCACTGCTACTTAGCAAGGATGAAAATGGCAAGCACAGCTGGCAATCCTGCCTCCAGACACTCAGTCCCACGTTTCTTTGGCATCACAAAAACACAGATTGCATTGGCTCGGTGAGAGATGTGTGGTAAGGCCCCAGGGACAGACAGACC
This sequence comes from Pachyramphus minor, assembly GCA_013397135.1. Lineage (NCBI taxonomy): Eukaryota > Metazoa > Chordata > Aves > Passeriformes > Tyrannidae > Pachyramphus > Pachyramphus minor. The sequence goes on along the minus strand of VYXB01004361.1, from coordinate 413,473 downwards.
TTTTCCTCTCCATGGCTTCTCCTCTGACCAGACAATTACTGTGAAGATTATACTCTAGAGAGAGATTTTCTAGAGATCTCAGATATGCTCTAAATTCCAAAACAACTGTACAGATTCTAAAAAAGTGCCCAGTGATGGAAAAGTACCAAACACAAGATAAAGCACTACAATAAAACCACATTGTAGGAAAAAATGGAATTGTCAAACTGGTTGTTTTTTCTTTTTCCCTTCCTGTAACTTGTGTTTTTACTGACAATGTGTGGCTGTTAAACAGACACAGGTCTATTTGTGAGTGACCTTCATGGACAGCCTTGTTTTTTGTTTTTAAAAAGCACTGTCAGAAATGAAGGCATCAGGAGTACACGTTATCTTTTCAATCCAGCCTTTCAGCAGAGGGTAATTTTTTCAGAAAGATAGCAGCTTTGAAGTTTCTGGCAAAAAAAACCCCATCAATATTTGGAAATGTTGTTGTGTCATGTCCACTTCTCATGGGCTGGCTGCAATTTCACACAGGGCATCATACCCAGACACTCTTGTGATACATCACAGGAATTCAAGAAAAGAAAATAATTTTACATGGCCTAGAATGTAAAGCCCAGCTGCTGGAGGGGTTTGAGAATATGCAACACTCAGGATGTTGGATCTGCAGATGGGATTTATATTTATACATTTTTTTCAGCTGAAAGGTTAAAAAGAAAAAAAGGGAAAAACTTTTTATGTGCTAGAAAACTCAACTACACATCTGCATTATGTATATGATAAATATATTCACCCCGGGGAATTACTCTACATAACAAAGCAAACACATGCCCTGGTCTTCATTTCATGCAAGTTCACAAAGATAGAAGAAAAAAATCCCTGAATTTCTTCTACTGCAGCCATTGGTGGGTTTTCCAGTTGGTCTGCAGTGTTAGGTCGATGTTTATCACTTCTTTTCCTCTGCAGAAGAGATTGTAGGAGAGATTAAATGGCAACGTGTGCACACAATAACATCAGGGGAAGAGAAGGAGGTGAGCACAGAATTCAAAAGACCAGAAGGTTTTTTATTTCAATTTGAAGCCTACAATGAAAGTCATAAAATGATAGTTCTATTTTATTCCAGAAACAAAGTTTTATCCCATTATTCAATGCTCTCAGTCGAGTGCATGTGCAAAGAATTTTTGCTTAACTACACAGCAGCTAATTGGAGGAGACCAACACATCACACCATTCCTCCAAGGATTTTTTAAGCTGACCCTTTATTGCCTCTTTTTATCTCTTAAAAGCCAATGTCACTACAGCCCTGGCAGAGTGTCACCATGTAATGCTTCTAGCACTCAGTAGCCTTTGGAAGAGCATTCCCATGGTAACACTTCAAATCCTGATGGCTACATCATTTCAGCACAATAAGCTTAATATCAGATGCTTGAGCCATCTGTCCAGCTCCTCAATTAACATAGTTAGCTACTGAAACTTGAGCAATTACAGATATTATTGAAATCACATTGCAATCAAGGAACAAATCCACAACACAAAAGCAGGACAGAGGAAACCCTAAAGCCACACTGAAACGGAGCTAGTATGAGTGAAAAGAGAAGGAGGGGTACTTCATCCAGAATGAAATGCAATTAGAACTTAATCTGGCCCGTAATATCTGTCTCAAGTCCTCATTTTGGCTGTGGAGCAGTTGGAATCCTGTTCTCATTAGGGTAAATGACTGTGTGGTGCAAGGAAACAGAAAACCAACCTCAGCACTTGTCTCCTCTATAAATAAACTTGAGAAACACCTTGGGACTGAGATGAAAGCAGAGCAGCCTGAGGCTGGGCCATGAGAAGGAAGATGCCTTTTTCTGCTAGGTTTGGACTGGAGGTAAATACCATGCAGTCATCTGGATGTATTAAAAACCTGGCAGATGAAAGTATACTGAGCACAATCAAATCCCATAATCTGTGGCTATGGGGTACAGATCATTGGGTTAAACCAGATAAACAAGGATCCTGAAGGGGCAGCAAACAGCACAGGCTCTCTCAGAAAGACCAAAAGCTGCACCACGTGGTGTGTGAGGGGCAGCACCTCCAGGGAAGCTCAAAGAGAAAATGCAGGAGAGAACCTTGTGGGAAAGGGCAGTGCTGAGAGGGCAGCAGCTGGCACAGGGGCTCTGATGGGGTCTGCAGGGCCAGACACTGCCAGCAGTACCCTGAGGACCAGGGTAAGGGGCTCACCTCACCTGCCTGGAAATGGGTAAATTCAGAAGCCTTCAACTAGTTATCTCCAACATCTTAGTAGTCCTTAGAGACACATAAGCATTTCTAAAGCATGACTTATATGGCACTTTGAACATTTATTGTAGAATAAGACAAATCATTCCCTATTTCTCTCTATGGGCTATAAAAGCACTCTGTATGCTCAGCTCAGCTAGAGATGTCTGTACTGTGGATAACTAAATTAAAGCAGCAAGAGTCCTACCTTGGAGTGCCCTAATAGTTGTAGTCAGAAAAAGAACTGTTTTCTTGGTTCATAGGGATCACAGTAGTGAAGAAACAAATGATATTTCCTACTACAGCTGCCAAGATCTGCGCTGCTGAGCCCTTGCTAAAGCAGTTACAAAAAGATGCTGTCAGAAACAGCAGCCTGTTACCACACCTGAGCTCAACACTGCCTTATTTCTGTTTGCAGAGAGAGAAATTCTGCTCCCAGACACAAAAAAAAGCTGTATGAAACTGTATGAAAACTGTATCAAACAATAAGTTTATGTCAAAAGACATTATGGTCAAAGGTGTCAGCAGAAGAAAGACAAGGTACAAATGAATGCACTGGTAGCAGTTTGTTCCCTCACAGCAAGCACTGCTGCACAGTGTTTCATCTTAGAGTTCATGCTGGGTTTGATATTTAAGTGTTACTGTCAGGCTTGAGTTCTTCAGGTACTTCTATTTCTTGGGTTGAATCCGTTAAGGGAAGCAGCAAGGCCCAGGAAGTGTTCCCATAGAGCTGTTTGTTTTGCAGTCTCACATTCCCAGAGCCTCCTCCTGCAAGTGAAGGGTTCACTTTGCATGAGAGCTGAATGTTCTCCCTTCCATCATCCTGGGCTTTTCACTCAGGTCAATTCTCAGTCTGCTGCACAAACAGCCTCTCCTGTTCCCATCAGTCCCTCTGTCCTGTAGCTTCTACATTCCTTCCACCTGACACACAAGCACATTAATCACAAATACCACTTGTGCTTAAAGGCATTGGCCATGAGTATTCATTTCCTTCCACAGAAACCCAGAGCCTTGGCAGCTCCCTGCTTGCTTTTCCCCACCAGGAGGCAGAGAGATGGTGAGAAAAAGGCTGACTCCAACCCAGACTCTCTTGTTTGCCTGGTTCTCCCCTAGATGTTTATCTGTTTATAGCTGCTATTCTACTACCTTAAGAAGAGTATATCATACAGCAAATCCTGTTTTTCCTCAGAGGGATACAGGGGATTTTGATAACACAGCAAAGCTCCCTTATGTTCCTTACAGGGTCATGATGCTCTTTATTTGTGTGCTTTTGCTGCAGATTATTAAGTCTGCGCCTTATTACAAAAGACATTTTTCTGTTTAGAGCTATTCACAGCACAACATTAATTTTCTCCTCATTTTGTGTGAATGTATTGATCTGACCACAGCTACAACTCATGATGTGCTTTGCTGCTGCTACATTCAGGTACTTGAAATAATATTACCATGTAAAGCAGAGCTATTAACTGCAGCCTAACATCCACCAGTCAGTGGTGTGTGATAGCAAACCAGGGAACTATCCCAAAGGGAAAACTCAAAACATGTAAATATAGTCTAGTGAGTCAAATAATGATAATTGTTTTCAATAACATTCAAAAGCAACATTCAGATTATGAAGTTAATTCTCTGTACCCACTCATCCATTGGGTTTCAGTTATTATAAAACCCAGCTATTACTATGTTCTTTTTACAGTTTAACAGTAAATGAGCCATATGTGCCAGACTGACCCTTTGTCACGTTGCATTTATGAACCCAAGCCTTAAAACAGTGCCTCATTACATCTAAAATCCATTTAATGTTTATACAAGACTGTCCACTCTCTTGCAATCAGAGGTATTTCCCATCTTTTAATCCTATGTGTCATTAATATTGGGACTCTGCTATTAGTAAAACCCAGCTATTGCAGGTCTTGTAGAAGTGACTTGGCTGGAGCCACTCCTCCTTTTTGTCTGGTGAGACATAGATGGATGAATATCTAATGCCCTGTCTTTTCAAATACAAATACATTTACCAGGGAGTGGTTTTTTTATTGCCAGTGGTATTGTTTGTTTGTTTTTCTAGTAACCAATACATGGTTTAAATATTTTCCCTTGCATTATCACTGAGTGACAATCACACAATCCACAGCTGAAAACAACAAATTGCTAATCCTGTGAAGGTCCATAACCATCCAGGGCCACAACTTCTTATTTACTTCTCAGCAGATTGTTATTAAATCAGACAAACATCTGCATGCATTAAACACTTCAGTGACCCAGTAGAGCCTTAGGAACTGTACCATAAACCAGCATATGCATAAACCTTATAATTCATTACCAAGTTCTCCATAGGATACCAGAGGGCAGAGTTCTGTTTGACTCTGCAACAATTTTGCATTTCAAAGTAGCTCATCTGGTACTATTAAATTGCAGAAATACTTATTTTGGTGCTATTTCATAGTACAATTTCTACTGTTAAAATTTTTTATGATTGTTTTTAATACTTCAGTATTTTTGCAAGGTTTTGTGACTTAAGTCAGAGCCTGCTGTAATTCATTAAGTTTCCAGAGTACTTTGTGAAAATATTAACTTTAATTTTTAAAGAAGGAAAGTAAAAGTTTTCATGATCTTTAAAGTTACTCATTTAAAGCTTAATGATTTGTAGACCTTAATCATAAACTTAGAACTCTTGGGGTTGCCATTCCTGCTCCAATATCTAACTTTTAAGGAAACTGGAGAGGCACAGAGACTGTTTCAGTATTAAACCATGACCTGAAAATTGATTTAATGCTACTCCACTGATACAACAGGGCGCAGCAAAAGTGTTATTTTTCATGCTCCTAACTGGACAGGGCCTTTAAATGTGATGCAAATGTGAAAAACAGCAACTCACTGAAGATGAGCAAATACACAACATATTGGCTCTTCATGTACCTCCTCCTATGTGTAGTATGTATTTCTGTCTTGCACTCTAATCTCTTATCTACCCATCTGATCCTTGTTATCTTTTTCATAACCTGCATATTTGGGAAAAAAGCCAAACTGAAAAAACCCCAAGCCATTATGAACACACTGACACCACTTGGCCCCACGTGTCAGGACCATCTCTCATATTCATCGCCCCAGCAAAACTGCTGGTGTGGAGAGAATGCAAATTCTAGTACAGGAGAAGAGGTATGTGAGCACCTGTTTGCATCCCAGAGAGCCAGGGGCCATAACCAGAAGATAAATAAGCCCATTCCAAGTGTAATGCTGATTGTCCTGTACCAAATTTGCTAATAAAACCCCTCCATGCCTGAAAGCCAGAGAGCCTAAGAAAATGTCCTTGCAAGAATTGCTGTGGTGTGAGCTGAGTTATAGCGAGTGTGCAGTCAGGGAGTGAAAATGGCAAAGCAAAAGTTAACACAGGACCACGTGAAGTCATTAGGAGCCCACTAAGCTGTGTGCAAAATGACAAAATAAGGGTGTCTGAATTTCCACTGCAAATCTGATCAACTGTGTGCTGGAAGCAAAGAAATGAGATGAACAAGGGCTTGTCTACATTAGAAAGTTTTACTGCTTTAATTAATCCAAAAACATAATTAAAGCTGCGAAATCTCTCTAGTGTGAATGCAATTTTACTGGTTAAATGAACAAGCTCTTGCAGCTCACTGTGGTTCAGATATATCATTTACCCATCTGACTGTACCCTACTCTGGCATGGTTTTATATACCCAGTTTTCTTCTACAGACTGTTCTGGCTACCAATCTAAACTTCACAGAGAAGTTTCACATCTCAGAATAGTGCTGGAATCATAGAAGTATTTCAGATGAATGAAAGAGAAAACAATTCACATTATTATTTATGATCTTCACAGTTGTGCTGGAGTTATGTAACTTGAAAGGGTCATTTCCTCTCACTCAACGTGTAAATATTCAGATTTTTTTTCCTGCTGAGCACTGGGGCACTAAGCAAAGCAATGAATGACTAAACAAAGCAGCCTCATTTTGAGACTAAAAGGATGACTGGGTACTCACAAAAGTCACAGAGCATTTTATGTGGCTGGCAAATTTAGCAGAGACTCTTTGTGTTGCTTTGCATTCACATTCCAACTGATCTGTTTCAAATCTCCATCCACAACAGATGGAGATCTCTCCTTGTCATCATCCATTTATTGTTTAGTTGGGATCACTATATCAACATCTGCAGGATCTGACTGCCTGCAGAATTTGGAGACCCAGATTCCCAGAAGGACTCTTGGGCCTCCATCTGACTGTGGCTGCAACTGCTTTTACTTGATATTTGCACAGCAGCTTCCCTGAGTGAAAACCCTGAGAGGAGTCTCAATGAAACAGCACCAATCAGGACTCCCAGGTGACATTCAGGAAATCAAATGGGATGTTACTTGTGCACGTGCTCTGCATATTCAGTGGCTGGATGTTAGTTCGGAATTGGAACAGTGTTGGTGCATCATGGTTTGGCTGCCAAGGTAGAACACACCCATTGTACCACTGTGATCTTACAGACTTGTGGTTAACGGGAAGAAACTCCCAGATAACAGGCAAACTGAGCTTTCCATCTCTGATTAGGACTAGGTGACCTTCTCTCTTGTAGAACTGAATGCATAAGCAACTAGAACATTTGGTATCTCTTCCCTCCTGAGACTCTGTGGTGTATGGGACCCTGTGAGATAAGAGCACTCAGCTGTCGTGTTCTGCTGGAAGAAAAGCAGCCTCCCTGCTGTTCAGGAAGCAAGCAGGATTGGCAGGTGTCAATCAGCTTCCACAAGACTGCAACGTGGCTAAGGAAGATGGTACTCCTGCATTCATGTTCATGTGGGAAGATGAAAGCTGCCAGTGCTCTGGAAAATCTCATCTGCACTTTACACAATCTGGGCTTTACACTCTGTGCATCAAAATCCAGTTCTAACTGATCTGTTTTTTACTTATGTAAAGTACCTTTTAAAAGTTGTCTCTGTATATACCAATATAGAGAAAAATAGGTGAACACACACACTTGTGGGTGTGCTCTTGAAAATGGGAGGACAAAATAATTCTTGTGTGAAGTGTCACCCACAATTTGTAATCAATGACACACTGTGTCACATTAACTGCTTCATTCTGAATGTCCCTAAGGAAAGACAAAGATTTTTCATCTGAGAAAACTTTATCAAGGCAAAGGGCACTCAGCAGTCTGAGCAGGATAATTTAAAGGACGAAGGATAAGTAAGTTCTCACTTCTGATATAATTTTGAAGACTCTTTATGCTGACTTAATATATATTGAGCTGTACAGGGAAGCTCAGAGTTTTTTGTTACAGCACAGTAGATTCAGAAATCAAAATTTATAAACAGAGTATACAAAGAATCAATGGATACCTGGCCACCAACAGCCATGAGACAGCAAAACACTGCAGATTTAAATAGCACCTTGATCGGAAACTGCCCTCCCCTCCAAAAACAGGGGAGATTTACAATAAAGTTCTTTTTCTAGAGAACATGGATATTACAAAAATATTTAATTCAAAGCCATCAGAATTCCTCTCAATACTTATTATTGAGTTACTAGAATTTTGCTTTGAAAAATTCAAATGTATGTTCAATTTGAAACACACCTTATTTTGCAGCAATCTACTCATTCCGAATGAAGAAAATAAGAAGCATTTGAAGCATGGTTTTGAAAAAATTATGTCTTTGACATTTTACTGCTTATTTCAACTTGATAGACGAGTTTTCCTCACAAAACCCAGCTCTATCAGGATTCTCTTTAGCCTAGCTTTCATAAACTCCCTCAGAACAGTGACAAAAATAAAACATATCCTGTTTTGTGGCAGTGGTAACTCACACAGAATTACTTGAGAGTGTAAGTAGAATCTTTCCATGGCTACGGGCAGATGAGTCAAAATAGATAAAAAACTTCCTCAAAATTCATCCCCCTCACCTCCCCTTGATTTCTCAATGTATTTTCCAGTGTAATTCCCAAAACCTTTCCCCAAGGTTGGAACAGGTCGAATTTATTACCTCCAATTATTCTGTGTGCCTAAAATTGTGATTCAGCAAAGCAATTAGGTGTGATTAAAGAGAGTCATATTAGTGGTACTACCAACTTCAGTGGGGACATTAGCAAATGCTGGAAGTTGAGCATCCAATTCCCTACCATGGGCCCAATTAAAATGTCTCATCCCTGAGCAGGACTCTCCCTCAGCCTTCAGTAAGAGCCTCATTATTTGGCAAGAGCAAAGTTAATTGGCGTGTGGTTCCATTTTCGCAAAACTAAGGTTTTAAAAAGCTCTACTTTGCACATTACAGCAAAGCCAAGGTCTTTCAAAGGTTTTTGTGACTGTGGAGATGAAAGGAGAGACAGAAGGAAAAGCCAGTCTGAGAAATGAGAGCTCAGGGTTTAAGGTTATGCTGTCTGGGATTCAGACTGGCTTCCTCAAGCAGAGGCTCTCCACATCACCCTCCAATTTTCTGCCAGTTTTGCACAGAACTCTCTGGTTTTCACCAGAAATCCCATCCTGGAACAGAGATGCCTCTTTGAATGTAAACTTTCAGAAAATATGTGTGTTCCCACAGCTGGAAAAAACCTCCCAATCAACCTTTCAGAATGAAGGCTGCAAGAAACACTGCAGGAGTGGACAGCTAAGCTGTAAATTAACACAGGATGGTAAATAAGGATGGTATGAACTCAATTAAATGATATGTGGCACTGCCATAAAGCAATACATTCTGATTTAAGGAATGTAATCATTAGGATGAATCCTGGAATAATCCTGAAGTAGAACATCTCTGTTTTATACACAGCTTGTGCCCAAGTGACAGAAAACAAAACAATAACATCACTATATTCTATTAGTACACAAATATTGTCAAGCCTGGGGAAAAACTTGGGATGAAAAGTATCAGTTTTCAAAAATTAATTTTTTTTCTCCTTGACTTCCCTGTAAATTGCAATTTAAAAACCCTGGTAATCTATATTGTTTAGTTTCTCTCTGGCTGTTACCAGTCATAACTCCCTCTCTAAAAACTTCAATAAATAATTGAATTAGATACCAGAATTTCTTCCATAAGCCCCAAAATTGGGTACATTTCCAGCTTAAGTACTACTGGCAAGACTGAGGAAGGTTATTGGTGCACTTGAAGGATGCAAGGCCACTAGAAGTGGATTTTTCTCAACTAGCAAATCGTCCTCTGCAATCAAAGAACAGAGATGGAGAGTGCCATCCCACAACATTTTCATCTACCTCAGAAATCAGTTCACTCTCTGCTGTCAGCTTTTTCCCCAGATTTTGACTGTGGAAGTGAATGCATTTACATTAATGTATTATATGTAGAAATTGAAATATAATATTATAAAATATAGCAATAACATGTGGTAGAAAATAAGCCTGGAAATGCCATCAAGTCACACAGTCTATCCTTTTTCCCAAAGAAGCTTGAAATCTTTATTCCTTGACACAGGCTTTCCAAAAGAATTATTTAGAAAATGCTGTGATTGAAATTCTACTTTCTTCCTAAACCATGCAGTCTCATACTTCTCTTTAACTGACAAGCTGAGACAGCTAAAGCAGCTAATACCATTTAATTGACTTAAGGTTGGCAATTCTCCAAAACAACGAAGAAAAGCTTGGAAAAACCCATCCCTCTTCCTTGCACGCAAAGCTAAGGGACAAAACTCAGGCAGGATTTATTATGTGTACACAAGGAAAGTAGGTGCCCCATTATCTTAAAAGCTCTGGTGAAATTTAATATGTTAATCCCTCAGAACAACTTTGAAAATCCCAACCCAAAAAGAATGAGAGTTGCCTGTTCATTAAAGGAACCATTCATGACAACAATATTGATTGTGCATTAATTTAATCCACACACTTACATTCAATTGGCACTCGTTAAATACCTGCTACCTGCTAAGTATGAACGACAAGCAGCAGTGAGGTTTTCCAGGGAGTGTCACAGGCAAAGCTGCTGGGATAGACCAACTATACATTACCATGGAGAGGGCTCCAGACAAAAAGCTAAATGCATGAAATAGTTTATCACAGCAGCTCAATAAAGCAGCGAGTTCTAATAAGCTTAAGAACTTGCTCGAGGAGAGTTTAAACAGGAAAACAAGGTGGAATTGCACAGTGGAGGATTAATCACCTATGCAAGGTATTATAAAAATTGCTATTTAGTATTAAACTCTTCCCACCCTTTAAACATTCCTCCTACAGCATCCTGTACTGCAGAGTGTAGTTTTCTGTTCTACAGAGAAGTGAATTTAAACTCCCTCCTGGTCCTTTGGGGTTTGTTTGGATCTGATCTTATATGTTGACTTACTAAGATCAGGGCATTGTGCTTTTCAAGTTGTTTGTTTTATTCAGCACATGTGGTCCTTTCTGCAACATTTTTCTATAATGTCACAAAATTGTGCATTGAATTGTTTTTAGGAGCAGTATTAATAAAGCATAAAGAAAACATAACTGGAATTTCAATCATTATTTAGCTGCTTTTCCTCTTTGCCCAAGTCTGAGACCCAATGCACAAATTTGCATTGGCAATAGTGGGAAAAGTAAAATAGTTTTAATAAATTATCCTGAAAGATATTAGATAGAGGTCAATTCCCAATTCTTTTGAACTCCATCACAGACCTCTCATTTAATTTTCTGGGAATAGAATTTGGCCCCAATCACTTATAAAATGGGATTAAACTTTTGGTTTTCTGCCCAGAATCTGGAATGAAAGTACACCTATGAAAATCTGCAGAATCATAAAAGAGAGCTTCCTTAAGAAGGAAAAGCCTCATATGTATCTTTATGGATTTTTTTAGATCCTTAGACTGGCACCTTCAACATGAGCTAGCTTATGCTGTTATTCATAAATTAATTAAAATGCCTGAAGTCAGAAGCAATTTCTTGAACTTGCCTTGAATCAGTGGGCTTTCCACATTTAAACATTTTTCAGCATGCATTTAAAATTGAAGGCTGAGTATGAGCAGCTATCATTTCTCTAAGACCATAATAAAGGTCAAACATTTGTTAGATGGAAAGTGACATTAATACCTTCTGAATTCTTATTAGAGCAGGTCCATCATGGTATCATTTTCTTGGAGAGCAATAGGTCAGCTGTCAAATCTATCACCGTGTCTGACTCTGTTTTCCTGCTCCCAAGACAGGACCAAAGAGAACAGAAGGAAATCAGAGAAATAACATTTCTCAAAAGCACCAATTTGATGGTTTTAATTAAAGACACAAGTTCAAGCATATGGCAATGCAGTACCTGGAAATCCTAGAGCTGATTCTTCATGCTACACTAACATAAAGAAATTGAGTTGGAACATAGGACTGCACAAGCCATTTGCATTCTTACATAACCACCAACACAAGACACATGAAATATTGGATTTCAGCTGGGATTTCTTACCCAAGAGAATCAGAGAATCACCCTCATGGCATGATATATCCTGGCCTTAGATCCCAACAGGTTACAGAGAGGAGTTTTTCTTTCCACTCCTGAAGCAGCTGAGCATGGATTGCCAGAAACAGGCAGAAATGTGGCTCCATTTCACCTTCACACTGACTGATTAGAGACCAGGAGTTGTAGGAGAGGCCAGGTGCTACAAATACCCTGCACACAGCCAAGTGCTTCTACAGACCTGGCATTTACCATTTGCATGATAAATATTCAGTAACTGCTGAGGAAAGGATCAGGTGTCAGTCAAACTGATACCAAAGGCGTGATGTGTCTCCCCAAACCAGACCTTGCCTAAATCTCTGACTCCTTACAGGAGGCATGGATGCACTCCACCTTTTTGACAGCTGGGCACCTCAAAGCATCATAATATTTGGCTAGTTGATTAGTATATACTTAAATAAAATATATTTACAATATGAGAAAAGCAATAAAATGAAAAATGCAGTGAAAGGAAAGCCATATTTTACTGAATGTAGTCACGCTTCTGGTTTTAAATGTCAGCGAGGGCTAGCCAAGCTACTTGTGTTTTATGTATTTATGCATGTTGGTTTAAGAAGAACATAAAATTATGTAAGTGGAAAATATAGCATTTTAACTGCAGAAGGCAAGTCAAGCGAGGGGAAAAAAGAAAATGGAGGAAGTTATTCCTGTGTTGCTTGTCATTAAGAAGTAACTGCACTTTTCTTTTTCCAAACCAGGCCAAGACACAGAAAAGCTTCCTGTAAGAAAATCCATTATAAAAAGAGAAAGGGGCAGGGAAGGAGAAGAGAAAGGAGGCACCAAATTTCTAATAATCAATAAAGAATGAAAATATAGGGTAGGCAGGGCAAATCATGAATCTTTTCCATAAACTTCTTCAGTTTTATCCCCAGGATAATTCAATGATATCTGAGCCACAGGCACAAAGATGAAAAATATGAAAGCAATGAAAATAGCCAGGATTCACAGAAATATAAACCCATGTTGTTTAAACAGGGCCCCAAAATCAACTGTTTTCTAATGGCTTCACTGGAACAACACTGATTTCTACCGAGAGAGACAGAGGCAGCTTTCCTGTCTGTGACAGAACTGAACAAACCTCCTTCCTCTGAATTCCCAGATTCAAATCCAGATCTAGGTACTGAATTCTGCAGCTCAGATTCCACCATGAACATAGACATTTTTAGTAGCAAGTATTTCAAATTCCTTTCTATGATTTCACAAAATATGTGATTTCGATTCACTGTCGATGTGCAGTACACACACCTCTTTGCAGCACCCAGACTCCAAAGTGTTGGTGGTGACAAATCTTACAAAGAACTTCCAAAAACTCTGCTAAAAAGAGCATAGGTTTGTTGTTTTTTTTTTTTTGAGAAGTGAGGAAGAGACATAGTTTCACCACTTGACAAAAAAAATCTCCCCAAAATTGGACAATGCTGAACTGAGATGGGATAAGCCATTTTAAGTGCTTTATGATGACATAAATTACAGGAATGAAGGAAAGATTTAAGGAAATGAATGAAAGTTCTGAAGATGCAGAGAAAAGTAATTTTTGTATTATTTACATATGAACATGTAGGAAATTTTTTGACCTGAATAATTCTTCATACTGGTCTAAAATACATTTCTCAGGGGTTTAGTTCCACAAGTAGGGTGAACCTGATAGAAGATTGATAATGTGGAATAATTAACAAGGGAGAATAGACATTCCTAGCAGTATGCATGTAATTACAGAGAATCTCCACATATAACCTGAGAATACAAGTAATTTTATTATTATTTTTAATTATTTTTAATGTAGCAGGTTTGACATCCTCCAGGTTTTATCCAATGCTGTAAAAAACTTCTGTACAAAACTTCTGTAAAACACTTCTGGTACATATTAATATTATGGATTTAGGAAGAGTTTTCCCTGGTTTTAGCTGCCTCCTAAAAGACCGTAGAGGACTGTATCACATATTTAAAAATCCATTATTAATACCATATTAGCATTTTGAGTCTCTCAGGAGGTAGATGTTGTTGCAGGTTACCCACAAAAATCTACTTTCAGTAATGAGGAGCGGAACTCTGACATCTGTCAACTGAGTAAATTCCACTGTTTTGTAAATATTGATCAAACAATCATGGCTAATGATACAACTCTAAGTGAATTAGACAAATGTTCCCACATGGCCATCAATTTAATTTCCCAGACTAAATTAGCTTCTTTTGTAAAGCAAAACCCTTTTAAGGAAGATAAATTGTTCAGTGACATCAACGTCCATTTCAATTATGGCTTTATTCTGGTAGAGGCTGCTCTGCATAATACACCTGCTGTTCACCTGGTTGTGCTGTAGGAAAACACACTGGGAACCACGTGAGACTAACCTTGAACATTTATTTCCCATTTCCCTAAAATATGGGATAGCTGATGTAAATGATACCCAAGCAAGTAATTACATTTTTTTGGTACCAGCTGACACAGTCCCTCGAGCTGAAATCACCATTATTGGAAAATACACTGATTTAATTCACCTCAGCACAGCTGTGTCTCAGAACTGGGCTGGAGATAAGAGCTGCCAGCAGAGCAAGAGCTGGGTTCAAGAAGAAGGGTTGGACAGAATACACCAAAAGAATGCTTGTAAATGGGCAGAGAACACTTAAAACCAGATTAATTACCTCTCAGAAGTAATTGATGCATCACTCTCCAGCCTGCTTCACAGTGGAGACAAAACTGCTTGAGGTTCAGCTCAACTGGCCTCAATAAAGCGAGCAGGGAGGGGCAGGGGAGGGTTTAAGTTGATCCCATTTAGCTGCTCTCCCCTCAGATGTGAAACACTGCTCACTGAATTAGGATAGCAGCTCCCCACTGACTTCAGTGGACTTTGGAAATAGCCTGATATAGAATATGAAATGCCTTTTTATCTCTGTGTTTTAGTCTTTATTGGCAGCAATTCATTAGTTTTGAGAGTCTAGAAAGGCTCTTTAACACCAAAGGGTCACTTACTTGCATACAGTTTGTTTCAAAATGTTGAAGTTAAAATTAAAATAAACCTTTTTTCTTTGATAAACATCATTGCATTTTAAACATGATTTTGTGACAAAATGGCCTCTTTCTCTCAAATCTTTTCATTGATACATCCAAGTTGCTTTTAGGGGATGAAAAGCTAAAGCTGAGTAGGTGGTTGTTCAAAACTGTAAGTACTTTTGCCCTCCCAAGAAAAACAGCTGATGTTTAAATGGTCTTGTCTCACACAAGGAAAGAAAAAGCTTTATCTCTGCTCTGTACATATATGGGCTGCCCAGCAGAAAGAGAGCACAGCATGAGCCTCAAAGCCCTGCTGTTACATTATGCAGAAGCAGACAGTAAAAAAGGAAGAGGTTATAGAGGCAATTTACATGTTGCATTTAGAGGTTAATAAAGCTCTTTTTTGAAGAGAGGGTCAGCTTTTTAGGATATTCAGGCAGCTAACTCAATAGGAGTGAAGTGCCTAAATGCCTTTAAATCTCCCTTGGGGTGCTCATTGTGACAGTTTCATTGCAAGAACTGTGATGTTATCAGAACTATGAAAGAAGTCATATTTGGATTATGAGAAAAAAATTATGTTTCTTTTTCTCTATTTGATTTGTGTCTTTCTGCGTGTTTGACCCCATTTTGAAAAGAAGCAGTCCAAGGATCCATTTGAATAAGTGAGAAGAGAGTTTGCTTTATAGTGACAGGGCACTCTGCAGAACAAAATAGTTCAGAAATTTGGTTGGGGGCTGCAAGCACGTCATGGATCAGAGCTGTTTGAAACATCTTCCATACCTTAAAACACTCCAACAATAGTAATGCCCTTCCCTTACAAATGTCATCACTATCACACAATTTTGCATAAGGAAACCCACCTCTTCCCTAAAAGTATCTGACCTGATGAGCCTGCCTGCTCCATGAATACTTAGCAACACACCAGTTAAAGGCCTTGGACTCCATTTTTATACTGGACCAGTGTTGCATGTGCTGGGAAATCATTTCACCCTGTCCTGCCCTGTAGGGTTTTGGTTCTGATCTCTGTGTGTTATGTGTGTGCCAGCACAGAGAATCACAGAATATCCTGAGTTGGAAGCAATCCCCAAGGATCATCAAATCCACCTGCTGGCCCTGCACAGAACCACCCCAAGAATCAAACCACGTGCCTGAGAGCATTGTCCAAACACCCCACATCCCTTCCCCTGCCAGCTCACTGATGACTGTAAATACATCATCATTTTTGACACTACAACCCAGCTACTCCCTTGGAGTGATCAAGAATTATTCTTTTAGCAAGAAATCTCTTGTTTACTGTCATCTCTGAGCTGAGGGCATGTCATGTGTCACCTCAGCCTGTTTGCAGCTCATTCTTGTGTCCTTCCTGGGCAAATCATGTAACAGGTCTGCTTTCCACCTCTATTTACTACAGATGTCTCCATCCAATTTGCAGTGTTGTAAGAAAAACTTACCCAAAGTTCTAAAGAGTTACTGTGAATAATTGATGGCTACCCCAGGGCTAGCCAGAAAATGGAACATCTCCTCCACGACTCATTCCAATATTTATTTTCACTCTGAATCCAAATGAAAGTCTATGAATCAAAATGAATTGCACAAATTCGTGTAAACATTTCCTTATAATTAACATGATCCTATGAATCATTTCAATGAAAGTATTTCCAGGAAAAGATAGATCTTTTTCTAAACACTTGTTATGCGGGAAACAGGTGATGACAGGGAGGCTGATTTATGCCCACACAATCAGATCGTGGAGAGAGCTGGATGAAACAGTTACTTCTCCAGAGTGTCAGTCTCAGAACCAATTATTTAAATGAAAATTATGCCCTGTGTGGCTTTTAAAAGGTTTATTTTTCATATCTGCCAGGCATCATCACAGAAACACCTCTCCCTCTCTGCCTGCCTATACCCATCATGCACAGACCACACGCTCCCAAATTAATCAATACTACTTCTTAACCAATCAAAAATTTGAGACATACGATGCTGATGGTGTTTTTCTTTCATATAATGTAGAAATTAATCTTCAGGCAATATTTTTTTTTTCTTTTCAGTGTTTTATACCTCCAGCCTACCAAAGCACTCTGGATGTATGGAGTTCTTTGTACCTCTAAAATGGAGATGCTGCTGGACATTCCTGATGACATTGCTAGGCACAAATTTAATATTTAACCTGGGTGAAGGATTATTTAATGTTTGGTATAAGAAGTGGTGTACAAGCATATGTTTTCTTTTGGATGGCTTCTTTGGGTTCTATTATTGTTTAGGGTTTTTACTCTGAACTGGGTCAATATCTGCCTCATTAATTGTCTTCTGAGATTTGACCCGTTATTCTGAACAGTCCTTTAAGACCTCTCAAGAGAGGGATGAAAGCAGCCCAAATTGCTGCTTTGGTTTTATTTTAGGCTGCCTGAATTAACTGAACAGTTCTCTGAATAAGCAGGAACAATTAAGTCTCACAGTATGAAAGCCCACAGGAGAAGGTAGGCAGGGGAGTTCAAAAGATGGAGCTGGGATAGGGATGATCAAATTTCTGCAGTTCTGTCCAGGCCCAACATGGAAAAGGAGGCATAAAAGAACACACTGATGCACTTTTCTATGTGTAGATATAGGCAAGAACTCTAAAGTCTCTTTATAAATTTACCATAGCACATTCACTCCTCAGAGTACAAGGAATACATGAGAAACAGCAGCCTGGTCTTCACTACAGCCCAACTTTGATCAAAACCAAACAAACACACTGATACTCTTAATTCTGAAAATTGAATGCTGCAGTTCATCTACTTGGTTTCTTTTTAATATCATCAGTGAATAGGAGGCTAAAAACCAAATTTAAAAGAGGCAATTTGCTTTGGTTAATTCAATTGTCAAAAGTAAATAAAAATAACTGAAGAAATTGAAAAGGAAAGATAACATGCCTCATTTGTTAACATGGGAAACACTTTGCAGTTTCCTCTCCTGAGGCCTGTTGCACTTATCATGGATTAGCTGCCTGCTGGATAGATTATACATCTGAGTTTATCCAAATTTTCTGACATCCATAAATGCATCAGTAAAACAAATTATATATCTCATAGAAGATATTTCGTGGGATTTTTTTTTACCACTGACTTCACTGAACATCGAGATAGACATTTCTGAGCACTTTTGTTCAGCAGACATGGGCAAACATCACTTTCTAAATTCCACTGTGATATTTGCAAGAAAATGTATCTGCACTCTCAGGAATGAAACCTCATGTCCTGAGACAGCGAGAGAGATGTAGAGGTAAACAAGGAATCTGAGTCACTGAGAAACAGAAAAAACTATTCAGTACCAATAAAAGTCTCTGTTTGTGGGACACAGAAATGCTGGTCTAAGATATGCAAAATAATACAGGAATAAATAGAAGATTCAAGATCCAATTCAGCGTCTTTTCCTTTTCTTTTATTCAAAGACATCTATGTTTCCTGCCACAATTGCAGTTAACAGGTATTTGTCTCACTGTCATAAAGCAAAATTTTCCATAGAGTTTTTCTCCTTTTTTATGAACAAACATGTCACTGTTTCAGTGCCAGGTTCAGTTCTAGTGTAAATTCAAATAACATCAGCTGGGTGAGTCA
Organism: Pachyramphus minor; assembly: GCA_013397135.1. Taxonomy (NCBI): domain Eukaryota; kingdom Metazoa; phylum Chordata; class Aves; order Passeriformes; family Tyrannidae; genus Pachyramphus; species Pachyramphus minor. Next base: position 395,240 of record VYXB01004361.1, on the reverse strand, counting down.
AATGAAGTAAGAACCTTCTACCAGACACTCCTTTCCCCAGGGACAATGTAATAACCAACAACCCTTTCTGACTGCAGATATTTTATTATCTGATTGAACCTGGAAAAATATTTGTACAGATTGGATGCCTCACCAGGATGCTACCACAAAACTGGAAATCATTGTTCATCATAATTATTTTCTCTCAAATATATCAAAGTCTCGGCTCTCAGTCTTCAAAGGCCCCTTCTAAAAATTGAAACAATTTTAGTTACAGCTCCTAAATTTTCCACAGGCTACTGCTCAGCTTACTGGAACCAGAGCTTAAACTGCACAACTGCTGAGAGTTGGCTTAGCAACAGATATTCATTTCAGAGATGCTTTTGTGTTAATTAGTATTTAGAATTAAACACTTGCTATTAAATACTACACTGCGATTTTTGTGGATGTCCATGAGAATTATGCTTATGGCTGTGGTTATTTTATAACAGAAAAGGTGTGGTGACATCAATGCTTTGTAGGAGCAGTTGTGACTGTGCAGAAAACAGAAATTCTAAATATACAAAACATGTATCATTTAATAACTTTGGTCCTGATGGAAAAGCAACATTATCAGAATTTGGACATGGATCCAGATCATGGTTTCATAGCTGGCCTAAATCACTGTAATGGATCAAATTAAAACTCCTTGTCCAAACATCTGCAGCTCCTCAAAACATGACCTAGTGAACCATGACCAATTCAGCAGGTCATGGCAGAACCACAAGCGCTGAATATCTGAGTCTGCAGAGACAGAGATGTTATTTTGTTCTTTAAAATAGATGACTAAAAATATTTTCACAGCAGCTAATTGAGTAAGAGCACAGAGTGATTGATATGAGCAACTTCAATTTTTCAAAAGCATAAGGAAAATTACTGAGAAGCTCTGCTGTGACAGCAAAAATAAACTCCATATACTGGTGTTGTGAATAATTAAAGAAATTCAGTGTTGGCACAGAGTACAGTATTTACATAAGATGTGAAGGGGGAAGAAAGGGTGGGACCAAGGTCAAAGAAAATATGGACTGTCTTACATCTTACTTGATCTTTGTCTATAGTTGAAAGCAAGTGTAAGGCATTTTAATTTTCTTTCATTTCTTCAGTAGAAACCCAAAGAAACCAAAGCCCAAAGACAATAGAGAGTACCTGGGAAATTTGTCTGAATCCTTTTCTATTAATCTGTTGAAAGAGAAAAAGAAAAAAGGAAAAACCTCAACAGATAAAGCAGAATGACAGATCTCACCCTAAGTGAGCTACACCAGAAGGGAAACCCAAATGTGCCTCATAAAAAGTCCAGCTGGGTTAAGGACAATGGGTCTGCATAAGGGCTACCCAAGGAGGAGAATCTGAAACAGGACAAAGAAATAAAGGAAAAGTGTCTCCTTACAAATTAATCTGGCAGAATTGTTCATATTTGTGAGATTTTTGTTCATCATGAGTAACAATAAGTACATAGCACTGAGTTTTGAAGGATCCTGGGGTTTGGGAACATGGAATATCCAGACTGACTAGAACAACCATGGAAAAAGGGTAGCAACAATTATGAAATCATAGCTGTATATTTTTTTTTGGTGCTACAATATATTTCATTGACTTAGTGAAACAATTATAGTGGCAGATGCTGCACTTGCCTCTAAGAAATATTAAAAATGCCACCACCCTCATTAAGAAAAGTTCAGGATCAAATGACATATCACTTTATAGCAACATCTGTTTTGGGGAGGAGCTGGGGGGAGTGATGGAGGGGCAGAATAAGAGAGCTACATTGCATATATGCAATAAATTTCTGCTTGCAGAAGCAATTTATAGAGTCACTGGGAAAGCCAGAGCAGCAGTGAATGTCACTGTAGGAAGTATCACTCCAAGGTGACACCACATGATTTACAAGTTCAGTCTTCAGGAGAACTCTGTGTTCTACAGCCCAATTCCCTTAAAACAGGCTCCTGAAAATGTAATTTTTTGGGGGGTGCCTGCTCCAGATCAGTCCCATTTGGAAGGTGTTTGGTAAAATCTATCCCCTTCCTTCTCCCTTCAAACAAAACCAATGACAGTAATTCCAGAGGAAGCAATTGGCCATATTTCCTGGCAGATTTCCCAGATGAACAAGGATGAGATTATCAGAGGCATCTGCAAATTCATGGATTTATATCCCATTAAAAATAAATGGGGTTTGGCAGTCCAAATGCCTTTCTAAAGATGTTTGTGTCTTTAGATGTGTTTTCTGCTTTACAGCAGTCCCACACCTGTGGCATGGACATGAACTAGGATAGGCAGTTCCAAGGGAACTGAAAGTCATGGATTTGAATCCTCAACAAAGCAGCCACTTAAGCCTGAATTTCACAGTTTTCATGTGCCACAAAACACTGTAAAAATCAGCATCAATGAAAGCAAGCATGGTGTTTAATTAAGAAAGAATACCAATTTGAAGATTTTCCTTACTAACATCATGGCCAAGCTTTCCTATTTTACTGTAAATCAACTCTTCCACTTTCCAGATATTTTCTAAATTGAGTAAGTTCCAATATCCTGCAAAATAATAATAATAAAAAAAATTACCTGCTGTAATGTTTTTAAAGAGTTTATCTCACTAAACATAATTTCTGTGCTACGGGGAACCGCCAGATCCTCAGGTCTACAGAGGAGATCTCCAGTGCTTGAGCAAGGGTTCAGGAGCCCAGGTGTCTCAGAAACTCCTATCCACAAAAGGGAACCTTTCTGATTCAGTTCTAAAAGAAATAAAATGCAAACTCTTTGCTGCAAGCTTTTTTATCTCACCAGAGCAGACTGCAGAGTGAGGTCAGAGTGACTCCTCACCAGAGGCAGAACTTGGATGTCTGTGTTTAAAAGAACATGAACATTTTGTTCACGTTTTTATAGATTGATACCAACTAAAAACCTGGACTTTGTCTCATTCTTTTCGTTCTGTTTTTTATTTTAAACTGAAAGTTTCAGGTACAAACCCAATGAAAACAATTACATTCATAAACTCAGGAGAATCTTTAATACTAGAGCCTTAATATAGTATTTAAGTTATCTAGTCTCGTTTTCATCTGGTTTTGAAATGTCAGAAAGAGTTGGCCTTTTCTCCTGGGGTTGAAATAACGTGTGCCTCTACCTCACATAAATAAGGGAGAGAAGAAAGTGTCAGGAAGAGCACAGCTCCTAAAAACCCTGAGCACACCATCCACAGCAGCTCTCCTGAGCTTTTGTGAGCTGAAAACATGGAGCTGACAAAGAACATGTGAGACTTTCTCTCCTGCAGTGCTGGAAGTTTGTTCCACCCTGGAAAGGAGGGATGGGGCCATCAGTCTCTCAGCTGCCAGATAATCCTCACAGCAGCATTACTTGCAACATCACCTCTCTGCCTTCAGTGAGATGTCATAGGAATGAAAAATGGAAAAAAACAGTGTTCTGCAGCTGCAGAGGGAAGAGTAGGGGAGGAGATCTTAAATCAGCTCTGGAAAGTCCTGCAATTGCTGTCTGCTCACCTGCCAGGTGAGTCTGCAGTGCTGTCTGCTGCTTAATACCACAACATGGGCCCAAAAGCAAAACAATAGGAAAGATAAATTCAGTGCATAGTTTATTCATAGCATTTTATGAATGAGAAATATGAAAATTATAAGGATTAAATTAATCATAGAAACTGAGGAAATTTGGACAACATCCCTAGTGTTTCTAGTTCTGCAATAAACTTAATTTGGTCTTGAACAAGGCTCATAAGCTCTGTGCCTCAGTTTCTCATTTGGGAAATAGGAGTGGCACACCAGGATGCTCTTTGCACATCTTGGACCTACACAGTTCAATCTGAAAGCTGGTTGGAGTCACTTCTGCAGAACCATCTGGAAAGTAGAGATGGTTGAATTACATCTGAAACTGGGGTTTTAGGAGAAGGCACAGCCCAGCACCTTTGGCTGGGGAGAAACCCCAGAGAGTGGCTGCAGGAGAGAACTGAATTAAAAACAGAGACACAAATCAGACAGGCCAGGGGATGTGCTCTTGTGGTCTGCTGTTGTGTTCTGGAAAGTAGCCAGGGAAAAACAGTTTCCTGAGATCCAAACTCCAGGCACAACTGATTGCAATCTGGGAATTTGGTGAATTGATCATGTGAAAGCCGACCCTGAGCAGTTTGAAGATGTGCACCTGTGTAATGCACAGCACAACGGGGCATTGATGCCTAATAAGAGTAGCAGAAATAAAAAGGGTTTGTAGGAATTTCACTCTTTCAGAAAATACATTAAGCACCACTGTGGTACAGTGAGAGACAGCAGATGTTCGTGTGAACTTGAAAAGAGGCATCGAACAAAGCACTTTCCACCTGAGAAAGTGAAGTTTATATGTTGGACTATTGTCTCAAGTACAAGAAAACTGCATCTCAGGCTCTCATTTACGTACCTTAAGTAGTTTAATGGTGAAAAAAAAAATCAATGCTAATTGCATATGTTTTCAATAATACTCTAAATTACCCTATTAAAATAAAGACATGCCTCAGGAAACAGCTCCTGTCATGCATATTAAAAGAGAATCCTTTGTGTTTATTATTTCCTTTCTCTCTCTGTGTTTCCTGGTGAAGTCTCTGGCTGTTTGTATAAGCTGACCATGTGCTCTTGTCCTGTCAGACTCCCCAAAAATAAAAAAAAAAAGAAAAGGAAAAGGGCAAAACCACACACTAAGATGAATTAATAATGAAAATCGGACCTCACAGATGATACCCACCTTACCAGCATTTTTGAAGGCAAAAGGCATAACCCAGCTTTTAATGCATGGTCTGGTGATGGAGTAAAGAAAACCCAGATGAAAAGAGGTTCTAACCAAGAGCTTCAGCCTAAAACTTTACAAGAGGGGTTCTGGAGAGCTGCACCTGGGGCAGCCCCACCAGCACTGCTGAGCAGCTGCCCCGAGGAGAGAGGACATCAGCACTGTAAAGGATATTAGCAGGTTCTCTGTTTTTAATAGAGGAAATAGTTCTTCAGTAGCATCTGGGATTTGAGTTAGAAGCTCACACTGGGAAGGCAGAGACCTCATTAATGAAACAAACCCACATTTTAGAATACCTGTGTGTCCTAGGCAGTTATATACATATGTGATGTATTGCATTAGCTGTCTTCTCACTTGGCAGGGACCAGTGATCGTAGATACAACACAGAGGCAGTGGAAAATCAAGCAGGAATTGTTAATCAAACACACTTGCAATGTCTACCACTGCATTGTACAACTGAACATTGTGTAAACAGCCAGTGCTCCTTAACCTCATCTGCTTTTAGCAGCAGCTCATACCTCTCTTTTTCCTTCCCCACATAACCACAGAGAATTTCCTTTGGCTCGACAGCCAGTCCCTGAAAATCATTCTGCCCCTGAGCACTGACTTCTTGAGAGGACACAAACAAATTCAACAGCCATGTATAAGAATCAAAGCCTAAATATACATATAAATCTAAATTCTGTATCTAACTATCTTTACAGCTCTAGGACTCACTAAAGTGAAATTTAGGGGACAAGAACACTTATACAATCCTCTTCTATTTCTCATTTGTAATGGAAACAGGTATTCCATGGAATGAGCATGTAAGGAAAAATTATAGAGCTGTAAACTGCTGGAGATAATAAAAGTCATTCCTACAAACTGACTTTTGCTGAAATTCAACAAAGAAATAGCAAATATATATTAGAGATGGTCCAACCACAAATGCAAGCCTGTGCATAGAATCAGCTGCTGTTTGTGGCTATAAAATATTCGGTGCTCTTTTAACCATACTGGGGAGATCCATTAAATTCAGCAGAAGAGAAATAGTCAGTGTAAAAGCTATGTTCATAAGTGGCATAAATCTGAATTTTTCAGGACAAAGACCTGACATATCTTTATGTCTCTTCTTTGCCTCTCTTTCTCCAAGAGAAAAAGCATTTTTTTCCTCAAAGTTTCTGTAATCCACTGAGTGTGACAGGGAACTTCTCCAGATCACCATTAGCAGCACCATTCGGAAATTCTAAACAAAAATTCCACTTGATTCAGTCTATGCTTTGAATTTCCCCCCAAAATAGGACTCATTCCCAAAGGTGCAACCACAAGCATTTCATCAGAACACAACCAGCAGTCACAAAGACTCACACCCAGCTGAGGAGATACCAAGCTCCAGAATGCCCACATCTTTGAGTTTGTGTTAGGGCTTACTTGGGTAAAGGGAGACAGCACTCAAAGTCCTGCAGTCATTTGCCATAACATCATGTGCCACGTTTCATGTAAATGAAATTCTAAGCAAGCAGAGAATGGCAAGAGGGCAACATCAACCAAATGTGTGGCTACAAGCCAACAGTGTCTGACATAAACTCTTATCTTCTGATGCCTTGCCTAGAACCAACTAAATTGTGCAAGACACTTGTTTAATTTTAGAAAAGCTCTCCAGTGTCCTTAAGAAACAGAGACATGACTGTGATGGTGTTCTATGCATTGTGGGGTTTTTTTTTTCCTCGAGAGGTTTTGCAAGGATCAAAGTGCCTGTGAGCAATGGGGGCCAGGAATAAACATTACACAGAAACTCAAATTAGAGAAGCCAAAGAAGATGAAAGAGTTGGGCTGGAGGCTGGTGCTGTGCAGGGCTCCCTGTAGGAGGCCCAGCTTCTGTTGGTGACAGGGGATGGTCTCCATCCCCTCCAGTTCACCTTGGAGAAGAGCAAGAGCTGGAAAAGAATTGTGTGTTTTTCAGTGAAGAGCTGTGTCAATTAAAATCAACTTCATAATGTGAAAAATCCAGATAGAATGTGTCTTCCCATTTCGCTGGAAGTATAAATATTTTAAAGGAGAAATAATTAGATAAAATAAGCCAGGAACAACTGAAAATCGAACATCTACCTATAGAAAGGGATACTAAAGCATATTGGAAAGTTAAGAGACTTTTGGGGGAAATGAAAGCTATGTGGCTAGAAATGAGCAAAGTACCTTGACTTGCATCAAAAAAATTGCTAATAATCAAAATGACATTGAGAAATTACAGCAGTGGAAAGAGAGCACATAACAAGCAATTTAAAATGTAAATTCCCTGCAAATGCAAGAAAACCCTGCAGATACTCTGAAGGCAATCAGAGAGCAAAATCAAAATTAGAAAACCAAAGACAAGAGAACCTCATATGTTCAACACATCCTTATGTAGTTATGAATACTACTGCATGCCATTCCAATATTTCTCAGTTTCTGATCTGAAAATAGACATGAAGCCTGTGGCAAAATGGGGGAAGGTTTTATGCCCTATAGCCAGAAGGTCTGGGGTGCAGCTCTACAGCTTTGATTCGAGGGTCTCCCCCTTACCCACATATGACCTGACCAGGTCAGTCCATCCCTTGACCTGGGATAGATTTTGGTATTTGAAACAAGATAAGACCCCTAGGAATTGAGATTCCTAAATATTATATGATATTACGCTGGGATCCCTCTAATTACTCTTTGCTAGTGTTCCAACACACCTAACAGTGTTTCTCACTTTAGTACAGGAGAGGAGCACTGTTTTTCCTGTTGGAAAGTGCTCTATATCCATGCTGCAGTCACAGCAGAGACTGTTGGACATACATCTGAGATGATGTGGGAACTGGTGACAGTTAATTTGCAGGAGGATGTGAACTGCACACATTAAACATCCAAGTATTTACGAGATAAATCTGCTCCCTCAAAACGAATTCAGTTCCAATACATTGCACTGAACAGCTCTGTAAGTGTTAAATGAGCACTTGCACAGAAGCACCAAAGATTAGGAAGATGTGGTTCCGGCCCCTGTCCCAGACCTGGTGCTGGTGCCCAAACTCCACAGCAGCTTAGCAGCAACTCTGCCAGACTGAGAGTGGCCCTACAGGTGAGGCACAAAGGCAGACTAGGAAGACTGTCTTATGTGACTAGTTATGGCTTTTGGTGCACTTGGGTCTGGTGACTGGCCACAGGAAGCAGAAGTTAACATCCTGCCTTCCCACACAGTGAGAGAAGGGTTTAGCTGTCACTATTTCACAAAAGATGTCCTGTTATTTGCAGGAGAGGAGTCCAGAGTGTGATTTTCTAGAGCAGTCCAGCACTCAGCACCTGCAACTCCATGGGGCTGGGATTGAGACAAACCCCACAGCTGGTGGGTCCCACTCTTTAGCAAGCTCTAATCAGAACCTGCCTCAGGTGAAGGATCCAGGTATCTTATTCTACAACACTGGAAACTTTCCTAACCTTTAACCACCCCATTTCAGTCTTTTCTTTGAGTATTGCCACTGCAAACTGCAGAAGCATAAGCAGGTTTGCTGGACCTACTGCACTCTTGCTACATCCATCATTTAAATGTCATTGAGAACTTTGAGACCTTGATCATCTGTCTCCTAAAAGACATAAAGTTGAAGCAAATTTCTCAGCACTGTTCTTCCATGCAGTGAGGAGGCCACTGAGCCTTTGTATTTTCAGTTGTGAACCAATTGCATTTTCTAATTCTCTGCTGAAGTGCAAAATTACACACACAAAAGCAAGCACAAGGAATGCTAATTTGTGGGTGTGCATCAGAAATGAATCATTCCACAGTCATCACCCCCTCTACATCTTATATTAAATTACTAAAACAACAGTGACACTATTCATTAATTTAACTGCTCAGTCTACGTGTTTTATTGTATTTAACCCTGGGAATTATGCAGAAAAACCCTGAATAAATGCCATGCTTGCAAAGCTTCAGTTTTCCTGATATAAACTACCACAGCATGAAACTATCATAAAACTACAGTTCTTTTTCTCCTTCTACACTTCAGCTGAACTTCATATCCCTGTAGGGGAGAAGAGGGATGAAAAAGGCTGGAGTGAGGATTCTTGTACTCACCAGGTACAGCTCAACCAGTGTGGAGGAAACCTATGGAGAGGCAAATGACCATTCCTGCAAAAAAAGAAAGGTAGAATATAGTTTCTTGCCTTTGTTACCTGGTCCCTGATCTGCTCCTACACAGATATTAACAGTTCCAAATTTAGGATGTCACGTTTAACTTGTAAAGTGCAGTGTTCTCTACAGCTGGCTTCAGCAAAGGGCTGGGAGACACCTGCTACCCAGAGCAGGGTGACAGTTTACAGATGCATGTCTGACAGAATCTACATGCTGTTCATTTTATCCTTGGGTCATTTTAACCTCCTTCTTAAATATCCCTTTGCTTTGAGCTGGTATGTTGCCAGGCAAAAAAAGGTCTTAGCCTATAGCTGCAATTCCCAAGCTGCATGACAAATACTAAAATGCAATTAAACAAGCCAAAGGTACGTTTGTCAGACAATATTCAGCAGAAATTCTACCACAGAAAAATAAACACAGTGCATTTTAAGCAGCAGGAACACACACACTTTTCTTTGATTGGTTGCTTTGGCCACTGCTATCAGTCTCCAGCTATTATGAACATCTCTTCTCCTTTCTTTTCTGGCCTTCTTTCCCATCTCTGCAGCTGTTTAATTCTGAATATTGGCAGGGGAAATTAATTTTTTAATTACCCATGTTTTGGTAGTCGGATGAGCAAAATTCAGTCCTGCTTGGGATTAAAATGTTGGGTTTGATCCTCTGGGCAGTTCTTCATGTGCTTATTATGGATGTTATTGCTTATGAACAGGAAGACCAGCTGAGTCCCTATGGTGACTAATTTCATGGGGTCTGGAAAATAGGTCCAATGGTTTTATCACATAATCCTGTGGGCAGGTAAATCAGCTACATAAACATTTGAAGCAGAATTATAATTTCTGACTCACTGCAATCTCACACCCATTTTTTTATCTTTCTACCCATAATCTGTCTTTCCAAATAAACCCTTAAAGAATGCAATTTATTCTTCATCAAGGCTTAAAACCCCCTAAATGTGAGACCATTTATAAAATTCTATCAAAATTGGATGAACTGTAAAAAAAGTGAACTAGAACTAGGTCAATACAAGAAAAATCTACTTGTCACTTAGATATTGGACTAGATTTAAGAAGATTTAATGCAATTCTCAAATCCTTCACAGATATCAAGAATGACCTTTGGACAATCACTGTGTTTCAAGTCCCCTTTATGAAATAAAGATGGCAATAATATTGACTCTCTTTGCTTTGAGGCTGTCTTGTCTGCTTAATTGTAAGAACCCAGAGTGAAAGATGACTCACTCTTTGTTAATCTGGCCTTAAGCATTTCCTCTTTCTCCCATGGTTTTCCTCCGAACTGTTAGAATGGATTTTATTTTTGATTGAAGAAATAGGTTTGCTCTAAAAGGTCTTCCTTTTCTATAATTAGTGTTTACATTGTGGGAAGAAATAAGGGGTTGTCCTTTTTCTTTTTTTAAGAAACTTATTGCAAGTCAGCACTCCTTCTCTGGCTTAAAAAATGGGAAAAAATGGTATAACAACACAGTTCCATTTGCCAGTTGACACCCAGATACCCTTATTAATAAAGATAGTAGTTTAGAAGTTTAACTTCTCACCGTGGCATTTACTCAATAAGACACTGTAGAACTAAATCAAAAGATCAATATTTGACCCTATGAATTTGTAGCCACCAAGACATCCCCAATATTTGTATATATGGTCCTAGATATAGTTTAATCTATATACTTCTATTCCAATAAACATCATTTAGAAGTCTGTGCAAACATCATATTTGAAATAACTGCAAGAAGCAGCAGTTGCTGTGTACTTATCCCCATCCATGGGTTTTGTTGAGGGGCTTGGCAGGAGATGAGGAGATGTTTGGATGGTGCAGCACGTGCCCTATTTTGCCTCTAACACAGCACCTGTGGCCACATCTCTGCTGAAACCCAGCACAACACTTTCCTTGATGATCCCACACCTGCAAATGAGTTTTAGAGGACTGCAACCTTCATTTTCAGTACATTTCTAAGTATTGAAAATCCGAAACTCAGAAACCGGATAGCCCTCGGAATGAGCTCAACATTTATTTGTAGAATTCCTTGATACCTTCTAATCACAGGCTGGTTTGAATCTTGAGGCCAAAGCTGCATAAACCAGTAACTTTCTGCTCATCTGCTGTGTTTGCACACTGGAGCTGGGGAAAATACAGAGGAAATTGTACCTAGAAGTGTAGATGATTTATAGTGCCTCGGGCCAAGTGATACAATTTATGCACTATGTCCTACATAGCCAAGCCCAAAGGCTCTGCATAACTCTGATGAGGCTTTAATTTACTTCCTGTAGTGATAGCACAGTCTGTCATATCAGAATTTAAGTACATTAAACAGCAACACCATAAAACTTCTCATTTTCATTCATAAGTCAGAAGTAATTCCAGCAGGAAAAAAAAAAAAGATATTTCACATCAGAAACAGATTGTCATCTTTTGAGGGATTTTTTTTTCATTTGAAAGCTGTAACAGTGACATCACACATACCTTTCTGATCCTTTGGTTGGAGATAGTGACAGGCAGCAATATATGGACATTATATGTGCACCCCCTGGGTAGCACAATAAATTAACACCAGGTGCAATGAGATGCAGCACATATGCAGTGATCAGCAAACGTGTTTTCTTCTGAGACTGGGTAATTGACTGTCTGGGCTCTCCTGCTCCCTGTTGGCTCTCAGCCAAGCTAATTGAGGTGATCAGAAAACAGGTCCTACACACCTTACCTTACCTTCCAGAGCGCTGGGATCACTCACCCAGGCAGCTCAGGAGCGTCGGGGAAAGGGATTGGGAGGGACAGGGAGCTGCTTTCTAAGCAGGTCCTTACTGGTCATGGTTCAGGTCAGGGCTTTGTTCTGCCATCTCCCCACCCACATGGGGAGGTAAGAATTGGACTCCCAGAACTCTGTTCTGGTGTCCTTCCTCTGTGACCTGGTGTCACCTACAGTGGGACACCTGTCAGTGCAACACCTGCCCAAGGCATGAAACCCTAACACAGGCCAAGAGCCACACTTGGGATTATTATGGAGACTTAATCATACACAGCATTGTGAATTCCAGTCTGCCATAAGACACTCTTAAAAAATCTAGTCATAGTTTCCCTGGATTGAAATGATAATGGGTTCTCATCTCCTATGGACACTTGGAGAGGAATATGCAAAACAACCTGAATAAGGGATGACACATGCACATGGGTTAAATGGAATTATTCTATGTAAACTCATTCCCTTCTGCCCAGAATAACTGAAACTAATACATATATATCAGACTTACAGGCTCATGCCACAGAGTTTAGAGACAGACTTCCCAAAGGGATGAATTTTTCCTCACTTGCATGTGTGAGTTTGGTTCACTGACAATTAAATTTACATATGCCCTGTTTTTATTATTAATGGCAAAAAGAAAATACTTGGCTAGACTTGGCCTGCAGACTGGGTAGATTGCTTTTCATCTAATTTTTCTGGGTAAACTCCATCTTGTTTAACACAAGTTAAGTTTATCCTGATGTAGACGTTCACAGGGGCTGAGAAATCTCGCAGCTCAAGAGCTTCCTAAAGTAGCTAAAGCACCACCTGAAGAAGCAAGAATAAGTAGAATAATGTCTGATTTCTTGTGCTTCTCTCAAGCTTTTTTGCATTTTCCTTTTCTTTATTCTCAGATAGCAACCAATTAAAATAATTTTCTTTTGTCAAACATTCTCTTCTCCAGTTTCTGCAAATTCAGGAACTCTCGGTGAAGTTCAAACACTAATTAATAAACTCAGCAGAGGGTGAAAGTCCAGCTATCAAGTTCCATTAATACAAAAGGTTTTGAACTGCAGCAGTAATCATACTCCAGCAAATTTGCTGTACAATGACTTGTCATTTGATCCTGTGACTGAGGCAATTTAAATAGCACTCAAAAGTTTCCTGTTATACAAAAAAAAATAAAAAGTATGTTTGCTATTGAAATATTTCATTGAAAGAAACAAACAAACAGTACAACTCTCTGAGAGGCAAGTCCCTAAAAGGATGATTTCAGACATGAGCTGCATGTAGTTGTTTTTCAAACTAAACAACAGATCCTGCAAAGGGGAAAGCTGAAAACATCAGATTACCACCTGGGAATTTCTTTGACTCAGAAAAACATTTACAGTGATTTCAGAACCATTCTGATTCCCCTGAACTGTCCTTCAAATAATGTTAAAGGTATGTATGAGGGAAACCCTATTCTTAACATGCAGCTCCCCCAAAGATTCCAATATCAGAGCAGAACTGCACTTCCTGCACTTACACAGGAGAAAGAAATTCTACAGGTATTTTATGTTTTTCTTGACTTGCAGCTACATTAATTTTAACATTTTGTAATTTATGTTTCTGTTCTTTATGGAAGTGATTGCTGTCTCCTTTCCTGAATGAAGCATTTCTCTCTAATCATAATACAGTTCCTAAAAACCCATTAAAATCAGAGACACAGTGTTAAAATGTCAAGTGTGTAATTGATGTGTGAAATAAATGGACTCTCAGGGCTATGCAAAGGGTGAACAGGCACTCTGAAGGATACTCCAAATGAAGGCAGCAGTGTTGTCTGGTCAAACACAATAGACAGCAACATTTTAAGCCAGCTTTTACCACTGCCCTTCTTTCTCTTGCCTGACAACAGCTGTAAAACACAAACAAAATTTCAACGAATACAATATTTCACTTGGGCAAAAATTCTACTGGAAATCTCCCAATTCTCTGAAGGAGAAGCAAAATGAGAAAGATTTGGAAGCAGAGGAAGGAGCCTGATTTTTTTTTTCATTACAACAGCAGAATATCATGACACTGAAGTTGGATTCTGATTCCTTTTTTCATGGTATAGTAAAAAACCAGGAACAGCCCCCACTGACCGAAGCCCTGAGCAAAGGTTGGAAGAGAGGGATGCTCCAATGACCTAGAAGATAACTCCAGAGAAACCTAACTTTTGGCACTTTCAGGAACTGAGGAATAATTATGGATCTTATGCAAATGAAATTTCTCTCCATAAAACAAGCAGAGGTCTAATCTCTCCTTAATCTTTTCAGCTTGTTCTCCACCCTGAAAAGCTGTTGCATCTTGTGATTGCATAAAAAAATGACACTTCTACATTTAAGAGGCTAAGACATCAATGTGGATATTTATGCAAATAGAATCTATTAATATATCTTCCTTTTCAAAGAAGTTGTGTCATTTCACACTATGATAAAAGAATTTTAACTATTCTATAATTCAAGGGCACGGATGAATACCTTTGAAACATTTAAAGAGGACAGATAGGTGTATAGATGGTAAAGATTAATAGTCTAACATTCTTCTAATCAGTATGAAGATTTTAATTTCCACTACTACCAGAAGAATTTAAATGTCTATTTAATTGCATAAATATTGCCAAGTATCATATTTTATATTTCTACAGTCCTTATGAATATTCATATAAAAATGATGATTGCAAATAGGTTGTCAATAGAGCAGATAGACAGTCTGAAATGCTTAATAGTAATCATGATAATAATAATTGACCCTTGTATAGCATTTCCCATCCAAGGCATATAATGGCCTCTTCTCTTCAAATTAACAAATCTTAATTAGGATACGTCCTAATTACCTTGGGAGACTGCAGCCTGAGAGAGTAAAATGAGGAAGATTGGTCTACAAGAAAAATTCTGGTCCTGTAGACAAGCAGTGGAGTGTAACAGAGGGAACCTGGGCTGAAGAGAGAACACTGGTCCATGTGCCAAGCACTAATTTTGGGCAGGTCTGAGCCCTTTGTAAAGACTGAATAATTTGGCTTAATTCCCCCTTCATTAAAGCCTCCAAGTAGTTTGGGAGTAAAAATTAATTTAGTATTTTGGCCATTTAAAGTGGTGGAAGTTGTCACCTGTCACACTGTCATTCCAGGTTCTATATTGTTTCACTATGAAACAATATATTGTTTCACTATCACTTCTATCTGCCACTCAAATCCCTGAGAACACAATTCCAAGCATGTAAATTCACTCCCTCCACTGACAGAGTCTTTAGCCTGCAATAGAGCTCTGTTAGGAAAGCAGCCTTCCATTGATATCAGCCATTGATTTTTGTCATCAGATTCTAATGAAAATTAAAATTAACATGTTTTTTCTTTAACAGAGGAAAAAAGTTTTTAATTAACCTGAGTTTCCTCTGCAATAGCTGGATAGAAATCCCTGCAGGTGCACCCCAACCAGCAGAGCCAACGTGCACAGTATGATCTTTCTCCCCTCATGGGTACATAATGTAATTTACATTTTCATCTCTCTTTAATTTCTGATTCTGTTTCACATTTTGGTCATAATTTACTTTATTAGAAATTAAACAGTTCCATAGAATGCATTCTTTCCATGGGTGGACTACAGTTAAATATAAAGTTCCTCTCTGGTATAAATCACCAGAACTCTACTGACATGAAGGGAGCACAGTTGATTTACACCAGTTTAGTACCTGCCAGCAAACCTCTGAAACACAAAATATGTCCTTTTTCTTTTCCTCTTTTCTTTAAGCCACTCCATTTTTATTACCCTTTGAAAGCAACTCTGAAGTGTTTACTTGTCAAGAAGATAAAATATTTGCCGTTAAAGTTCATTCCCTTAAGTTTTACAGTGATTGCCAGTGGTGCAGGGGTCATTCTTCTCCCCATCCCAAACCCCAGGTCCAGTACAGAGATATCAGTTAATGTTCAGAGGAACAATGAGCTCCCAGGCACAGGGACAGAACTGTGAGCCTGGGAACTCTGCCTGGGAGCCAGAGCAGGAGCTCTGCCCTAAAATTCACCTTTGTCCTCTCTGGGCAGCAGCAATTTCCCCAAGTTATCCATGCAGCAATCAGGTAACAAGAGAAATATGTCCAAATGCCCACTGGCCAGTTAAGCTGTCAAATCCCTGTTATTCCTGAGTGCCTTCTGCATGGGATTTTTCCAAAGCAGACCTGGCACAGTCAACACCCATGAGTAGGGGGCAAAAGGTGAGAAAAGGGCAGAAATCACTGCCAGCATCATTCTTTCAAGGAGAACATTTTGGTAGGGATTCATCAGAACTTGTTTCCATCAGTGGTTTGAAGTCTAAGACTTTATGGCTATTTAAAGAAATCAGGGAATGAATGGAATATTCAAAATTCTGATCTCCTTGTGAAATAGAAAAGTGGAAATAATTTCACAGAATCACAGAATATGCCACGTTGGAAGGGACCCACAATATTCTGATTTAGCTCAGTGTATTTCTTTGGTTCAAGGGAAAATCAGGGAAGGAGTAATGTGTTTACACAGAATCCTTTACCTTCAAAAGGAGCACATGAAAAGATACTGACTGAATCCATCAGCACTGGGATTTGAGGGATCCCATCCCTCATGCTTTCACCATTCTGGCATGCAATTGAGACAAATGCTGCAACCCACAAATCCAACTCTGGAACCTAGAATTCTCCCAAAAACTATTTCATTCAACCTAGCACACAGAATTTCCCATGCAGGAATTCTTTTTCACGTGGCAATGGCAAACATTCCAGAGCACCTGTGATAAGCTAAAAGTGTTCTGGATATGTCGAGATGATTGTAGCCTCTTGCAGTCCAGGTGCCTGCAACCCACTCTTCAACCAGCTTCCAGAACTCCTGAAATCCCCCTTTTGCTCTTTATACAGAGAAAAACATAAAAAAGATCTGAACTAAAGCCCACACCATGTGAGCATTTATTCTACTTCCCCAGAGAGCTGGTTTCATTTATCATTAACTCCCTGGATGCTGAGCTGACTTGTTTGATAGCCTGCAAAGGTTGAGTGTCTGCAGAGCTGCACTCTAACATGCTGCTTGATATTTTTAGAGATCCTCTCAACACTTCACAGTTCTCAAGCTTCTTGATCTTTTTATAGCTTGATTTACATAAATGTAAGGGTTTCTTTCCTCTAAATAAACATCCAAGCAATTCAAGGCTTAATTGATTTCCAGCCTGTTGCAAATGCAGCAAGAAAAGGCTAAAGATGAGAAATTATACTGATAAGTATATTTCATTGACAGAAAGAAAGACTGTGTTTATCTGAGAAAATATTGTTTTGGCAATTTCTGCACCACCTCAGTCAGAGAATAGTCTGTAATGCTTAGAGAGTACCAAACAAGTTTAAAGCCCAAATATTGCATTACTTGCACAAAAGGAATAAATAGTCCAGTGCTGGTAATTGAAAGCAAACTGCCAATAGCTTAAATCATCTGATCAAAAACTACTTCTTTCTGCATAACTCTGCATTATGGTCTGTTACCCCATTGCAATCCATAAGGTTTCCAAGGTTGTAAGATACAACTCACCATCAAGCTTTACAAATTAAACAGAAAATACAGCCAATAATTTATCCCTTGGGCTCTGATTACAGTATATCTGCTAGATTGGATCACTCAGAGAAAGCTTACTGAGGTTTTACTTGTGAAGAAGGATAAGCAGCCAGATCATGGTCCCAGTGCCCTGCTCTACCAATGCACCATCACTCTGATTTGGAATTCCAATTCCCAGGTTAAGCAAGACCTCAACACACTTTTACCCCCTAGAATTACTCTGCCAATCTAATGTTCAATCTACACCTCCTGTGGTTGCCCACTGATTACTTTGCTCTGTCAAAATTCATGTTAATGTTGTGAAAGGACAGAGATGAAGCCAAAATTTCCATCCTGCAGAAATCCCTCGGTTTTCAAAACTGCAGCAAGAAGAGGAGGGGGAAAGGTGAAATTGCTTTTTGTTCAGTATCAGGATGGAATTTCAGCAGGAAGACATTTTCAAGAGATGGGAATTAGCATAAAAATGGAAGAATGTAAACAGAGTTTGTTCATGTTTCTGGCATGGCAAGGAAAGTCTGCAGTCAGCTGAGGCTGGAGGTGATGCTTGTGATGGTTTCCATGCACGGGGTCCAAAGGAATGAGGGGAAGGATTTCTTCCAGCAGACTTTACCTGTCAGAACTAAGAGAATGCCCCAAGTTCATTGAATAAGCTTTTTTCAATGAAAAACTATCCCCTTTAGAGAACTTCAACAAGCTCTGAACACTTCAGCATCACACACCTCCTTTTCTGCCTTGGTTTTCATCTAACAGTATTTGCAGCATGTCCTATCTGTTTATATCCTTTATTCCACCATAATGCTGTCTGAAACTGTATTTCAGTCTGGTTTTATTCTCCCCTAGGTTGGTAAGAATTACAAAATTGTTCCCTAGAAGCCACTGAATACAAAGTAAGAGTGAAGACAGCCAAAACTCAACCTCCTGTCTAAATCCAAGTGTGGTGTTTACCCTTAGCCTCTTCTTGCTGTTTGCTTTCAGCTGTTATTTGGCATATGAAGACTGCTCACTGATGGCCCATTATGAGATGAAAAAGGTATTTAGTGATGGATTGTATTTATTTTGGGTGCACATTCAGAGCTCAGAATGCTGTAATGGGTTATTTTCTATGCATCTTAATGCTTAGATTGTATTTGAACTTCAAGATCAATTATTGTTTGGCTTTGTTTGTAAACAAACATTCAGAAGACTTGAATAATGGAGTATCACATATAAAGAGAAGAGAAAAAGAGATTTAATGCAAATATTCTGAGGAAAAAGGGCCACATGTAGAAAAGATAAAGTTAATATATTATGCTTAATGCATATTATTTTAAATGTAGCAAGAGATGAGCTTCGCAGCATGTCACATGTGACTAAGTCTTTTAAGCTGAAGAAATTGTGATGCTTTATGGGCTGAAAATGAGACAGCACATATTTTATAGACACACCAAGAGCTTTTTGCCATGGTTACAGTGCCAGCTGTACCTGACTGTCAGGGAGAACTCTGCTGAGTGCCTTTTGTCTCAAACATTCCATGAGCATGGAAGAAATGCTCTACCAAACCCTGAATGTACAGGTGAAGTGTGTGTACCATGGCTTTTTTCCCCACTGATTATCTAAGAAGTGTTCTTCTATTTTTTTGCTGGTTGGGCCTTGTTCCAAAATAGTGACAATCAGCAGAACCAAACCAGGTATTACACTGAGAGAAACTGCAGCAAAGTCGTGCTGAGTTTGCCTCCTGTCCCCCAAAAGTGACCATTTTTAGATATCACTGGAGGTCTAATTGCTGTCAAAGCTACTGATGATTCTTGATGTTTCAAATTCCTTGAGAGTTGAGTATTTTAAGTAATTTTAAACTTTAAGTTAACACTGTTTGCTGATAGAAAGGGTAGAATATGATAAAAGTACTAAGAGGTAGCAGAACAAGACAAATCTATTGTCTGGCAAATCTACTGTCTGATCAATACAATTATTAAACTGATGGACTAAGTGTATTTTTCTTGAGCCATGTAATTCTAATTTTAAATTAAACAGGAAAGAAAATCCATTATTTTTAAGGATATTGCACTTTCTTTGTTATAGCAAATAAATAAAGTCACAAACACATTTATTATGTCTGGTTCTTCTGCACCTCTATCAGACATTTCTATTAAAAAATGGCTGTTTGGCTGAGCAGGAATAGAACCAATTGATTTCTGTCATTATAGTCTTTGATAGTGCACACTTTTTAACCTTTAGTCAATAATTTATAGCTGAATATTAATTATTCAGTGGGTTATTTCACCAACACTATTTTCAAGAAAGTTGTTAGTTGGATAAATTATGCCTTTGAAGTGCCAGAGAAGCAACACTCAGTACTACCCACCTTCCATCAGAGGCACTGCTGTACAACCAGTAAATACCTGCTTGACAAATGCATGTTAAGAAGTTTAGGAGGAATTGCACTGTCTAAAGTTTAATGAAATCTTTAAAATTGAGGTCTAAAGATCATCACAATTATTTCCCATCATCCGTTTTTACAAGAGCTGCGAAGTCAAAACAGGAAGATAGGAGCTTATCTCACAATTAACCTTTTGTACCAAAACAGTGTTCAAAGTCTGCAGAAAGAAGAAAATTCCCCCATAGGCTTTCTGGGAACATTTGCATCACTTCCAGTGTCTCACAGGGCTGTTCTGATGTCACTCTGAAGGACACAATCCCTCAGTGAGACATTTGGCAGGCGGTGGAAATGAGCAGAGGTTGCTGTGATATCTCTGCTCTAAAAATATCCCGGTGAAAACCAATATCCTGGTGAAAAACAATGCACCATTATTTTTTCAGTCACACCTAAGCCTTTTTTTTTTGTTCAGAGGCAGTTTTGGGGTGTTTGGTTTCTTGCTACCCATGGATGAAGCTGTTATTTTTTCTCCCTGGCATCACCAGAGCCCTTTGACCCTTGCTGAAAACAGCTTTTACTCCAACTGTGTTAGCAAAGCCAATTCATTCAATGATTAAACCTTTTGCTGGTGTTGAGCCACTTTGTTTTCCACATTTCACTTTATTATAACAACTTTTTAATGGAATTGGTCATTTTCAGAATAACCAAAATCCCAGACTTTCTGGAAACACAAAATGGATTGAGGCAACATCATGCAATTAATGACTACACAAGATTTGAGCAAACCTGTCTCCTGTAGGTCATATAAAAACACCATGAGGTGCTTATTGATATGGAAACTGCAAAGTAAGGGAATTCTATCTCTCTTCCAATTCAGAGATGTTCTGAAATTCCTTTCTCTATTCTTCTGACTCTGTTTAGGGCTCATCTCACAGCGTGGCACCTCCTCTGACCTTTTAATCCACCACATAAAAGTTCTCAGAGAGCTGTCCATGTAGATGGAGTAAGTGCAAATCAGCACAGGAGATCTGGAGAGTCCTACACAGAATCTCCAGTTTCACTCAGCTCTTTGGAACAAATCAGTCACAGCAAAATTATCACTTCAATACAAATGTAAACAGCTTTGGTCTTCAAGATTAATGACAAAATTACTGACTTTTAGATATGAGACATGGGAAAATGTTTTTCCCTTCAAGGGTTCTAAGAGTACTAACAGAGAGTAACAGAGTCTTTTCTGAAAGTCTGTTTTCAGACTACAGCTTTCTAGGATTTATCATGCTCTGAAGAAACACCTGATCATCTCCTGGAAGCTGTTCTTGACATTTAAACCAGACTTCAGATGTTCCCTTACAGGTATTTGCACCCTAATCAGTAAGTCCTTATTTCCCTACAGGAATGTATTGCCATCCTTTACCCCTACTGAGGCTTATCATTTTCCATATATCAAGAGTGTCCTTTCTCCTTCAAATCCCTCTTTACCTAACTTGCTTGCACTAATTTCCCCACAAATCATCACTGCTTGCCTGAGAGGTTGATGCCATAACAGCTCTCCTGTATTTAACTTCTGTCAAAGCCACTGAGGGAAAAACAAGGACACGGTTTTAAAAACCCCTAACAACCTGAACACCCAAATTTAAAAGGTCTGATTTTGAGAAAGCTCCCAGCAATTACTCTCTGTCGACTCACTTTGATTAGGTATTGAGCTGATTCTCTGGATTGTGACTCATTCAAAAGCACTGGTTTGGAAAAAAAAAGACTTAAAATTAATAATTATTTTTGATACTGATAAATCCTTTCAAAATGAGTCTGTGATGTGCAGCGAGCACTTGTTTGAATTCTCAGGTCCGTATTCAAATAAGTAACTGCATAAATAACCAGATGCAAATAAATAATCCTGGCAATAAATAAATGTTCTTGCATCAAACATGAAAAACGTATCAGTTCTGAAAATGAACTGAAGGAATTATTGTTGTTATAGAAACTTCCTTTTCAGCTGATGTTGTACCTCCTCTGTCAAATGCTTGTGAAGGGCAAATTGCTCATTATTATGTATGATTCTTAATTTCCCTGTGAAAAAGTGTATGTGATCTCTCATTTCCTAAATGTATAGGTGAGAATGAGTTAATTAATGCTGAGCAGTCAGAAAATGTTTTGTTCATTGTTTTTTCTGAACATGCTCTAATCAGTGTTAGCTATAAACATACCCATAATTCATGGTAAGAAACAATTCCTACAATTATTAGACAAAGTTCTTGGTGAAGATAGGTAGAATGTCATTAGAAAAAAAAATAAGTGATTTTTTTCCAAACTTTTGCCACACGAAAATAGGACTTTAAATATTATTATATACTAGCTTGTCTTTTTTTTTTTTTTACTTCCTAGGTATCAATACTGAGCTAAATAAAACATGATATGCAACACCTTGTCTATGAAAGTTTGTGCTCAACCCCTACTCTCTTAAATTGGCGATGGACTGTAAATCTCAATTTATTGGAAAGGAAAATTATTCCAATGTACATCACGAAATAAAGGCACAGCAAGTTACTTACCACAGCTTAACCAAATAAATTAGATTTTTTCCAAAAAGTGATAAATAAAAAAGAGCCACATTTCTACATAGTCATATGGGGAAAATATTTTTCACTCTTACATCAATAATGGACACAGAAGACACTCCTGTGTGCTTACCTGAGGTAAGACCTGTGCCAAGCTCTGGCACATATTAACTACCAATTAATCACTTGGATGTTGCAGGAGCAATTTTCAGACAGTCAGCAGTGTTGATTCTTATCCATTGTTAAAAAAATGGCTTTTGTGCTCTCATGTTTGATCAGCCCAGGCATTAACTTTGTAGCCATGAACATTTGTCATTCCACTGCCCCTCCAACAACATCCACATGGCCACTACACTAATTACCAAAAGAGTAATCAATCTGAACAGCAAAACAGCCTTTTCCATTTCTATTAGAAAATCAATTCCATAAACTAAAGTTTCAGAAGTGACCAGTTATCTTATTCCATATCAGGTTCTGATCTGTGTTTATATGGAAAATGGTGTTGAGTCAGAATGCTGAAAACTCAGTGAAAATTTCATCCTTGTTATAATGGAATTTTTGCCTCATCCAATGCAGAAATCAGAAAATTACTGTGGTAAAGCTCTGACTGAGAGGAATTGAATTCAAAATTGGGTTTTGGGTAAAAATGGTGCAGAGCAGGAAAGCATCTTTCTGAGTACAGAGAGACACCAGCTCTAAGAACACCTTTGAAATCTTTCACAGCCAGTTCCTGGCATTAACCCACCTCACGGATCCCCAAACCTTTTACCTGAGTGCTCAGCAACGAGTGGTGGTTTGGAAGAGGTGAAGTTCAGCTATGAAAACTGAAGGGGCTTGGAGGACACCTTATCTGATGAGCCTCAATCCATATCTTGCACACTCACCTCCTGCCAGGAGAGCACAGACTGAGCCATTTGCAGCCCCCCAGGCCCCTTACACGGCCACTGCTGAGCAGCACAGACACCCCAAGGCCAAACAACACATTCCTTTGAGGAGTGCCAGCAAGCATTCAAAAAAATATCTTGTGCCTTACCCCTCCACATGCTAGTTACAAATAACTGAGGTTTCTTTTACAGCATGAGAATGACGCTTCAGTCACGATCTTCAGAAAAATAGAGTGACTGCTATCAGCAGGAACCACAGTCACAAGGTCACAGTGATTTAGAAATCCTTTCAATTTATTTCCTTGGGCTATGATGTTTCTTTTGTGATGCTGTCCTATTAACATGTAAAGAAATCACATGTTTGAAAAAAAAATAAGAAATGGCTTGAGGAGAGGAACAGTGGCCACAGATTTATGTAATATTTATGGATCTACTTCTCAAAATAATGGAACTGGAAAAATTAATACATTCTCTGCCTGAGGTTTTTCATCAATAAGAATACATCAGGTTTAATAATACCATCCCAACACTACAGTAAAATTCAATTCATTCCCGTTTGCAACAGGTTTTTGTCAGCTTTGGAGGAACACCTCTATTACTGGCAAAAGTATTCCACAGCCTTTTACTCCTGGCTAAGTTTGGCAGAGGTTGGAGCAGTGTCTTGGAAAACATTTCCTGTGTCCCTCAGTTTGGGCAGAGGTAGGTCTGAACACCAACTGCCTGTCCTGTACACAAAACAAAGAGGGTAAAGCCACGTGCCACACTGTCATTTGGGCCTCAAATTCTCATTGAATTATTAACTGCAATCAATCATCTAAACACATTTGTGGTCTAGGCCTAAATGCTCACATTAATACCAGCAGGATGCCCACACCCATCACTCAGAAAAGCAGAACACTTTCCAAATGCAACCTGTGGATGCTGCCACCCCATTTACCTCCAAAGGGTCTAAGAAAGGGAAAATCACTGACTGGAGAAAGAGACATTGGCAATGAGAAGCACTGACAATATTGATGATATGCCTTTGGGCAAGAGAAAGAGGTTCTTTATCATCTTTCAGTGTGCCTTAGGCTTCTAGCATGAAGTGCAGGAAAGAAAGGCCAGAAATTTTTCATTACTGTTTTACACACGCATTTCCTTTCAGCTGAAAATGGTAAGAGGGACTGAAACAGCCACCCCTTCCAGTAATGGATATTTTTGCTATCTAATATACATCAGTGTAAATGATAGTTATAGCCAAACAAACTGCTGAAGCATAAAAGAGTTCAGCCTAGGGAAAAGATATTTTTTGCCTCTGTGAAACACACTTGGGACTCTCACATGAAAAGAAATGTGTATCTAAATACCAGGGAAAAATCGTGCCAAAATATGGCTCATATTTCTTAAGGGTCTTTACCAGACAAACATTAAACAATACCAGAAACTCAAAAGTCTTCTGTTCCAGGGTCTTCTCATTCCCACCTTTATTCTGTGACCATTACACCCCATTCTTATAGTCATTAGTTTAGAGGAAAATACATCATTTGTTTCAATACCATCAATGTGATACTCTAACAGTTTGGACATAGATCTTTCCTGGGTATATGATGCATTCCGTGACTTTTTAAAAAGTTGTATTATTTCACTATTCTTAATGAGCCTCTAAGGGAGTTAAGGTGCAGTCTTATTATGTTTCTTGTATCCCTTAAATCCACAAACCCTTTGCTTGTTTTTTTTTTATGGAAGTATTGGTTTTGCTACCTAATAGCAAAAAAGAAACTCTGTCCTTTCTTATGAAAGGAAGGAGAGCTATGTTGCTTTTGTAATTCAGAAAATTAAACGAGTTCTTCTTCCCTCACCGTACTTAGAGGCTACAGAAATGCCAAAAATGAGCTTCAAGGTCACTGTCTGCAGTAACTCTGCTCAACTGAAAGCAGTAGATGTTCCCATTCAGAGAAGCAGTGATTTCATCTCTGGATTATCACTCTCACACATCAGCATCAGATGTCTGAACCTCTCTGGGCCTTCATTTTCCCACCTACAAAATGGTGGCAATTGACAAAATCTGGCTTTTCTGAGCCGCTCAGAGCACCTTGTCTTTTGTGCACAGGGAAAGTGTATTTTTAGATCACAGACATCACAAAAGCCCCAATGTATCCAAAGACACCATAGGTAAAACCCTTTTGATTTCAATGGAATTGTTCACGCTTGATGAAATATGGATGATGCATAAAAAGCCTCTTGTCTTGTTAGAACTGGCAGTGACTCTGCATCTGCTCGAACTTCACCTTGAGAGGAAGTAACTTCTATTTGGTGAAGTGTTTTAACCTTGATAAGGATGTACTGGGTCTAGTATTAATTGGCAACCATTTCACAACCAAAACTATTACCAAATATCACATTTAAATACATTCTCCAACACCAAAAATCTCTTAAATTACATGAGGGGGGAAAAAAACCAAAACATTTTTTGTTAACATAGAGTTAATTTACTGCATTGACTGATATGTGGAAATTATTCTACATGCTTGATATTCTTTTACTCTTCCCTAAACATCTGCTGTTGCCCTCAGTCGTGAGTTTCACCTTTATCAAGTGCCACCATTTATGTGTGCAAGTCATGTGGCACAAATGATGGAGGCATTACCACTTGGCTTTTCCAAGTGTATTTGACTTCAGCTTTGTTTGACTAAGTCCTCGTTTGGTGATGATTTAGAGTGGTTGTCCCAGTAATTCTGTGACAGAATAAAATCATAGAATGGTTTGGGTGGGAAGGGAGCTTAAAGCTCATCTCATTCCAAACCCCCTGCCATGGGCAGGGACACCTTCACTAGACCAGGTTGCTCAAAGCCTGGAAGATTATTAAGTCTGATTTGCTCTGATTTTAAACAGCTGAAATCCAAGGGCTTTCATGGTTACTCTTAATTTTGGCATATAATTTACTATTATATGTGTTAAATTTCAGCATATTAAGTAGCCATTCTGAATGCAAATATTCCAACCTCAAGACTTTGTAGACAAAATCCAAGAAAATATGACTTTATGAAAACCAAAAGAAACTAAGTTCCTCAGCAGCTAAACCAAACTCTAAACCAGAAAACTTTGTGGAAGTTTAAAGTGAATATAAAGCTACTTTAAAATTAAAGGTCAACACCAAGAACTCTGTCACAAGTAAAATTAAAATTGAGCAAGAGCAATAACAATTTTCTAGAGGTGCCTAACTTGGCAAACAGTTTAACATTAAAAAGGAAAAAAAGAATGAAGGGAACATCCCTTTGTGCCTGAATTTCCACTGAGTAAATATGCAAACGATTTATGGAGCTTTGCCTCCTTTTCAGACCCTGGAATATCTGTGAGCAATGGTTGATTTGTGTGAAGGAATCCACTTGAAACAGCCAAAAATATTCTTCCAGTGCAGATTGATTACCAAGAGCTGTCAGTGAGGTTTGTCTTCTCCGTGCCCCTCAAGCCATCAGTCAACTGGACCAATGGAGCATTTTTCAGCCTCAGCTGGACTTCATGTGCAATCAGGAGGAATTGTTCCAGTGAGCTCTCGGCAGTTGAGATCAAGCCCACTTGGCAGATAGACTTTTCTGCTGTGAAATCAGTATTTAATGCCACCTAAACATACGTCTTGGTTTACATTCTGAATTTCTGAATAGCCCACTCTGGTTGGTCTGGGCTCCCACGAATAAAACGTGAGCACGGGAATTGTTTTTGCAAACTGAGACACAGAATTAATTTTTGGGGGTTTTTTTTGTTGCTTGCACGTGGAAACACAAAATATAAACACGGTAAGGATGTGTGATAGTTGTTCAAGAGAGTGGAAAAACAAGTGAAGCAAAAGGATATCAAGCCAAGGATTCACTCAGATACGAGAATCAGTTTCTAAAATATGTACATAGAGTCATTTACTCTGGACACTTGAAGAAAAACAAAACAAGTTTTCATATTGCTGTATACCATTTCAGAACAGAAAAGATATTTAAAGCCACATTCTTATACAGAAGATTTTTCTCTGAGACCATTGAATCAGAAATGTAAGAGCAAGATAGAGAAAAATCAAGAAGTAAAAAATGGAACATTTGGAGCTGTTTCTCTATGTTGCTTTATGTATGTACTTCACAAAGAGTACTAATCAAAGAAGTACTTATTGGCAATGCATATTTTCCTTTTCAGACTTTCAGACCAAAACCTCTTTGCCTGCTCATCTACAAAACATATTCTGTATCCAAGTGCATTACCACGTACAGAGATGTGTCTGTCTGAGAAGCACATTTTCAGTGGCAGGCAGCAGCTGTTGCTTTGGAAAAGCAAGATATGATCATTCTTCCATATGCATTAGCAGATATAAAGGCTTTGAAAGCAGCAGTCATTCCTGAGAGAAAGGAACACATCCTACTCTGATGTGATTTTAACAGCCCTGGAACAGAGATATCAGTAACATCCAAGTTTTTCCACCCCCCATCTACTGACCAGTCAAGAAAACAGGAAAGGAAATCTGTGTAAAATCCATCACTGTGTTGGTGCTGATGATTTTACAGAACAACTCTCCCAGTTGCATTGTTTTCTGCCTCATTTTGAGGTGCCTGGGAGATGAGAGGGGGAAGAAAACCATTGCAGGATTCCATAACAGATCATCTCTCTCGATCAGATCCCTCCCAGTGAGCCACTGTGGAATTGCTGTGTGCCAGAAGTCACAGCAGGGTTAGTGGGCAGGGTGTGAGCTCAGAGTTTACCCAGTGTATCGTTCAGTGACAAGTATAAGTAAGAATGAAAGAGATTTTGAAATTTAAGAGTTAGGTAAGCAGGAACAAGGCTTAAAACCCAGTCCTTTCCTCAAAATTCCTCATCTTCCTTGAACAGAAAAGTTGCTATTGCTATTTCTAAGCCTCTCACAAAATGCATTAATATAAACTTGTGAAATAAACTTGTGGTTTGTGAGATGTAAGTGCAGCACTGACAGCCAGCAAAGAATGACAAGTTGATTTATAGCACCCAACTTCAGAAATACTATTGTTCATACTGGGGAATACATATCAAACCTCACGCACTCCATTTTTCATGATTCACATGGACCCCAAAATGCCCAAATTAATCTTGGATACTGTTATTGCAACATCCTGTAAGCAGAATGCATACTGCATAAAATTGCTCAATGGAGAAGAAAAGAAGAAAAGAACTTACTGTATCTTTGTAAGACAAAGAGGGGGAAAAGAATTGGCTTTGATTAACATAGATTAAAACAAATTAAACTTATTTAAGAGGTTTGATCTTAATCTGAGATAACAAACTATCATGATTGTTCCCCTTGCACTCGAATAGGCGTGGATGAAACTAGGCATATCTTGGTTTAGGAAAAATGTGTCCTCTTCCACACCTACACATTCCTGCAGTTCCCACCTGTGCACTCCTGGTAGTGTCAGTCAGACCCAGTTTGAATATGCCAAATCCCAGGAAGGCTGAGCTCCAATCTATGTACCTCCAGCAGTTAGAGCTCCTTAAGAAGCTCTCATATTTACAGTGCTGAAATAAGGCAATTACATTTAATATTTTAATAATCGTAATTCAGGTAGGGTAATTCTTTAAATATTATTTATCAGCATTTAAAGGTCTTGGTCATGTTTTGTTTAAGAAAGTGGACAAGGTTGCTTATGTATTGTCCTAACTGTGAAACTGAAATAAGAAGGAATTTAGTGTTACAGATACTCCAAACTGTTCAGAAATCAACTACATGACGTGAAACAGAAAATTCAAAATTATTCTTTGATCAAAACGATGCAGTTCTCATTCAACAAAATTCTGACTCACTACACGGCTTTGTGATGCCACCATTTGATTTTTTTCCTCCCAATTGCTATATCCACATTGTGGGAATGAATCAATATTTTCCACAAAGAACGTGTCCATGTTGTTTATCTGGCTGCCTCAGGCAAAACAGCTCCAATGTTCTTGGACACATTTATTAAGAAATAAAGAAGTGACAAGAATAAAACAGTATCCAAAACAGTTTTTCAGAGCCTATGCATTTGCCTCACACATCCCTGATTAAAGCAATTTGTAACCTATGCATAAGTTTGGGTGTAATTGAAATGTATGACCTTCCAAATATTATTACATATTGATTCTGCCGATTTATACCATAAGATGGAAAAAAAATTTGCAGTAAATTGCAGTATTATTGCAATCAGAGATTTTAGTTTCCAAAGAAACAAAGGTTGAGAGAAACAGCTCGGATAATTGAGCTCATTCAGACAGGAGACTGTGGATGTGCTGTGAATGCAAAGCAGCTTCTGATTGCATAATGCTTAACACAACCATCAGAAGTAATTGATTTCACACTTCTTTTAGGTTTTATTTCTCATTACTAGGCAAAGGCAGTGATCACCTCATTTTGTTTCAATGCAAGAAATGACAATTGTTGCTAATTAATATAGAATATCTTTAATAGTTTCTTAGATTTTTAATTTTCTGGATCCCAAGTTTTCAGAAGTCCTCAAATTGGAAACCAACTTTTCTCATAACTGTAGAACTTTCATTTTCTTTGTGTTACCTACTGAAAAGATGATAAGAATTCAAGAGTAAAAACTGAGGGTTTGACATGACAGCTGCTCTGATAAGATTCCCACAGGTGTGGTACAGCTGAGCCCAGCTGACCCAAGGGGTATCCCAAACATGCTCAGTGTAGGAAGGTGGGGGACACAGTGATGATGTTTGTCTTCCCCACTCACAGTTCCATGGGATGGAGCTCTGCTTTCCTGGGGATGGCTGAACTCCTGCCTGCCCAGGGGAAGTGGGAAATGAGCTCCTTGTTTTGCTTTCTCATGCCTGTGGCTCTGGCTTTGCCTGTTAAACTGCCCTTCTCTGAATTCATAAGTTTTCTCACTTTTACCCTTCCCATCCTCTCCCCTGCCAGGGGCTGAGCTGCCAGCTGGGCTCACACCAAACACCCCACTGGGCTTCATTTGCCCAATCTGTGCCTTGCCAGGTACACCTGGCAACACCTGAGTACGCTGAAATAAGGGGTATTTGTCATAAATGGTGTATGATGAGGACAATAAATCTTGTGTCAATGCCCTGAGTTCCCCTTGGCGGTTCAGACCCAGCCAAACTCTGGCACTCAGCTTCAGCTCCAGACATGGTTCAATACAGGAGTATGTGGTGTGGGCCTGAATTCAGGTTTTTAGGAGGCAGCACTGCAGGGCTCACAACCACGTGCCTCTCCACCACCCCAAGACATCCCAGAGCTTTGGAAAGCTCTGCTGTTCACCCACAACACCACTGAACCACTCCCTTTGCCTTTTTAAGACATCCAATAATTATGGTTGATGCAAGAGAACATAATCAAAATAAAGCTACTTGGTAATTAGAATGAAGAAGGGAGTTGTACTTAAATTCCACCTTAAAATACAAAAAAGACCATGGTAATATTTAGCAACTCTGCTTTTAAATCAATTGTTTAAAAAGATCCTCCTAAAAAAAAAAAAATCAAAATAATGACTCCACTCTTACACACATTTATATTCAGGGAATCACTGCAGATACCTGACCAGATCATCATGCATCTGCTTTGAGAGAGCTCTTATCTTCTATTCACTGCCAAATGTTTTCTATCCTGCACAGGGATTGTTAGCACAAGATACATGTCATACAGCCATGAAGCTGCACAATGCAATGCCAGTCATCTGAGTAACTATGCACAAATATTTTGCCAAAATACCACCAACTATGTCACAATCTTTCAGGGATTGGCACATTTTTCCAAAGAATACATGGTGTGATTGATAGTGGGTTTTCCTCAGGGCATTATCTAGTCTTTTCTTCCTGTCACTCCAATCCTACAAGGGCTGAGCATATATTACTGAACCTGTTTTGTGTGCAGAAATCCATCACAAGCCTGTCTGCTGATGAGTTGTTTCATCTCTTGTACGAAACAGAAACAGGAATGACAAAACCTATATATTTTTTATGTTGAAAGAAGGGTAAAGAATCAGTACAATACTTCTCAACTCACCTTACATAAGCTATCAGATCACTTTTTTAAACTGCTTTTCTTTTTTTTCCTCCTGATTATTATGTGGGCAGTCCCCAGTGGTGTCAGTACTTTCAATTTTCTTAATAAGGCAGTGTTTGCAGAGAGTTTTTTCCATTCTAGAAGACATGAAGTATATTATGAATCAGAACTAAGTATTTTCTACATTCCTTATTTCTCAGGGCTACCACAGGGTTATACGAGTTGGGAAAATAACTGAGGGTAACTTTTTGATGATTTTTTTTTACCCTGTTATAATGCATAACTACAATTTTGGCATTTGAGGACTATATATATATATGTAAAAAAATCTGTCATAGCAGGATAATCTTCATGTTACATCAAACATTTTTTGGTTACAGAATGTTCTTTTAACAATCCTGATCTGGATTCCTCACATCCATTTCCATGCAGTGTTTTTAAAACATTATTTTTGCCTCTTACAAAGGTCTGAAGCACTCTCTATAAATCAGCTTATTTTTAGAAAAAAAATTTAGAAGAGGCAACTTCAGCAACTTAAGGCCTTTGATGATTCTTAGCACAAATTTCAAGACTAAAGCTAACTGAAAAAACCAGTTCAAACAAGAGCTGTGTACATGAATAATCAGTCAGTGTTATTTATGTTGCATATTTTTTACCTCTGTATTGCACTGCAGACTTTTACAGAAGTCAATTTAGACACCACCAGAGCTGTAGTACATCTCTGGCTGAATCAGGAGATCAGGAAAATACTAATACTCTACTAAACTGCCTTCCACTGCTTAAAAGGTCAAGGTTAATAGTGTTTCCCACAGCTGCTTGTGCAGTGCCACCACTCACTTCATCTCCCCTGCAAGACAGGAGTCACCCAGGCTGTCAGCAGTTTGCTCAAAATTGAAATGCCTCATGTTCTTGATACCTCAATTTGCACATTCAGCCAAGTAACGGGGTATTGTGTTGTGCTGAAAATCTGTTTTAAGCAGAATTTTAATTCCAAAAGATGCTGTGGAGACACTACTGACAGAAATGCCCTGCAGTTGCTTTATTTAGCAAAAGGAGATGGAAACATGGCTCCTTATGGCATGATCAGCCTTTGGATAACGCTCCAATTATCTGGAGATTCATTTTCCCCTTTGCCCTGCAACAGCAAAACCTGTGCTCCTGCACTTCCCACACAAAGGGAGGATGAAGCAGAGCTTTGTTTGTAAATTGTAGTGCACAGCTCTTGAAGTGGGTGATACACTGTCTTTATGTTACTTTTACAAGAGAAGATACAGAAATCAAAAAATAAAAGCAAAAAGAAGCAACAAGGCAGGAGCAGCACGAACAAGGGAAAAACCAGGCTGTGAGTGCTGCATCTACTGTTTCCAACCCATTTCGGTAGCACAGAATAATTGTGTGCTCTTATAACCACATTTCTTGAGATGTACTGTGATGGGAAGGTAGATAGTTCCTTCCTAAGGAGACACTTATCTTCTAAAATCCTTAAATAAAGTTTGCTTTCTAAAGTTATTCTCTAACATAGCTGATATTAACCTGTCAGCATCAAGATAAATGGGTCTAATCTTCTCCACTACACTGATTCTTTTGTTCCTATTCATTTCAATCTAGCCAATCTACAAGGCTACAGAAAATCTATTTTCTGATACTTTTCAGTATTGATTAGTAATTATTTTGAAAGGTATAATGGAATGGGAAATCAGTAACTAAATCTTAAATTTATTCTTATCTTGGGGCAGCAGAGTCAAAGTAGGTGATTTTCAAGTTCTTGTCTGTTGTATTTTTCCAGCTCATGCATATGGTAATTGAGTTAATTATTCAGGCTATCTGGTGATGCCAGCAGGTATCCAGTGATACCTGCTCAGCCAGTGATCAAATTATAAACAGAAAATTGTCATTACATTTATACAAGAAATATCCAAGTTTTTCGGGCTTTAACAGAGCAGTTTCTATTATCAAAAATAGATTAATTACTTGGTTGAGGGAAGGAATGTCATGAAGCCACATTAGGGGAGATTTATTTTGGATATTATGGCAAAGTTCTTCACCCAGAGGGTGGCTGGGCACTGGACAGGCTCCCCAAGGAAGTGATCACAGCATTAAGCCTGAATTCAAGAAGCATTTGGGCAACACTCTCACTGTGGGATCCTTGGGAATGTCCTGTGCAGAGCCAGGAGCTGAACTTTGATGGTCCTTGTGGGTCCCTTCCAATTCAGGGTATTATATTATTCTATACTCAAGCCAGAAAGAAGAACTGATCCTAAAGCATATGGCTGTGCCTTTATGGGTTTCTGCAAACCCAATAAATGAGTATATACAGGAGGGAATTAATCCCATTAAGTTAAAAGTTATGAGATTCAGTCAATATGCAGAAGGTATATTAAACAGCTAGAGATACTGCAACCAAAAATGCCTGAAGTTATCCTTCTTCTGACTAATAGCATGATATCACACATCTGACAACCTGATATTCACATATTTATCATACTAGCTATTAATCTGATCTCAGGAATACTAAAGAATGAATCATGAGGGCAAGAATACTGAAGAATGAATCAGAGTGGGTGAGAAATAAAGTACAGAAGA
The DNA here is from genome assembly GCA_013397135.1 of Pachyramphus minor. NCBI lineage: Eukaryota > Metazoa > Chordata > Aves > Passeriformes > Tyrannidae > Pachyramphus > Pachyramphus minor. The sequence goes on along the minus strand of VYXB01004361.1, from coordinate 361,654 downwards.
AAGAGGGAGCAAAATGCACCCAAACACCTATTTTAGGAGGAACTAGAGTCTGGCAAGAGATAGAAGAGTTTCCTGAAATAAATAACCTTTACAAGAAGATGTTATTCACCAGTCATTGCAAAGCAATTGAAGGCTGACACATCCAGACACTTCACACAACAACGTGCTAACAGGACTGAAGGGTGTGCAATGTGTAAGGAATGGTGACAGCACCAAGGACTTCCTGCCTAGGGAGATTATTTTTGGTGCATTCTCAGTCATTTGTGCACATCTGGGTGTTTCTTTTTATACCAAAATAGTGAGTGTTTACCACTATTTAACTGGTAAAATCATCAACGATAAGAGAAGGATATTTAGTAGTTCACAGAGACCAGTGGAGGTCTCCACTATGTGGAGGGCTGCAGACACAGGCAGAAGAAAGAGGAGACAGATAATGTCAGGACTTTCTTTGTTTTGTGTTTACTTTAAAAAAGGAAAAATCTTTGGCCCATTTCTCAAAGTTAAACTTTGCTTTAAAAAAGAAGGCCAGTGTAAAATGAAAATGCTCAAAATGGAGATGAAAGAAAGGTGAGAGTGGCAAACGGAACATTTGCCAAACAGTTTATTAGTGATGTGGGGTGCAGGGCTGAAAAGGGAGCAGACTTCACTTCACTAATGTAATTTCCAGAGAACACATTTAAGGAGTGGCTGTACAGCCTAAATGGGGCAAACACGGTAAAATAAACCACCTAACCAATCACTCTACTACACATATTAAGTAGAAATAATGTCCTATAATAAGCCAAGTATTTTAATGACTGTCTTCTGGTCAGCCATAATAGCTTCATAACAAATGCAGCTTATATGAACAACTCATTAGGGAAGAGAGGAAACATCTGACTTTCCTTTGGCTGCTGTGAAGGTAACATTTCATATGAAAAGTACAACCAAAGCTGCTTTTCTTATTTCAGATTACAAAGAGAAATGATTAAATGAGGCAGCAATTCCAGGGAGGCAAAGTGCTGTAGGGACAAACCTGGCTCTGCCTGGGCTCAGTGGAGCAGCACCTTGCAGAGCCACCAGAGCTGCTTGTGGCAAGTTATCTCTGGAGCCAGAAGCACCAGGGCTGCCTCAGTGTGGTGCTTGGAACAACTCCCCTTTCAGGGAGGCAGAACTAATTACCTTGGCTCAAGCCCAGGTGGATATTTTTTCCAGGGCTCAAGCTTTTAGCTCCACAAGGTGCTGGATAGACCTTTGTATTCCCTGGATTATCTGTACCATGGCATTGCTAGATAAACGTATCCTACTTGATAACTGATTGAAATGCCACAGAACTAAGGGTGCTGAGAATATCAAGATATTATTTGCAGAAGAGAAAAAGATGTATTTACTAAAGCTAGAAGTCTGTCAATAGGTATAGCCATCAGCACATCTTCTCTATCATTGATTACAATTCATATATCAACTACAAATTTTACCTACTACAAACCTTATCAATATTAACATGAATCACTCTAAAATATTTCTACCTTCCAGCAGGGTATTTGATGAGCACAATTCCTCCTGGAAAGCAAATAAAGTGACACAAAAATCTGTACACCAGGGAATTTCTATTTAATGTTAAATTTCTTTTACATTGAGACATTAAGTCTAGGTTTTAAACTGATTTCATCTTGTTGTTAAACACAAAAGAATTTCAGCCTTGAGGACTGTTCTGAGAGTGAAAAGTATTTAGAGCCACATTTTATAACCTGGTTGCCAAAATGTCCTGCAGTTAACAAATATTGACAAGGAGCACCTCGGTTCAGGAAGCCCCACGAGTCAAACAGTAAGTGAACATTAGTTTTAAAGAACAAACTCTCAAACACATTTATCCCAACTCTGTATCATGACTGGAGCAATCTCTGACATTTCAGTGTGGTCAGGAAACCCCCATTACAGATGGAGAAATGGGAGAACTACATTCTCTGCCGCTGTTGTGCTGATCCTTGGGTGGAAAATGCAGTTATTGACCTGACCATACAGTGTTTTAAAGAACTAGAGGTATGAGGCAGAAGACTCTCTGAATTTTCTTAGAGGTTAAAGCCATTCAACAAGTTCACTGATAGCTTTGCTTTTCTCTTCTCCTCTGAGAGGTTACTGAGAGCCCCACAGGCACTCAGTGCTGAGCACCTCTCCATCCTGTGCTGGTGGGGGACAGGTCCTTGTGCACAGACCCACCACAACTATTTACACTTCAGCATCTCAAGCTGAAAGTGCTGTTAATATTGTCACCCCCAGTAAAAATTCCTGATGTGATTTAATGAAGGATAACAGTCAGGAACTAGAATGTTAAATATTACACATTGGCTTAAGCGTTAAACAATGAAATTCTCCTCTGAATCTTTAAGTCTTATACTGAGTTTATAAAAACCCAAAATGAACAAGGAAACTTTCAGCATGAGAGATACACATCCCTGAAACAGGAGAAAGAAACTGGAAGCAGGACATTAAGGAAGCAGGACATTAGGGACATCCCCCCGTTATAAGTATTTCAGATCACATCCACAGAAGAAAGTAGTAATATGCTTTTTCATATCATCAGGTAAATATAACCTCTGATACCAATCTTGGTAAAGAATCAGAAGTTTTAGTTACTGACAAAAATACCCAAGTGGCACTGAAAGTTATAGCACTAAAATATTCTGCTGTGTCCATACAGTGAGCCCTCTTTGTGTCTGTTGGTGGGATGAGGCTGCCAGCAACACAAACTGGGAGATTTCTGGGATAAATCAGAGCCCATCAGGTGCAGAAGTGACAGGCACCATTACTTACAGCCATATGGGAGTGGCAGAATTCTTTATTGCTGGTTTCACTTCTCTGAGCCATAAAAAGCTCATTATCAAGAAAGCTGCACTCTTCTGTTATCCTGTAGACAAAGTCAATACCAGGAGAACTGTCTCACACACTGTACTGATTAATATTTGATCTATCATATTTGTAATCAGCAAAAATTCACTTCTTTTAATCTTGATTTTTTTTCTTTTCATTGCTTTTCACCACCTTCTCAGTAAGAGATAAATGACATTTTAATAGAAGTTTATAGTCACAACATTAAAATGTTCAAGGTAATATTTAATGAGGCATAGAGCTCTTGGCCACACTCCCTTGATCTTAATTATAATCTCAGCTTCTTTTTTAAATGACTATCACTTTATTGCAAACTGTCCTGAAGGTTGGGGTATGACAGGACAGAGAAAGTAAATAAGCAAGCAAAGAAAGCAATATACGTCCTACTTCTGGGCGTGGGGAGTTTAAAATCAATGAACAGCTTTGACAAGTTTCAGTGTAGTGAGAGATGTAACTGTCATCATTCTGTCTGGGAATAAATCAGAAAGTTCTGACACCAGCAGTATTATCAGCTTTCTACCTTAATGTTTAAATTTTTTTTTTGGTCACTGAGATAGTCTTCAGAGACAGATACTTCATTTTTACAAAAGTAGCTCTATTTGCAGCTGGAAACAAAGCTGGGATTTACTTTTCAGTTCACTTCACCCTAGCTGCTGAATTTTTAATCTGAAGCAATTAAGAAAAAACATATTGACAAACAGAATGTCATTTGAGCTAAAAAATACCAGAAAACATTCTGTTGCTTTCTTTATGTCTGTCTAGACAGTAATGCAATGCATTAATTCAAGTGCTTTCTACTCTGTATTCATTTTTTACCTTCTTTGCTATGTATTAATCAACTCCATAATGCACTTCTGAAGGTGAAGGATTAGAGAGGGAGCTGAAGAACAGAAGGTCCAAGGGAGTGCAGCCTTCACACAATCTTAGCCTGGCAAGAGTGAGTGCATAAATGTGTGCAGTGGAAGGAGTCAAATGCATTCATGACAAGGAGCCATGACCAAGTCATGTTTCGTAGGGTGTTTTGTTTTCCTGATGTTTCACTCAGAATAACAAGGAATTCTCTGCTGTGTCAGGGCCTGAATATCTACCCAAGCAAAATGTCAGACCTTGATCTCTCTGAACCCTTGAGTAACCCATGGAATCTACTTCTATACAGGTGAAAAGCAGCATCCTGAAGAACATACATAATGCTTTGTAATATGCAACCTCCTTGGACTTTTTCAATCCTTAATTTTTTGGGGTATTTTTAAATTTTTTTCCCCTTTATGGTGTCCATATTTTTAATCAAACACAATGGACTGCCTTCCAGCACTGACAGCACCAGTTACCTGTTTGTCAGACACCACGTGAGGGTTAAGGCACAGTGAAGGAAAAGCTGGTTCTGACCCAGGAACAGCATTTTAAACTCTCTCTTAGAAACCTGATGTGCTACATGGTGGGAAAAAAATAAATACATTGTCTTTTAGATGCCTCCATTCCCTCTGTGTCTGCCATGAGAAAGTCTGGAATAAACTGATCATGGTGGCTTTATTTTGTTTTTATCAGTGCGTGTGGTTCCTTCTGAACTGTCAGGAGAGCTGACTGCAAAACATGTTCCATTTCTTCAGTCAGATGTGCACATGTTTCTTTATCTCTGCTTTTTAACAAATAAATATAAACAAGCTGCAAGTGTGGTTGTGTGCTCTAGCTATGGCATCGTTCTAAAATGTATTTATTTTACATTTCAGAGTGTCTTCTCCTATCATCCTGTTTTTCTAGTGTACAGAAACATTCCAAAAGTCTTTCAGAACAATGTGTGCAATACTAACATGGTTAAAACTGGGTGTCACTCCAATTTAAAAGGATAAAAATTTATTTCTTTAATCTCTTAATGCAGGCTTATGTATTTAATTTTTCTTACCTAAATTAATTTGAGCACATTATGTGATCATTATATTTATTTCCAAATTTTTTTCTAAACCAGCAGATGTTTTTAATACATGGAAAACAATTAGAGACAGCAGGTGAAAGATAAAGAATGTTGGTCTAAAGAAGGTAGGGATTCTGAAAGACAGCACAATTTTCAGAAGCAGACAACACAAAAGGCAATTCAGAGCACTTGTGAAATGACAAACACATGAGATAGTCAACAGTGAAACAAAAAAAACAGACCAATAGAAACTGAAAAATCACCAGTGCTTTAAATTTAAGAATAGCTCAGGAAGACTGTTTTAAAAAACCCCAAAATCTTACTTACAGTATTATTTGGAGAAGGCAACAGCTCTGTCAACAAACAATAGGCAAAACTCACAGATAATTTCAGTCTGACAACCAACTGAAAGCCCAAGAAACCATCTTCTCTTTATGGAAAATAATAATAGGAGGCTGGAGGAGTATCAGAGGGATATCCCATGCTTGGTTCTACCTCTGCCACCATGACACACTGATTGCTCCTATTGTCCAGGCTGTGGGTAGGATTAAACCCTTCACACATCATGGGTTTCATCAGTGCAGTCCTTTTGCCAGGGTTCACCAAGCTTTGTACTGTCTGTGACACCACTGAGATACCAACTGAGCTGAACGTGGGCAGCTCTGCCACAGCAGAGGGGAAGAGCTCCCCTCCCCTGGAGTGTGGCTGCCAGAGAGCCAGGGCTTTCAAAAGCTTTCAATAGATCATTTTCCTCTTTTCTTTCCAAAGAAAAAGTAAGGAAATGTTGTAGAAGTTGATATGCAATAATCATTTGCCTATTGAGCCCACGCTTTCCCCCTGTGAGAATGAGAACAGTCTTATGTTTAAATCAGCACATTGAGATTACTGTTAGATATATGCACATGATTCATAAACCATTCAAAAATACTAGAGTTTAAACTGCCCTGGTTATTATCAAAGTAGTCTTATAAATGTGCACACATTTAGTGCAGGTGGAGAACTTTAACCTGTGCTGTTGTAACTCAGACCTGTTTGATGTCTATTTTCTGCAGTGTGTATGTGATGCTCATTTATCCATTTTCAACCAATGATACTACTGTAATTATTTTTGCATGCATATTAATCATATAGCATAGTGAAATAATTTATTCCCAAGCAGGTCATAAAAAATGAGGTGTATATATTGATGCTCTCTGTTAAAGAGCAACAGCTGTTATAGTATGTGAAGTTCTGATTACATCTGACCCCTGCCACAGGCTCAGTTGTGGTATTTGGTGAATGTATCTCTTTAGAATAGGTGAGACAGTAAACATTTTATTTGTCAGGTCTGTATATTTAGCAGCTACAGCATGACTGTACCAATGATTGCTACCTCAGGATGATGCACTATGGAGTATCTAGATTTTCACCTATTTAAAAGGAGGAGGGAGCACTGAATGTATAATAATGGACAATCAACTGAGGTAATTAAGAACAAAAGGTGACTTTCTCAACAGTAGCCCTGTCTATTATCTGCACTGGATTAGTGTCACTGCCTGTGCTCTTTAATGCACTGTCATCCAGGATAAATGGAGATTGATGGCAACTATTAGTCTATTTTTTCACACTTTCTGTGGTTCGGTGCCTTTGTGCTTGAAAATGTTGTTGTGTAAAAAGGCAACATTCATCAGCTGTATTGTTCATTGGTTCAAATCATAAGCTGATGAAAATATCAGTGTAGTGCTACTGACTTAAACCATAAGAGCATAAGAGATGGCTGGGTCACTGTGTCAGACCTCTGTAATCACAGGCATTAATGTAAATGACATTACATCCTGAAAGTTCGTGACCATACATCACCAGCCACAGAAAAACCCACTACACTAAATCACTTACAAAAGACCAAAACCTCAAAACACAGGATATGCTTCAGAAAACAAGAGAAAATAAGAGGTCTTGCCAGTATCCTGGAATCCTTCGGTATCAGAAAAGTTCTGAGGTGCTACAAAATGTTACCATCAGCTCAAGTGCTCTGGACTTTCCCAGGCAGATCACTGCACCCTTCAGAGCAAGGACTCACGTCCCTGGGGATGCTGCAAAAATTGTGTTTCTTGATTACTCTTTTTTCTTCAAACCCCATTCTAATGGTATTAAGGTCAACCTGAAAGGTTTGTGTTTCTTACAGCTGAATACTGGTAAGGTGTTTGTCCTTTCACACTGTCGTCCCCTATCCACCATCTCTAACCAGAAAGCAAAGTTAGTTCCACATTATGAACTACCTAAATAGAAAAGACAACTATTAAGTGAAACATTTTGCCTCCCCAAAAGAGGATTGCAAACCATTATGGACTTCCTATCCCATGGTGGTGATCTGACGAATGCCAAAACACGGAGAAGACAATGAAATAATTTAGTGGAATATATAAAATTTATGTGTTTAAGAGCCACAGGGAAGAGCAGGACTCAGGGAAGCTTTACATTAAATGATTGTTAACAGATCATTATAAATAGCCAAATTCCTGTAGGAAACAGTAACAAGATGGCAGAAATCAAGGGAAAATTGGCAAAGGAAATTTGAGCAGTGGAGTAGTATTACCCATGAGTTCTATTTTGAATTGGTTAAAAATGCTTGCACACAGTTTTGCACACATGCACACCAGGGTTTTACAATACAGTTAGCAGAGGTTTGCCACTGTGAGTGTGTGGTATGTTCCCACATAATTGATCTAATTTATTTCATAAGGTGAATTCTTTAAGAAGCTCTGCTTACTGAGACATAAAGTGATTGTAGCATTTCACATGTTTGTGATGAGTTTGAAATATTGCTCTTCTCTTCTCACACAGCTTTTTAATAAAAATACTGCCAGTTGGCCGACCTAGCCCTCTTCAAGGTTAATGGTTTGTTATCTACAAATTACTTTTCATGATACAGCTTGGGTTATGAACTCCAAAATTGTCTTCTGTTGGCTCTCCCTTCAATTTGTTTTAGGCTCCGAGAAAAGCAGTTCTCACAATAGGAAAAAGTACTCCAGAAGTGAAAAGAGATAATGTTGGCTTTAGAAACCTACCTCTTTGTTCTATAAAAAGACACACAATTATTTCAGCTGGGTGATGTTGGGGAACAACTGCTGTCATGTTCTGTGGTGAAGCTGAAAGCCTACACAACTTCAATTTACCCAACACTGCCCTGACTCCTGTTTCTTGTATATAGAACCTCTGGGCTAAACTTGTTCCAGAGGCAATAATTAGTGACATTGTATTATTCTAAAGGTTTATAAAGATGTTAGTAGTCAGGCAATTTATAATATGCAGCCTTTGTTATCATTATGGAACATCTGTTACTTAAGAGCCAACTCTGTAACAAACCATGCCCAGCATTTTATAATCCTGTCACGGTGTAAGAGGGGGAAAAAAAAAGAGATGAAATTAAATTTGATCTTGAGAGGTAGCAGATATATTTGCATCCCACTGAGGACAGCACAAACAGAAGGTGTTCAGCACCACCCTGCAGTTTTCATATCCTTCAATGACATATCTCATAATCCTTTAGCAGTTGGCCCTTTCCACCCTTCAAACTTTGTAAGACACCAAAGGCAAGATTCCAGTAGCACATTATAATTCTCTATCCAGAAAATACACATTTGCTTTTGAGGTCTGGGGAACATTAGAGCATCTAGACTATCAAAAAAATGTAACTTCACCACTTCAGCTGTAATTTCAGTCGTTAAAAAAAAAGTGCAAGAGTTTCTCATCCTGCCTGACTGTTGTTTGCTAAAGAACATTTACTTTACATGATGCCATTTCAAAAGGAGTGGGAAATCATGCAATAATGAAGCAAGGTTTTCTTGGCAGATTCATGGTAGCCTTGCACATAGAATATTTCAAGCTTCTTAATTTGTTTAGTTTTGCATAAATCATATATCCCACATATTTTTAAGGGTTTTTAGTGATACCTGGCAGCATACTGCAGAATTACAAGCTGAAATGACTCTTACTACTTTATTAACCACATAACAGGCCAGACTTCTGCTTACAGTTAACTAATAACAATTCTATTATTGCCATTCAGAAACTGCTGAAATTATGTCAGCTTCTTCCAACAGGCAGCAAGCCCAACCTTTTTTTGTCCAAGTTGTTGGAAAAGGATTTCTGTTTTTTTAATCTGTTTTCTAACACAGCTTAGGACACAAAAGTTTCAAACTGTCCTCCCTGAGTAAAATGTGCACTGAATTAAGCAGAACTTCCAGAAGTGATAAATCTGACAGTGGTACCCGAAAACATCAGCTTAAAAGCATCAGTGACCCATAAAGAAACAGATGTTGTGAAATAATTAAAAGCTTTAGGGTTAAAAGGAAAGAACAGGTTGCTGCAGCACTGCCATCAGAGTAAATCAAACTATAAATTCTTTTACCACTATGCAAAATTTATTCTGGTTAAAACCCTAAGCCTTTCATTATCTAAATTAAAAGTATACTGTGTTTATTGAGTTTGGAGATTAGCTTGCTGTTATACACTGTAGTCTTACTTTGATGTCTGAGGATTAATATTCATGAGGTTTCAGACTATTAACTACACATGTTCAACATATAACAAGAAACACATCTTACAGAGCTCAATTATTGGAGGGTGCTTTTAGTTCTGATTTTATCTTTCATTTTGCTGTGGATTCCCATGGAGTTTTCATACTGTCAAATGTTTTAAAGTTGGTCCTGGCAGGTTTATTGTACTGATGGACCTGGCTAAACTTAGACATTCAAATCCAAAGGATATCTTTAACTTTGTTTCTCATTTTCTCTAGTTTTAAATGAGTGAAAGCTTTCAAATTCAGTTGCCTGCAATGTCTGAACTATGAGAAGAATTGAAAACCAGCAGAAATTGTTCACTCCTCAATCAGTTCAGCCCCAAACACAGCACATCATTGGTCAACACTGACACTTGTCCCTTTTCTCATGAAACCTTTGCAAACTGTGGGCCATAAACACAAGAAATTCCAAGCTGCTGCTTTTTTGGAATTCAAGCTAAAACTCAAGCCCAAAAATCAGGGACCACTTGTGTGGTCATTACCACACACAAGAGCTGCTGTGCAGGGAGCACCATCCCCCTCTGCCTCTATGATGCTGCTTAAAATCCTCTGCTTCTTTCCTTTAGTGCAGCAGAGAAAGTCATAAACTGCACAGCAATAGCAACCAAGAGCAATAACAGAAGCAAATGTCAGAATCTGAATTGCAAACTACATGTAAGGCTTGACTGCTAAACCTAAATGCAGATTTCAACATTAAAGGTTTGAAGTTGCTCTGCTGGGGCCAGAGGTTGCTTCTGCTTGGCCCTTGGACAAACTACTGGAAACTACAGACAGAATAGGGCTGGTAGGGATGGAGAGTCATGCCTAGCAACTCTCAGAAGTAAGTTCACAGGATTCATGGGAAATATTTACTCATTTAAGAGAAAATATATATTAAATTACTCATTATATTATAATTATTTTCCTAATGGAGCTCTGGAATGTAACTTTCCAAAGCAGAGACTAATTTATCCTGGAAACAAAAGACATTTTAGGCCTTGCTGTGTAAGCCCTAATTCCCACTCAGATGCATGCATTTAGAAAAAAATCAGAATTAATCTTTTGAAAGGTACTGAATTTCCCAACAATTTGAGATTTGGGAGCTTCAGTTTTGCTGGCTTTCAAATTACACTTTCATTAATTTGGTCCCTGCAATTGCACGTTATTCCTTACCATCAGTAAATCTATTAGGTTGTGTGTTTTGTTCCAGCACAGTAATGTCATCACATCTTCGTGCAAAAGGCTAAATGGAAATGAAACAAATGTCAATTTTCCCTCCTACAATTATTCCCTGAAAAGCTTGGTGGAGAAAAATACTTGAAATGCCCAAACACAAAGCAGTGGAATATTAACTGCTAAGAGCAGTTATTTCTTCACATCAGAAATTCCGTGAGGTGTCCCTGTATGGCACAGTCTCACACTGGGCATAAAAAATTAATGGTAACTCTGCAAGATCTACTGAAGGCCCAGAAGCAGCATCATAACACTCAGCACAAGCCTGAAAATAAGCTGGCCTACAGAGAAATCTGATCTGTGCTCAGGAAAACGAGCTTTCTGAGAAAGGTTACCCTTTCAGTGTACAGAACTGAGGGATCAGAATGCACTGGTTCTTAGATTTTTAAGGGAAAAAAATAAATTACTTTATCAGGACATTCTGTTCTCAAGGAATAATGCTGGAGAGATTAAGAGGCATCTCTTCAGAATTAGTGTAGATATGTCAACCCTGGTCTCCTAAAGCTCTGCAGTATTTGAAACAGCTTTACTGAGCTTTCTGTTTTATTAATAAAACTTACATAAAACCCTGCTTGAAAGGCAAACCCCTGTCTTCACCATTAATAAACTGAATGAATGTTCTGTATCAATTCTCCCCTAAACTGTCAGAGACGTACAGTAAATATTTTTGAGAGCAAAAGAGTAATGCTATCAATTTTCCATTCAGTGTTTCCACCTGTGGGTAACATCAACAGAGAAACACTTGGAGCACGAAATAATTGTTTAAAATTTTCTTTTTGATACATTTTCCCATGCAAAGAGTGAAGAGAAGATGAAGGAGTCTAGGAGTTAAAAGTTACCCATCAAAGAAATCAGGACTCTCACAACAGCAACTGGGCATTAAAAAGACAAATCTGAAAACTGTAATACACAAAACACAGACCTGGCTTAAATATATTGATGCACTCCTTAGCAATCACACAACTTATAAATACTTTCTTTTTAATGTTATGTTGCTTTTTGCTGGGCATTGGAGGCAGCTAGTTCTGACACAAAAATCAATACAATTTTCTCAGTGATTCACCTCTATTAGCCCATCTTTTTGCAGTAATCTCTTTTTTGGATCCAGTTGTTTGCTGTCCTTTTCTTTCTCCAGGCAATTTAACAGGAAATTGCTTTGTGTGCTTTTGTACTTGTTTCTACCTTGAAAAANGTGGGTGGGTGGGTGTGAGACAGGTCAGTCCAAAAGCAAAAAAGGAAGAAACCTATAAGGTTGCATTTCACCTCCATTTAAAACAAGTTTTGTAAATATAAAACTATTCCACGTAGTATTATGAACTTTTCCCTTTACAATAATAAAAATTACTTCAGCTCCATCTTTCCATAAATTTCAGGGTATACAAGAGCACTTGTGAATTGAGCACTGACACGTGAATGGTGACTGCCAACAGTAATGAATGTTTGTAAAAGCACCAAGTGGGGTTTTTTTCACAGATTATTGTGAAATAATAATATGTATTGTCTGGTGTGGAAAATGCAGTTTGATTTTCAATTATTGGCATTTATATGATCAGCAGTTTGGTGGGTGTTAGGTGTGTGATGACAAAGAGATTTGTGGTTGAGACATCCCTCTCACTCCTTGTGATGTATGAAAACCAATAGGCCCATCTCAAAATTTCTCCCTGTCTTGCTTTTTCTTTTTGTCAAGGAAATAAGAGTTTCATATTTCACTCCCTTTTCTTCAGTAAATTTCCTTGTACCCTCCAGCAACTCAAAAGGAATCCAACGTGGAAATCCACACAGACAAAAGGAGAAACAAAGACAAAACCCAATGAGGGTTGAATTAGTTCATGCAAAGTCCTTTCCTGCATCATCCCACATTTGCATTTTTGATGAAATATGTTTTCATTTCTTCCATAAAGACTACAAAATAAGTCTTAATCTCCTGTCCATATTTACAGACTTTGAACAGCATGTTGTAAGAGGCTTAGCTCTATGGACTTAGTAACAAGTCAAAAAGCTGGAGGCAACTTGCTATGAACAGAAGTTTCTACCTGAGCCAGAAATTGGTCTGTGTGAATAATTTAGCCAACCTTTGTTAAATTGCTAACCAGGGCTCATGTTCCTCTTTAATTTGTGTACATTGGCAAGAATCACTCAAAACCTGCAGGGTCACCTTTGTTCTTCCACCCTACTGTCAACTTATCACCTTCTACCTCATAAAGCACATACAGGTCAGAAAAGCAGGTTCTGAATTTCAGAATTTGATAGATTGTTAGATACAGAAATAGCATGACTTTGAGCACATAGTGATGAGATCTAGCAAATAAAAGAAAGCAATGAAGAAGAAAAAAAAATCTGCTTTAGACACCAAAAGCTCTGAAAAATATAAACACAGACAGGTGTAGAAAGGTGGCAGATAATGTTATACTGCTCTATCCACCTTCTTTCTCATTCTTAAAGAGCATTAGAAATAATATTTTAAAAATACACTTAATATTTTTAATTGATTGTATTTTCTGCATCAGTAGTGTCTGTGTAAAAGATATGAAATGGTTAGGTTCTAAGTGGTATGTTCAATTACCATCTGATAAAAATAAACATGCTGAAGGTAATTCATATTTAAATGGAGTTTGTAGCCAAAATAGAGCAGAGGTCACTCTGCCTTTGGCAGGGTGTTAATACCTTACCATTATTAGTCTATTGTGACAGAGTTCATACACTTGTCAGATATATCAGCTATGGACAATTTAATTTTCAGAGTGACAGTTATTTTTTTTCTGGATTAATTAGCTCAAACACACACACAAAAATACTCATAGAAAAATCAACAAATCCCTTTCATCCTATTTTGCAACTCTTCATGAGAAAATAAGAATTTTTCAATCTGAAGAGAATTTAAATAAAACTCCGGCCCAGCTTTTATGTTTGAATTTTGCTGGATTCTGAATACACTACAAAGGGAGTAAAGGACTGCAAGCTTTCCTTGGTGGTGATGGATTCTTTAATTAAAAGAGCATTCTCCTAATCCAGTGAACTAATACAGCAGTCAACCGAAAATTTTCTTTTAGCAGATTTGCATCAGCACAGGGAAATATTTCACATATGGAAAAAGTCCAGAAAAACATCACTCCTACAGAGGGAATAATCACAGAGACATCAGTGTTGGAAAGGACCTCTGGAGATCTCTAGTCCAACCCCCTCTTGATGAAGGTCTATTGCCAACCCCAGATATGGGGAGCTGGGGCCTAATTAACCTGTCTCGCCTAATTTGCAGGATTCTCTTTCATTAACAAGCAATCAGATTAAACTGCAAAGACACTTGTCATGGTCCATAGATATTTAACATTAGGAAGAATTTGAGATTTGTAAGGTGCTGTTAAGATTACCTTCTGGTCATTTTCCTTATTAACACGTGAAGATATATCAAAATACAGCCCAGCCCGAAACCAATCATCCTCCTGCACAAATGCAGGAACTCAGCAGGGAACTAAATCACACTCATCCTGCATTATGGGCAGAAAGCAAGTTGCTTTGTGGTCAACCTGACATTTAAATAAAGCAATTGAGAATGGTTTAATTTTCTGCTTTACAGAAAGAGTGATAAAATCTGTATTGCTCTCAGTCGCCATCTACATTAAAAAAATGTGCTACAATCAGCTGTGGATTGCACAAGGATGTTATAATTAATGGTTTCCTGCTGGCTGCATTTTTAGTCACTACCATTTTGCATGGAGTTGGAGCCCTTTCCAGGTGTTGGCAAATGACAAATTTTCCTCACACTTTTCTCACAGTGCTACTATTTCTACATGATTTTGCTTGGAATTGGAAACATAAGTACACATTTCTTTCATGTGTATGATAAATAAGAATAACAAAATAGGGTTTAAGCAGCCACAGAGGATTACAGCAAAAGCCCTCTGGTTAATAGTGTTAAAATTAAGGTGGAAGAAAATTGAAGCCAGGCTGGGCTGGATTTTCCAGCCTGTGTCAATTATTGCACAGCTACACCAACAGCAGTTATATTTGGAATATCTCTGAGGCAGCCTTCAGTAGCCTAAACACCACCTATCAAGGCTTCCAGGCAATCCAGCAAGGGCTACAATAGTTTATTATCAGAATTCCAAAGCATTTTCTCTTTTCCGTCAAAATCAATGGAGAAAAATCAGGAAACACTACAGAGACACCCACAAAAAGGGAAAAGATAAGTAAGTAGAAATTAGAAATCACCTTACCTTCCTTCAAATTAAAGAAGGGTATATTTTAACAGGCTTGATTAAAAACTATTCTCTATCTCCTACCATAGGCTCCAATAAGGAATTCAAGCTGCTGAGTTTTGATGTACAATGATAAATATAAGAGAATATTCACTGTACTTTGACTGACTGGAGAACCCAATGAATGAAAATTAAAAAAATCTAGATTAAGTTCAGTTTTATGTGGTTTTTTGGGAACATTTGGTGTAACTAATATTCCCAACTGTTCTGACAGCAGGATCTAAAGATTCAGAGATGCTCTTACAAAAGATGCAGTAGAAGCTGCTACAGGAAAAAAAAGAAAAAAGAAAAAAGAACCCCACATGCCTAAGGCTGGGAAAAACAGGTATTTATTTTTTGCCAAGTTTTGTACCTGTTAACTGTTATTGTTTTAAAAATGACTATTTGTATTAGACAAGACTACAAAAGCCATTTTAACAGGAACCCCACAAGCCAATAACTGTGCAGCTGTCTTGCACTGGATTTATGAAGCATCAGCAGTGGAAGATGAACAGCCAGCATGGGAGAAATCCACCACCTAAACCAGAATTTACACATGGGAAATATATTTGGTCAAGAACAAAAGCCACACATTTATTGTGGATGCCCAAGACTGGGACAGTTTGCAGTACTGTATCCTGTTCTTGCTTGTCTGTGGCCTCTTGTACATTTAAATACACTCAGAACTAATTAATACTGTGCAGTAAAACAGAAGAAAAGCCCCTCAAATTGAGGAATTTGTAGGAAAAAAATAATAAATTCTTTGGATAAAAATATGCAGCCCCAGAAAAAACAACTTTGCCATCACTGTCTGTCACACAGTGCATGCAGGGAAGCAAAGTCATGTTTTCATCTTGTCTCCCTGTGCTTATGTTCTGTTGTAGTTTATCTGAATTATTAAAGTAACAAAAGATGAAGCCATTATTGAGCCACTCTTCCTAAGGAAATGAGACTTAGATTACAGTGTTGTCTCTCTGTTACTCATTAAAAACACTTTTATTAATTCTTAGTTGAGTCCAATCGGATCTGACAGAGAAACAGATGCCTCAACCATAGGATGCTTCCTAGAGGAGAAAAGCAAAGGCTGGATGGAGAAATGTGACTCAGATTAGTGGTTCCAGCCCCTGGAAAAAGGGGCCTCCAGGGATGCTAAGTCTCCACAGATTCTGTACAGATTTTGTACCAGGAAAACATGCAGTACATGTTTAACAGCATCAACAAATACATGAAAGTTTAATTCAGATTTTTTTCTTTAAAAAAACTCCCAAGTGTTCTACTGTATTGACTTCAGTTTCAGGGACTTTTTGATTCAGTATAAAATATCTGTGAAGCTATCCAAATTAAATTTGGGGTTTATCTTGGCATCACTACCTCACACATGGCTTCAAGGCAAAACTGCAAACCTTTAGAGAACAGGGAAGAAGTTCTCTTACTTTTGTTTTGGTTTTCAAGCATCAGCCACTTGGAGGTGCACAGGGATTTTTAAAATTGAGGTTCATTCCAAGGAATTGAGTTACCAGACAAGTAATATGGGCACTGAGGAAGTATTTATGGCTGTCAGATCCATACAAAATATATTAGGCATCTTCTCTGGGTCTGCTGGCTTAGAAAGGAAATTTCATGGCAAATGCAAGGAAAAGAGGAACATTTGGGTTTAGGGTGAAGGTGAAGCTCAGAAATCTTTCCTTTCATTTAAAACTATATTGTAGTATTGCAACAACAGCAAAAACCCTGTTAATTTTACTACTGAGCTTTGTACTTAATTTTTTTTTTTTTTTGGAGGACTGGCTGGATGAACTAAGCACACCCACCAGCAAATCTGCCAATTGCTTCATTGGGAGATTAAAAAGCACAACAAAGCAAACAAAAAACCCCAAAAATATACTCTTTCCCTGAAAATCTGTCTTATGGAAAGAAAACTTTATTTCCAGTGCTTATTTAACCATCATCCTTGCAGATACAGCAGGAGGAATTTATACAAGCAAGGAAAACATTCGTGGCACAGGGAGGGATCTTGTTCCTGATTGAAAATGCTGCCAGTCAAATTCCTGTCTCTGGGAAGGGTTCACTCCACTCCTCCCTGTGCTCCTTAGCAATTGCAGCATCTTGACAAATTCTCATCTATTCTATATCCCAAAATTACCAGTGTCCTATGGCTGGACAACATTCCTGCTAAAAGCAATACATGCACATAACAGCCACTGAGCAGCAGTGACACCACCTTGGATAAACACCTCAATTACACCCCCAAACATCTCCACTGAGAAAAAGATTTCATATAGAAGAATATGTAAATTACTTTTTATCCATTAGGAGACAAAGGAAGAGAAATGCATGTAATTAGCAGAAAGCACAGCAGTAAGGAGCTCTTGCCCACAGCTATCTGTTAGGAACAGCAGGAGAAGTGTGGGGGAAGTCTTCATGTTGCTGTGCATGTTCCTCATGCAGCCCCATTGCACATCTGCTTCTCTCAACACCCTTAAAATAAACTTACATCTGCAATGCCTGTGTTTGGGAATAAAACGACAAAGAATAATGGTGGTGGCTCACATGAAGGTGAAAAAGTGGAAGCTGGTTAATTCCAGACCATAATTCAGACACCCTCAGTTGGAGATGAACAGAAGGAAATCATTTTGCTACTACAGGGAAGTAATAACCCCCTTAACATGCACGAGGTCTGTCTGTGTTTCAGGGGTTTGCAAGGTCCTGCACAGCTCTGCTTTGCTCAAGGGTGTGTGATGGGACAAGGCCCTGGGACAGTGAGACATTCAGACACATTTCAGGTGCTCAGGGGGCAGTGTTGCAGTGACCCTGTACAGTTGTCTAACAGGAACATTAAGACAACTGAATTGCTAAAAGCATTCATACAGGATGGGTTGTTAGAAAACATGCAGAAATAACACATATTATAAGAACTTAGGGCTCACAGATTAAACAGCAAAACGTTTCAGGTCAGAAAACACTTGACCTTCTGATCAAACCATTTAACAACACCTGATCCAAAACTAGAAGCACTGACCTTCTACATGAGCACAAGCAATGCAAAGTTGACCCAAATATATTCTTTCATATATTACTGACTTCTGACAGCAAGCTGGAAGCTTCATTTGGTTTCTTCTAGACCTGAACACTCCTCAGTTTTCACCCACATCTGACCTCTCCTAAATTTCCTTTTTAAATCTGAATTTGAAGTTACAGCCCCTACCTGTCTGAGCATCCAGTCAGACAAAAGAGTTACTGTTTTTAGAAGTGGTTCATTCATGGCAGTACTAAAAGTGTCCTTGTCACCAGTAGGATTGCTATGAGTAATTATGTTCCATACATTTCAAATTTTTCCAGGCCTCCAGCAAACTCACAGTCACTGCACCTATTTATAGGCATGTTTAGGTTAAATAATCTCAAAACTCTGTGATTTCCTACATGTAATTTAGGGCATATGAAGATGCTTGGGTATTTATGTCTCTCAGTTGCTGAGCCATCTATTTCAGGTCTAGCTTTTATTTTTAGCCAATAAATCTGGCACAATTCAGATGAAATGTGGGAAGCAAAGCCACATTCCCCTCCTGGACAACACAGGCCTTTATTTCTACATGTCCTTGATTCTTTCAGAACAAAAGGCTGTATTTCTGAAGTGCATAGGAACTGCAGAAGCTTGGTTTGTTTGAACAAATAATTTGTTTGTTCACTTTCAAAAAATATAAACTACAGTTCCTCTATGCCCACTACTAACATAATTTTAGTCTTAGATGTCATTAAAAATTATTTCAAATGATGCTTTCTGCTGCAGCTACTCCTGTTGTCCCCATTGCTGAATAATTTTGCAGTAATTTACTACTGAAACCTCTTTTTGTGCAGGCAGTGAGCTATTACTGAAATACAGACAGGAACAGAAAATAACCTTCATTACACTGAAGGTGTAAACTAGGAAGTTTCCCCTCGCTTTCATAAGCTCAGAATTGACAGCAAGAAACACAAA
This sequence comes from Pachyramphus minor, assembly GCA_013397135.1. Classification (NCBI taxonomy): domain Eukaryota; kingdom Metazoa; phylum Chordata; class Aves; order Passeriformes; family Tyrannidae; genus Pachyramphus; species Pachyramphus minor. The sequence goes on along the minus strand of VYXB01004361.1, from coordinate 342,893 downwards.
GCTAAAAGAGACATAAAGATAATCCATGTTTTCCCAAAGTAACTCTTCTAAGGGTACTGACAGTTTTGATGCTTCTTCTAAGCACTAACATTCTGTATTTACTGTTGCATTTCATTTTATGGATTTTTTTTTTCCCCTCCACATTCAGTTCAAACAGAATAAACAGAATTTGGAGTTATAGCATGTAACATGGTCAGAAAGGGACTACATAGAATTAGATCAATTCTTGTTTCTTATCCATCTGGATTCATAAAACACTTGTATTGACTCTCTGTTACTGTAATCTCTGTGTTTGGTTGCTCGTGTTTCACAATCCATTACAAGCTAAAGGAAGAGCTTTTGCTGAGAAAAATAGAAGTCATGGGACTTGGACAGTGTTACCCTCTTTTCTGTATGGTTCTTTTTTCTGAAGCATTTGGGGAAAGTTTTCAATGTTTTAACTTTGCCCTGTATATACATATTGAATAAACTCCACTGAAAATCAAAAGAGATCTATGGTTTCACAGCACGTAAAGTCAATTGAAATACATGTCTCCAGTCAGTTCAATTAAAAAATAAACAAATTTCCAGTGAAAGCATGAAAAAAGTGGACAAACTGCAGAGGTGAGGCAAGTGCAATAAAGAGGAAGTGAATAGGTGCAAAGAATCCCACTCTAGACAGCTCCAAAGGGTTTCTTGTGAGAATTCAATGTGCTTTTCCCAGAGTGATATAACAAAGGAGCAGTTGATAGAACTGATGTAATATTGTGTTTTATAGGGAACACATGGATATATCAACTGCCTATTCCAGTGCAGGAGGAGATAATATATCCAAGAGGTTTCTAAACAGCTAATTATTTCTTAAATATTAATATTAGATCTTAGGAAATGCTATTAAAGATATAGTTGCACCTCTTAGGTTCTCAGAATAATTTATTAACTGCCTTTAGTCTCCTTTATTTTTCTTAGGAACCTTAAACAAAGGGCCTTGAAATACAGTTTAAAAGCTGCAATTTCTTCCTTCTTTTGCTACTTCAGGCAAAAATTAAGCTGCTTGGATTCCCAGCCTGGCTCTCAATGTGTATGAAGGAAGAAACAATGCTGCCTTGTGATTTAATAAAGGTGATTATCTGTAATGAAAAGCTGTGATCCCTCTGTGATGCATCTAAATTAGATCTGCACAATAAAAAAGTAAAATTTCTTCTTTCTTATCTTTGCCATCCTGGATGAGGTACCAATGTTCCAAGTGAGACATTGAGATAAGCCCAACATCTACAGTCTGACTGAGCACAAAGGTGTTGGACACATAAATCACAGGGGCTTCTAAGATCCCAAAACCTTGTTGAGTTTTGTTTTGTTGTTTTTTGTGGGGTTTTTTCATTCCCACAAAAATATTTCGGGTTTCAATAGTAACCCCAATGCAGATCAGATCAAAGAATTAAAATTCCAGCTTCTGTCAACCAGAAAAAAAGGAAATTTCTATTATAGGTCAAGAGAAGTGCAACTATCATTTTGAAACTGCTACAGGACTCTTTGTATCCAGCAAATTAGAAGTTATATGACCATATTAGATCTTGTAACAAAAAGACTCTTGATCAAAAGGTTGAGGAAATCTAAGCTTGAAAAAAAAAAAAAAAAAAAAAAAAAAGAGGAAAAAAAGGCACCTGAAGACAATTTCATACAATTAAGAACCAAAATCCCCCTAATACTGAATGCAATAGTGTAAATAAACATTTTTTACCTTTTTGGTGCAATTTCTATCGAAATACATTTCACCTTCCAAAAGCAGTCCAAGTTACCTCTCTCAGATTGTCAGGGATTTAAACACATTAACCCCTGTCACACTTAGAGCTCATTAACTGCTGGTGATAAAATGTCTTTCCTATCTCAATTCATCAGCTCCTGAGGTATTCCTAGAAAAGCAGAATCCCACAGTTTTCTAATACAGTTAAAAACCTTCTTATTCCTTTACCATCATTTTGTGTTTTGCTCAGTGTTTCACTACTGCAGTAAGGATTAAATATTACATTTTCAGTTCAGACCAATATTAAGATTCATAGCTTTTTTAATCTAACACTGATTGCCTTCATCTCCAACAAATTAGTAACTTTATATTAAACTCACATAAGCATAGCAATGAAAATTAAAGGAAATATTTTATTATCCTGTGCTTGTACAGTTACTTAGGCTGTCACTATGTTACAAGAAGGGAACTTTTTAGCAGTTGGCTCAAGAAATGTGTCAATATTTAAAATTAAAAAGAAAAAAAAACAAATAGAAAGAAGGGTTATGAGCTCTTGCTGAACACAGGAGCCAGAAGATTTTGATTTATCAAATATTTTCATTGCTAGACAACAGATACCTGTGTGCTTAAGATTCCTAAAAACAAATGGAAATAAACTGCATGCACATCTCAAGCCTAGAGCTGTATCTATTGTTTTCCCGGCTACTTTCAATAAATGGCAATCTTCATCTCCTCAGCACTGACTCCCACATCCCAAGAGCCAGCACCAGGCTCCTGTGTTACCAAAATGTGCAGCTAGCCAAGAATCAGGGCACTGCTGGACACATGGACGACACAAATGCAGTTAATAAAGCATTGCCTAGATGTAAATTAGCTTCCTCAATATTTGTAAATCAATGAAATGATGCACAGTGAAAAGAAAATGATACCTGCCACAACGGCAAGGGCAAATTTGACACAGGAATGAAGGGTGGGTCCTACAGTCCTGTTGACAGACAGAGAGGAAATTCCACCCGAACTGAGCCTCAGCTTTTCAAATTTTGCCCTCATGAACCCTGGGAAGCTCCAGTCCCTGACACCAGGTCCAGCCCAAGGGAAGGAGGTCGGTGCTGCTGCTGGATGTCTGAGAAAGGGGAAAAGGAAGGGAGCAGGAGAATTCCAGAAACAACCAGTGCTAAACCTCTTTGCTGCCACCCTTCCTCTCAGCCTGCTCACTTGGCAGCAAACCTGTGCCACAGTCAGCTCCCAAAATCCCAGAGTGCAAATCCAGAGCAATTTTCCCCACAAAATCTCCGTGGTTATTTGCAAGCCCTGCAGGACATCGTGGGTCAGAGTGAGTGACTCAAGTGATCTCTAAATTTGTTCAAGAAGAGGCTGGAGCTACATATTCCAAAAAATCAGTCCAGTTTGAAGCTCTGGAAAGACACATTACGCTGTAAATATGTGGAATTCTCACTCTCTATTGCACTTGATCCAAAGTGTGACCCCCTCCTTTATGTGAAGTCTTCTTGTGTGCACAAAATTGTGTTATCACACCAAACATTCAGACAGTTCTGGTTTTTTAGGTTTTGTTGAGGTAGGGTTTTGTTTTGGTTGGTTGGGGGGTTTTTTGGTGTGTTTTTTTGTTTGTTTGTTCGGGGGTTTTGTGGTGTTTTTTTTTTTGCTGTGGGGGGAGAGGGGTTCTTTTGTTTGGTTGCTTGATATATTTTTTTTTTTCCTCTGAGTTTCTCCACTCCCCCAAACATGAATCCTGAAAGGAAAGCACAAGATGCAGTGATGATCTACTGAGTCCTGGCAAAGCAAATTTACTAAATAGATAAAAAACCCCATCTACACACTAATATTACTTATACTGTTGAAGGTGGTAAATAAATAAGCAATGCAATTTGCTGGTTTCCTCTATGTGCAATACAGAGGCCACAACTGTTTTGCTAAACTAACTGTGTCCTCCTAGAAAGGTTTCCAATATCAATTACAGCTCTGATTGTGTTGCTAATAAATAGAGTTCCCTGTCATGTTTCTTTGATTATATGTAAATATTTCCTAAACTGGACATGTTTCAAGCTCCATTTAAAATGCAGTACAATTGGGCATTGTGTCAAAATCCTGGAAGGTAGAACATGACTATAAGCACCACCAGACTAAGATTTATACCTTTCAGTTTAAAATGAAAGGAAAGTAATTTATTCTGGAAAATGTCATTTAACAAACGCCAATAAGATACTTTGGCTTTATGCTGTGGAAAATACACCAGCTTTTCTAAGCTATAAAAAAATCAAAAACATCTGAAGTTTAGCTTGTGTAAGTCCCTGAAGCCTCAGACATTGTTCCAGCAATAAATTAAGAATCTGAAAGTGTGATATAGGATAAGATCTTTTCCCACTACTACAGTAAATTGAGCTGTTCAGGTGGTGGGAATTTCATATTAAAATAATGATACATGAGGGAATATATTAATAACACCCCGAAGTTTTTCTTTGCTCACCTCAAAATTCCTGTATTATTGAAAAGATGCAAAATTACAATCTTTATATATTTTATTTTGTGAGAATTCTGCCATAGTCAACTTTTCTCTGAGGGGTGAAAATCTCCAGAGGAATGTTAGGAGTACTGGAGAGGACTGGATCAACAGCTAGCAGCTCAAACCCAGATGGTTTTACTTTGAACATACAGAATAAACTAAGAAGCTTTAGTCAAAGCAAGATTTCTTTCTTCTTATTTCTATGAAAATACACTTTTATCTATTTATTTCCTCAGAATTTAGTGGTTAGTTACATTTATTTTATTTTTTTCTTGATTTTTTTTTTGTTTCTCTGTTAATATGAAAACTTCTTAAAATGTTATTACTTCCTCAAAGTAAGAAAGCGAGGGAAACTTTTCCCACATTATTTTTACCTCAAGGATTTGGAAGATAAGGATGCACTGAGAAGTTTACTTAACCTTTAATACCTTCTTTAAAATTTTACACCTTATGCCACAGAAAATATAAATCAGAGTCTGAACACAGCACAATCTCGTTGTCAGCCACCTAAATATGCCAAGTAAGCACAAAACCTCTCAGGCTTAGGGGAAATTCTTGATGTTAATATGAGAAAGTCCAAAATGAAATCCACCTTTGGAGGAATATCACAAAAATGCTAAAAATAATTTGTGAACACCAATGGTCTTCTCAATGAATACTGATACTTGCAGAAATCCTTTAGATATGGTCAGGCTGGACTTGAACAAAGGAAATTAAATCGACTCTGCAACATTTGCCAGTCATCCCACACATGTTTTCCAGTTTAACTTCTATGTTGCATTCCATGCAACTAGCCAATCTATTTTCTAACCAAATGGGAGAATTCTTAAATTTTCAATGGGACTAATCAAATTCTGAATTAAATTTCATCTTCCTGAAACGCTCAGATTTTATTGGGACAGAAATGTGATGGACATTACAGTTAAGGTTTGGGGTTTTTTTAAGGGAGACTTTTTTTGTTCTTCAGTGAGCCAGAAAATAAACTATGAATGCATACATGACTCTGTGTACATGTACTTCAAAAAACCCACTGGATATTCCTTGTTTAGTCCAAAACTGACAGAAAACTGGAAACAATCCCATAGCACTCATTCCTCAACTGTTCAGCTTCGTGACAGAATTGCTAAAAGCCACTGAATTCACTCTGTCCATTGACTCAGAGGTTTTGGATTAGGAAACAACAGCATGGGCAGTAGGACAAAAGATCTGCTTAGTCTGAACACTGAGACTGTTCAGGGCACAAAGGGCAGCCAAGGGCAAAGCTGCTTCTGATGAGAGGACACAGAAGTCACGGAGCAAAAAAACCCTCTTTAGTCCTGTAACTGCTTCAAGAAAACCTTCATGTCAGATGCCAGAAACAAGTGCTCCAGGAGAAAACACACTGCTCCAACCCAGCCAGAAGAGGGGCCAGGTCACCCCAGCTCCCTGGGAATGCCCTGGGCACCAAACAAGGTTTATATTTTCTTTCCCACTGGCACTGCCTGGCTCTGTATGCTCAGCCTCACACGTTCTGCCTGAGGGGTGGCACGTGAGCAAAGTGCTGCACGGCTGCATGTAACTCCTGCAGGTAATTGGGCTTCTCCACAACACCCTTTGCTTTTTGCTTAACAGACCTGACACATAAACTTTGCTTCTGGAAGCGTCACACGACACCCCGAGGGTACACTTCAGAAATCATCTCTCATCAGACTCAGTAAATTAGCATTTACGGGGATAAAATGCCTTTTTGGAGGGTTGCCAACGCCTGAAGAGCTTTTTTACAAACAATTTTGTAATAAAAACCTATGTAACCTACCTAAGGATGCCAGGTGCACCTAAATATTGAGCAGTTTGGGTATAATTAAGCCCCCTGTTGCTCTCCTACTGCTCCTTGCCGTCAGCAGCTGCTTGTTTTCCTTCTGTAACAGAGCCACACATGCTGATGGCTCCAGGAGCAGAGAGCTCTTTGACATAACATCTTATGACTACAGATCTCATCACTGACTTTCCTTTTGAAAAATGCAAAAATGTCAAACCCCACTTCAGTGAAAGCTGAGGCAGAACAGCAGTTCATGAAAACCATCATCAGGAAACCCTGGCACAGGCTGACAATCCAAGGCATCCATCAATACTCCATGGTTGACATTATTGAAAGGTTTTCAGCTCTGGAACAAGAAGAGGAAACAACAAAAATTTTCTGATGTGATGATGAATCACAACTGTTTCAGTAACTCCTCTTTTAGAAATATCTCTCTTTTCTATTGAAAGATGGAGGTGGAAACCTTTATGGGGGGTCAAAATATTATAAAGCTGTATAAAAATCTATTTCACACTGCTCATTTGGGGCTTCAGTTTCATCACCCTGTTTATCCAGGAGTTCACATGTAGCTGCTCTGAGGTCTCCCCTCAGTCTCCTCTTCTCCATCTGAACACACCAAGTGCCCTCAGTGTCCTCACACGACTTCAAATCAAGGCCCTTCACCATCCTCGTGGCTTCTTTGGGATGCTCTCCAATGGTTTTAGATCTTTCTTACAGTGTGGCACCCAGAACATCTCAGTTTCTTCAGAAAAACTGGCCAAGATTGCATGAACCAGGAATTCCACTAAGGATGAAACCATGTTTTCCCTTTCCAAAGCTTCTTTTGGAGTTCCCAAAATTCTTTCTACTCATAAAATAGAACTTAATGATTAGAGAAGCTGTTCACTGTGGGATTGCAAAGTTTTGTCATAAGGACATAGCATCACTTGAATTCATAATAGAATGCATTTTAAAGCAGGAATTCGTATTTTACTTCAGCAGAAAATTCAAAACCACAGCTCTTGGCATGGGAGAAACCTACCAGAACTATTGATTTATTCTGTTTCTTTTTTTGCAAGACTTTAGGATTTTAGTACATAACTGTTCCTTAAATTCAAAATATTGACATGTGTCTAATCCCTTAAAATCTGCTTGTCCAAAGTCAAGCTGAACTTGGGACTTTGACTCTCACTCTCAATGAACCACATCTAATTCATATTTTTAGGTGTGACAGGGGAAGATACACTCTTATCTCTTTGCCATAATTTGGCTCATCCACCTTCCCCTCAATAAAAATTTTTTGAGCTTCACTTCCCATCTTGGTTAATCAACTAGGAGATGTTACAGTCAAAGCACAAATTAATGACCATTCCCCCCTTAAATATTCCCCGTGGTCTTTAGAAGTTTCAAATTAGCTTAGAAAATGTCATAGTCCAACTATTCCTCAATTCCTCATTACTGAAACGGAGCAATTTTTCTTTTCTGTCTCATTCCCAGAACTCACGAAATTTCTGCAAGGACAATTCACAGAAAATTTTTAAAAACTCTTGGAAAAACGAGCCATGGGCCACGTGACATGATCATAAGCGACCCAGCAAAGCGTCTTAAAGAGATAAACTTTTCTTCCTGGCGGAATTTTCCAACAAACTTCGCGTTTTCGTTACGCACCTGGCCATCTACTGGGATATTCAGGGACTTGAAGCCCTCAGAGTCAGGGTGTGCTGACAGCAACAACCAAAACAAATCCTGGAGGAGCATGACACAGCTACGATGCCATCAGGCGGTGACAGAGCATATCAAGCTTTGCCCGTGTCACTGAGTGCATCTACATGGGCTGATAACACACCAGGGACAGGGAACTGAATCTTTGTCACGCCCAGTTTTGGAGAATTACATTTGTTGGGGGAGGGAGGGGGAGGGAAGGGGCAGAAAATGCTTTCTCTCCTTTTACAACCTGTCACTTTCATTCAACGTTTTCATGAATTACTTCTTTCTTAGACACAGAAAAAATTAATACTAATAGTCAAAGGCAGGAAATACACTTTTCTCAGATACTTCAGTCAGGAGTAGAAAAAGAAGCCCTGACACATCAGAGTTTAATTATTTTAAGCACAGAAAGACAAGGTCTCATTACCAGTCTAAGAGGTACTTTTACAGTCTGCAGTCATGCTCCAGGATGGATCCATTGCTAATCAACCAAGTACTGACACTGAGGGAAAAGAACTGTAATATCAGGGTATGTAAGGCTCTGATAATGCCCTGTGATAAAGTTATCAGTCTTGTTTACTAAGAAGATAAGGAGGGAGTTAAGGAACTCGGAGAAACAATTTTACTGCAGAATTCTGGTAACGTTAATGACCTAAAAGCAATGCAGTCAGGGAGCAAAGCCATTTAGATAACACTGATAAAGGCACAACAACAGATGAAAATACTCTGGGACCCAGCCAAACTGCTGAGAAACTGGATAATAAATACAAGTCACATCCAAAGCAGTAAGTAATATCTTGATTTATCCCATGCATGCAAGACCCTGCACTTGCCCAATCAAAACTTGACCACTAGTCCCAGCTATAGTCCTGTTGGAAACAGAAGATCCATCCTCCAAAAATAATAAAAAAACACAAAAAACCCACAAACAAACAAACCCCACAACTAAAACAAAATTAACAAAAAATCCAAGTGAGCAGAACAACAAACAACTAACGAACCACCCCAAAATCCCACTTGGCATCAGCCCTTGTTAATACCAGAACTTCTTCATAAATCACAGGTCTTTTTGAAAACCTGATGCTTGGGTTCCCAACAGTTAAGCCAAATTGCAATCCCCACCTCATTTTCAACATGAAAGAGGGGAGCTGTTGCACAAATAAAGCCAATAATGTCCTTACCACCCAGGGTTCTCTAACTTCTTACTGCAGGTCCCAATTTTTAGCCCATAACATTACCAAGACTAGAATTAATAATGATAAAAGTGATATGCCTCTCATTGCTGTAAATAGAAGAAACTGAAATAACAAATAAGGCTGACAAGGAGTGACAGTGTAGAATATTTCTGTGCCTGAACAAAGAGGTGGTTTCTGTACAGGATTATATTATTGACTCTCCCCAAACAAGTATTGGGAAATTTATTAGGCAAGGAAATTAGGGAGATTTCAAACCCCACAGAAAATGGCAGGTCATTATTCTGAGCAAAGTGTTTTCTTGAGTGAAAAGAAGCAGCAATTTTTCTATGCACAGAGTGGAGGGTAATGCAGAGGGATTTACTTATACACTGAATAATGTCACTGTCTTATCTGATTTTATAAGCTCATACATCTGTTTCCTGGTAGACATCTGGACTTGCATCTTGCAGCAGACAGCTAACTGACAATGGAGATGGGCTATTATTTCCTGATTGTAGATATTCTCACAAAAATGACACTGAGTGGAAGAAATACCTGTTTTTGCAGACTAAAAATGTTACCTGGGATCACTTTCTTCCACAATTATAGTTTCTCTCTGCCTTCTTACAGCACTCTGGTAAGAAGGATGCTAACAAATGAAAGCAAAGGAGAAATCTAACAGAACAAACTGCCCTTGGTTACCCCCTCCAGCCTTTGACACCCAGCAGTTCCTCCCTGTCTTCAGAAATGAATACCACAAACCTGAAGCCCCAGAAGATGATAAATAGCAGCCAAAGTAAGTTCAGAGCAGGGAACTCCAGCACAGGAGAGATCTGTCCAAAGCAGGCATCCCACAACCCCTATCAGGCAACAATTAGCAAGACAGAATGGCTGAAAAGAGAACCCAAAAACAGATACAGTTACTAAATTATTCCAAATCTGGACTTACACAAACACACATAATAAGGTTTCCAATTTTTATCTCTGTGTATTTTAAGTCCAGATTTGAAATAATTTAGTCCAACCATTTCCACACAGCCACCTAAAACAAAAATTGGAAACCTTATTATGTGTGTTTGTGTATCTCTGTGTATTTTGTTTTAGGTGGCTGTGTGGAAATGGTTGGACTTTCAAGACAAGCCAAATGCCTTTATAACAGAGCAGAGGCACTGAACCATCTGTCTGGCCTATTCCAATCCTTCTAAAATCTCAAATAGACCTATGGCAGAATAAGACAATATTATCTTCTTTCCCCCCCATTTCTTTCAGCCTTTCTACATAAATAAGGAAATGCAAAAGTCTGATTTAACACAAAATTATTTTCCCCCTTACCATTGGAGAATTAAAAAAAAGTAAATTATTTGGCCTGGACAAGAAAACCACCAAAACCCAACAACAATAATGCAAGCCTGGGGAAACCACTGATCTGGACATATAAATTCCAAAGTCCTCACCCAGTCCTCAGCAGTTCTTTGGATCAATATGCCCCTAAGCAGGTCTCTGGCCAGATAATAAAGTCTAGAGCCAAATCCTCTGCCATTAAGGAAACTAGCATTGCTTAATTGAAGTCACTGACATACATTAGTTCAGACCACCCCAGAATTAGGGCTCTAACATTATTGTTTTCCTCACCTTCATGTTTTAAATCCTCTACCAATTTTAATTAATTTGTCCCCTCTAGGCTCACTGGCTCAAAGCTCTTTGAATAAAGAACAGGACCAGGGACTCAAAGAGGAGGCAGATTTTTTACTCCAAGCTCAGCCAGCTTGAACAATCCTAGCTGAAGGGGAGTTCCAGGGCACTGAGTATTTTCAATATTGTTATGTGTTTGGTTTTACTATCAGGATTCTGTAGTGGATTATGTTTCATATGGATATACAGATGCCTTATCTCCAACCTTGGATTAACAGAATTTTGTTTCTTCTCAGCAAACACGGCAGGGGAAAAAGAAAGCTCAAAGCATAAGTGTTGACGTGACAGAAACTCTCTGTGCAGAAATCTGTTTGAAATCACACCAAAAAAGAAAGGACTTTACAGCTGTTTCTGTGCAGAACAGCAGTGCTTATAATTTTTGGCATTTTGTGCAACCCATGTTGCACTGACAGTGTCCCCTGCATCGCTGGTCTGGGCTCTCACACAGGTAACACCCCTGACTCCTCTGCCAAGAGGCACAAAAACCTCTTCACTGAACACAGAGGGCGTTTTCTGTGGGCTTAGTCTGAGTGGTCTGGGGATAGAAACAAAATTCTGAGTGCTGCTTTCACTCCAGGGCATAGCTTAGAGAGGTTTTCTCAGTGCAAGTACTTGTCATGTGCCTTCCCTGGAATTCATCACGTGTTCAGAGGCCAAACAAATGATCCCGTAATCCAGGGGGAAAGGATCAAAGCTGATACTTTCTGCCTTATTGCATTTGCTTCCAGAAGTCAGAGGGGATATATATATCTGTGATAAGAGTACTGAGCAAATGATCACACAATGACTCCAGTACAGCTTTGGAGAGGGGATAATCACAGCAGAGCTCAGTTAACCCAGATGCTGATTTCTTTTGCGAGGAAGATTTTTTTTGAACAGTGAGAAGTAGGGAGCACTGCTTCCCATGTGGATTGCCAGAGCAGCAGGACAGTGCTCTGGGCCAGTGCTACAAACTCTTTTCTGTATTCATAGTTCTGCTGTTCCAGTTTTAGACGGCATAAGAAAAGCTCCCAAACTCACCTTCTCTGTGCAGCAAAAATTTCAGGGTTTTTTCTGATTAAATCAAGTTCTGAGGTGTCACCAATCAGTGGAGCAGGACTTGGGCAAGGTCTGCCAATACACATTTTTGCTACCAAAATGATGACAAAATAGTTGCTAACACTCAGATTCCCTAGTGTAGCTCAATTAAATTGTTAAAATATAAAAATATAGTTTACTCTCTCTATAAGTTTTAGAATACCACATGCATGTTGTATCATTTCATAGGCAGCAAGTAGAGTCACATTTCTAAATTCTGTTCATTTTCTAGCTCCTTTTGCACCTGCCTAGAGGTTTAGTCAGAGAAAGGGAAAACAAGAAGAATAGTGAAAGTACTGTAATGGTCCTGCCTTACAGCAGGGAGGTTATTATTATAAATCCTAAACTAACAAGATGAACTAACTCTCAGCAGCTCGGATCTCTAGCTTTTAAATTTCTGCCTATTCATCAACCAGAACTTCTGAAAATTCTGAAGGCTAAAAGATTTAAAAAATTAAGGCAGGAAGAACCAAGTTAACTCTACAGCCACTTTCATATATTTCACTTAGTGATAAAATCAGCTTTTTTTCTCGTTCCATAACACATATTTGCTTTTCAATCCATTTTTCAGCTGTGGTAGAAAACAAGAAAATGAGCCTCCAGGATGCTGCAAGCCTTGTAATGGTGTGATGCAGTTTTTAATTGCAGACAGCTTTTATTTGGAACATTTTCTCCCATTTGGAAAAAATACTGCAGAAAGGGACAGGCCTGTGGATGCCACAATTATAATGCATTCTTCTTCACAAGTAGCAAAGTCAGGCTTTGCTCCAGGTGCTAGGCAAAAGTGGGCATCTAACATTTTTAAACCAGGGATTGGTATCAATGTAGACAAAGGCACAATACCACCATGTACTGTTGAAAAACCTGGACATGAGCATTCAGCCCTCTCACCTTTTAATTTGCCAAAAAGGTAATTAGCAAAGACAATTATGAGATAAAGGCAATTTATTTTATGGGTAATTGCATGCAGTTCTAGTATGAGTAGATTTAGAATGGTTCACAAAAGTATTAAAGCCATTCCTCTCATAAGCTTATTTCCTGACTCTTCAAGGTTTCTTTTCCCACTAAGTAGCCTCAGCTTTGCCAAATGACATCCAGTGGAAATCTGTACCCATTCTTTGGGCACCATGGCATAGCAGCTACAAAAGCTTCATGTAAATGATCTAAAACTGCACATCCCATTGTCCTGCAGGAGATGTTTTTGTAAAGCAGCAACACAGCTCAGCCCAGAGGGCAGTAACTCACTCACCCACTGCAATGGCAGCTTCCCCTATCACTGGGCAGGAAAATATGACATGAAATGAAACATCTCCTTTAGGAGTTGGTGCCATTTAGAAAATCCTGAACTCATTGCACGACCAAAGCAGTGCTGACAACACCCCAAAGTTGTGGCTTTTGCTTTACAGGGCTTGCTCAGCAGAAAGAGCTTCTCCATTTCTCACTCTCCCCCCTGAACAGGTTGAGGGTGCAGAAGGAACTGAGAGGGGCAAAACCAGGCAGGTAACCCAAATTAACTGAAAAAACATTCCATACCATATAACATCAGGCTCAGCAACAGAGTGGAAAGGAAGGAGTTTTAGAAGGGTTAGTCTATCTTTTCCCCAGGAACTGGCTGGGTGCTGGTCTACCTGTGGGAGGGGATGAATGATTGCCTTTTCTTCATTTGTTTTGTTGCCTTCTTCCCTCTTCTTCCACTTGTCCTTCACTTATCAAACAATTTTCTCAGTGGTTTTTGACCCCAATTTTTCTGTGCTTCTTTTTTTCCTTTCCTCTTCTCCTGTCCCACAGGCAGGGTAGGGGTGTCAGGGAGTAGCTCTGTGGTGCTGAGTTACCCACCAGGGTTAAACCACAACACCAAGCATTAAAAAGAAATAATTAACAGATGAACGATGCAAAAGGCTGAAACAGGTAAATTTGATACAAACTCCCAGTGTCTAATTACAGACAAAAGACCACAGCAACGTTCCAAGGAGCCCTAAGTGCAGAAAACACACAAGTAAAAGTGCAAAGAAAATTGGAATGACAAATGTGCTTACTGATGTATTTGGGAGGCAGCTTGTCAGCGTGGGGCTATGATAATAAATAAATAATACTCTATGGTATTTATGCAGTGCCCTTCAGTGACAGACCAAGGTGCTTTTTGGGAGGTGAAACACAGAGAGCAGCAGCAAAACACTGCTGGCACATCAATGCTCTTTCAACACTGATGTAAAAATGCCCAATAGAACCGATTTAAGCAAAAACTGTTAAAAAAATAGGCAAGTCAGCATCATGGGAAATAAATAGAACCTGCTCTTGACAACTTCAAATTAGAATTAAAAAAACATCCAAGGGTGGGGGGGGAAGGCTTGTAGAAGTCAGTAGCATTAACAGCCAAGATCAGAGGTGATCAAAGTAGGAAGCAAATGAATGTTTATGCAGTTGTGCATGTAATGCTGTAATGAACTAATTTAATACAGCAGCTTTCATGCTCCAGGTATTTCCTAAAGAATAGATGCAAAAGCTTTAGTCCACATTAAACACAAGCACAAGGGCTCAGAGTCAGGCAACAGTGTAGCAGAGAGTAAAAAAGAGATTGGAATCATAAAATATAACAAGACCACTCTAATTAGCATTTGACTGTTACAAAATGTGCCCTGGAATTGGAGTTTGGAGTCCAAGATCATCTCAGATGGTTTACTGATGCTGTCCATGGTTTCAGAATTCTTGATTCCACTTGAAAAAGGATTACAGGAAAAAAGAATCTATGATGGTTGACTTATGCAGCACAGTTGTAACTGTTTGCCTGCAAAGGCTGGAGGCACAAAGGATATAAATAAAACCCTTTGTTTGCCAACCTCCAATGACACCTGTTACACCTGTACAACTTCCAATTACAGGAAGTCAAGATGATTTCATCAATACCATCCATCTATTAATACAATGGTTCCAGCAGAACTTTGTTGTATAAGGTTGATACAACTCTCCAGGACATGTCAAAATCCTCAGAAATATAAATCAACTACAGGATGAAAAGAAGTCAAATCGATTTTTGAACTGTCTACAATTCATGGTTTATTGAAGACCCTGAGCTGTGTCCCATGAGTGAGGCCTGTCAGCACACAAGGGGCTGCAGAGGAAAGGAAAGAAGTCTTCTTGCAAAGGAAGAAGACTCTTGGGATCCATCAAGGCTCTGGCACTCAAGGCAGGATGGACAAGACTTTCATTTGGTCTATTTATACATATCTATTTTATCTGATCACTTTTGATTAGTGCTGCAGTTTTGCCTTTGTACTTTGACTAGAGAACTCTAATGAATGCAAATGGGGTGAAAAAGTGAATTATAAAAGGTCACAAGAACAAAAAATGAGTTTCAATTAATCAAGAAGTCCAACAGAGTTCTCACCAATTGGAAAAGGGGAAATGTAATCCCCATTTTTAAAAAGGGGTAAAAGGAATACTCAGGGAACCACAGGCCAGTCAGCTTCCCCTCTGTGCCCAGCAAGGCCATGGAGCAGATCCTCCTGGTAACTGTGCTTAGGTACATGGGAAACAAGGATGTGTTTGATGACAGCCAGCATTGGCTTCGTTAGGGGCAAATTGTGCCTGATGAATTTGGTGGCCTTCTACAACATTTTACAGTACTGGTGGAGAAGGGAAAAGCAACTGATGCCAATGTCCAAGTGGAGACCAGTGATGAGATGTGCCAGTGGAGACCCCTGACATTCCTCAGGAGTCGGCATTGTGTATTTATATTCTTTTTTATCACGGGCTTCAAAGCATTGAAATGGAAATGCAGACAACCCAAGGGCAATAAACCACACATTCTAATACCAACCATCCAAACTGAGATGCCCTTGGCCAGCATTTCCTTTTATACTCATCTTTAAGTGTATCCACTCCACCACAGTACACTGAGAGATTCTCTACTGCTTTACTTTTGATTAGTCCTTTTCTGGAGAGCTGAGACCCAGTAATATAAGAGCAGTAGCTGCTCACCCTTAACCTTTTAAGATGACAGAGATACTCCTCTCTTTCTAACCAAACAAACACATTGACAGTCTTTTATCACATGCTTCAAGTTTGTCTGGTTTCCTTTAGAATTGAAAAGCATAGAATTTGTCATTCTGCCAGTTCTACTACAGTATCACATGAATATTATCACCCAACAATTACACACAGTGCTGAGTTTATTTTGTTTCCTCTGTATTTGATATGTGAGGTACTTCTTCCTCTATTTGACATGTGAAATTTGAAAATTCAAAGCAGCCTAATATGATAGTATAAGAACCCACATCCAAATATTCCACACTCTGGTTTGGATTCATTCCAAATTAAAGCAGTCACTTCCAGCTTCCTCTACAGTAAAAGTCCAGCAGGCAACTCAATGCATCAAAGAGCAAACTTGGTCTGTGTTTGCAAGTGCAAATGTCACACTGCAAACAATACTGCAGTGTAATTCTACATCACAGTGATGCTCTCTTCACATCAAAATTCCATTGAAAGAAAACACATGCTCCCTCAAGTTAATGAAAGAAGACTGATAAAACATTGATAAAAATCTCAGCTTGGCAATTTGGATTTCAGGAAAATTCGCAGACCTGAGTGAATTACCCAGGGTTACCTGGGTAACCCTGCAGAGGGGTTTGCTTTCCTGTACACAGGGTGTTTGACACCCTCTGGAGAATGAACTGTTCACTGAGATTTGATGTAATCCCAGTCTGCACTTTGCACTGGTGACATCCTGCATTGCAGCAGTGAAAAGGGACTTGGGAGACATTCACTCCAACTGAGAATGTTCATTACACACTAAGGACTCTCCTGGGCACTCAGACTAGACCTGCCTCCCAGTGAAGACACAGCCCACTGACCTTTACACAGACACATTAATATGACTTTCATACAATTTCTTTTTTGGAAATCCTTCCCACCCCAGGGCCGACTCGGGGGATCCAGGTCGGGGTTGCTGCGGGCACAAGGTGGTGCTGTGTTCTGTCGTTCGTGCCACTGCTCACTTTCAATTTCCTAAAATCTGCCCAGGGGCCACCAATTTATGTTCTCCTGCCAATCACTGCTGGCACGTTAGCAGAGAAGATTCCTCACCTTTCATCATTATGCTTTGCCATCCATTTCCAAGCTTTTTCTATCCATCAGAATGGCTGGTGCTACTGAACTCCATATCATACTTAATTTTAAAATTATTTTTGCCTGCCTAAAACCCACAAACTTTCCTCTAGTTCCATTTAGAACAGAAAAGAACAAAATTTGCAGAGCTGAGTTTTCAGCATCACAACAAAGCACAGATACACAGCCCCATACAAAAACTCCCTGACTTTTCTTCTAAGGGTGCATAAGGAATGTTTCTGGAACAGAGGACTGAATGTTAGGACTGTAAATCTGTACTTTGAGTTACTTGCTTTCACCCTTACCATGCAGTTTCTGCCTAAAATCTTACACAGCCCTCCTTGTTGCCATTGTAATGGTCAGCTCAACAAGCCAGAAGCCAAAAGATGAACATATAATGTGTCTCTATCACACAAACACAGAAAATGAAGGAGGTTTTGCTCAAAAGAGGTTTTAATTCCTTAAGCTGTCAGCTCAAAAGTGAAGCAAGAAGATTAGAAGGAAAAGCAAGTCTCCTGATTTCCAGCCTATCACTCTACTTTGTTGACCACCTACAAGTTTAGGATAAGAGAATCCCTCTTGTAACTGTATCCTATTGTGTCTGCAATTAAGTTTTCTTTACATGCTTGTGTGTTATCTTAGCATGAGGTTAAAAGCCTTTGGGAGCAATACTGATCTGTAAATATTTAATCAAAGAAAGCTTTAGCCTCTGAAAATAAAAGCATGTATGCAGGCTTTAGAGATAGTAAAAATAATTACAAATAGAGTTTGCCTCTAACAGACAGTTTATGTTGAACTTGTGGGTATTTCTCACTAAATTTTCCTTTTGATTCCTTCCCATGTGTGTTGACAAAGAAAAATTTTCAGTCAAGTCACCATTCAGTCCTGACTTAGAAAGGCAACATATTCTCATCAGATACAAAAAACACACACACTGAGTTTCACATACAGCAACTCTGTATGAATGCTCTTCCTCCCCGGGTCATCAAGCTGCTGGTTGATATCAGCAAAGTCTCCCATCCCTTCTCTCTCTCCCATCCATTCCAATTTCATCTGGAATTATATTTCCTGAAGTGTACCTACAGCATGCAATATAAAACACATTGTAATAACAGCGAAGACTCCTTAGGTACTTTCCTAATTGTGTTAAGGTGCCCAAATCAACTTCACTGCTGATTCCAATTCTAGAAAACGTCTCCTGCCTCCACTCACTCCTGACTTTCCTCTTTCAGCATTTCCTGCAGGTTTACAGCTTATGTTTTATAAACATTGATCATGCTTTCAGCAATTTCAAGTTAGTTATTTTTACAAGGTCCTGAAATCTGGGCATGACAGTCAAAGGAAATGAACCCAACGAAGCATAAACCAAAATGATGTAGTTTACCCATTTTAAGTCAGTCATGAAAAGTTCATTACAGGTGTAAAACACCAGGAAACTTTGAGAACTGAAATTGCTTCCTTAGAGCAAAATATGTACTGCTTCGATTGTCCTGCAAGATCAAAAAAAACCACCAGAACACAGTGTAATTAATGGCCAAAAGCATCTCTGTTTTACAGAAGGGGAGAGTGTGACTAGATATAAAGAAGCACTTCCGAACTGCAGCTTTTGGAATTTAATTTTTGATGGAGCTGGAGTTCAAAAGAGGAACCACATTCCACAACTCAAGGAAAATGTTTGCATTCGATTTTTCTGTTTCTTGAAATTAAGGAGAAATTAAAAACTGTATTATTAAAGAAGTCCTTGGGACTTTCTAATACCACACCTATATGTTGGCACAGGTTTTTTTCTCTTGAAAGGAATATTTCTTGTGCCTGCCATAGATACAAACAACAGCAATGGAGTGAGAATGCCAATGGTGCTGAAGTTCAGAAAATATTCAGCCACCCAGCAACTTTATAGACACGAATCAGAACAGTAGGAATCTTTTCTGATTCTCAGTCATGGCACTCAGCATCCCTCATTAATAGATTTACCAATTTTCCACTCCTCACTAGGAATATTTTCTTGGCACTTCTCTCTCTCTCGTATAAATTATTCCTAATTAATTAAAGTGAAATTCTTAAGATGGGTGAGTTCATTAACTCTGTTAATGAGAAAGAACATTTTGGACCTTATTATTAGACTGTCATCAGTATCTGTTAGACAGCTAAATTAATAAAGTGATTATATTCAAATAACTCAGGCATTTGCATTTTATTTTTAACGTTACGTGTCTCTCTTACTTGCTCTGAGTGTGGGGAAGTTTTGCTGGCTGTGCACAAGCACAATCTGAGTTGATTTCAGTCATTGGATGTCTGGACATTAAATGTATTTAGTGGTTGGAATAGCTGTGGTCCAGGAGAGAGCTGTGTCAGGTCCACTGGAGCCTCAAGGAAGGATTCAAGCAAGCAAAAACAGCACAGACAATCCCTTGAAAATAAAGATATTGTGGCCCCTTTACTGTCAGAAAGCCAAAAGCCAGAAAGAAAAGTGAAGAGATTGGACATTTTGTATCCTTGAAAGCATCAAGATAAAGCAAGAGCCAGCAATAATTTTCTCCTGCACTGCACCCTCAGAATGCCACTGACAGGCTGTGAAAAACATCCACTGGCTAAAAGCAATGTACAAAGGGAACTGGAGCTCCAGATGTCTCCAATCCTCCTGAAAAGCCATGGGTGTTTGTTAATGATCTCCTCCTGCATCCTTCTCAGGAATGCTCCTCCAGCTGTGCAGTGGCCCTTCAATGCTTTCCTGGGGCACTGATGCAGTCGGGGCACACAGAAGACACTCAAAGCCTTAGTTCAGAGAGAGAAATGCTGCTGCTCTGGAAATCATGTCAGCCAGAGGGGGAAAACGGTACCAGTTAAAATATAAATGCATAGATCACTTTAACTCACAAAATCTAGGCCTGGTGGTTGGTGACACGTGCTGCTTTATACATATCCTTCCAACTGAAATGTCAGAACTGAAGTTTTTGCTCCCAAGAAGCTTTTTTCTCCACCTCCTCAGCACTAAAGGAGACCAAAAAAAATTACTTTTCTTCCCTTTCTCATGTTTCCCAAGTCACAAACTTAAGAACAACAAAGAATACTGTTGTGGTGATATACAAAATATATATATATGATATAAAAACTATACATACAATATACAAAAAAATACATATCTGGTCTGGCTCCTGCATGACTCTGATTACATTTTAAATTTTGTAGCTTTTAAAGCCAAACAAGATAAACTGCTGCCTTTTAAGAGGCTGTTAGATTTACCATAGCCACGTGGAAAGAAACTGTGTGAGTGAGATGGGTTGTTCAGCAGGGATGCACAAAGGAGGAAAGTGGAAGGTTTTTTTCCAATTCCATTAAGAGACAGTTTTGTGTCTCAGGCCTTGGTGCCTTCCAGACAAGTGCAGCTGATGAGGAATTTAAAGCACTGATTCTTCTGCTAAACCTCCTTCAGTTACAGAACTCAGACATCTACAAAGAGAAATTTAGCTGAAAAAACAGCATAGCACCTGTACTACTCTTTAAATATTTATACCACGGCTTATTTCCTTCTCTGAGGCTGCAGTTAGGGCACAACTGAATACTGCAGCAGCCACATTAAGATTCAGCCCAGAGATAATGATCAGAACAAAGCTACACACATTGGAATTATCATTTGGGAGTAATGTTGAATACTTGGGCTTGAGACAATGCTGTGGGTCACTGTGAGGATACAGAGGCTTCATAAGAGCTCTCTTTTGGTGGAGCAGTGGAGGAATTCCCACAAACCCCCTGGTTCCTCTGCCCTACACCCAGTTCTGGTATGAGCATCTGTTCCACTGTTCATTTAATCAGTAACAGAATCACCTCTGGTGGGTGTGACAGGGTCACAGCCTGAACAGCCTGGTACTGGTGGAGCTGAGAGAGGAGGGACCGTGTGATATTGTGGTATAAATGTGGAATATCCAATGGGAACCCCTGTATCAAACACTTCTGAGAACACTTTTGAATCCAGCCAGGTGGTGGCTACACAAAGATGAAGTCCAAACCAAAATGCATCTCCTCAGGTATTCCAGATGTGGTACAGGCTCAGGCTGTGCCTCCAGAGCTGGGAATCAGGACCCACAGGTAGGCAGGAAAGCTCTTGAGCAAAACATGACAAAAATGCTGGAAGGCACTGATTAATGGAACATTAACCCCAAGATAAGTGCATTTTAAATATTATCTTGCTCCTTACAGTACAATCATACAGTTGACCAGTAAACCCATTCAAATATCTACCAACAATCCATGCAACCACTGTTCTAAAATACAATATATTCTTCTTGTTACACTCCAGAAAATCTCATTGATTTAATGACAGAGCCACTTATATACAGTAAAAAGAAAAAAAAAAAGTGTGTGTGTTGGCCTATTTATTTTTTCTCTCCCTGGGAGATGCTATTTAAATCATTCAGCCAATTACATGTTGGAACCAGAAGTAACACAACATCATATGCACAGCACTCTATCTTTGTTCTTCTGTGGCAAAAACACCACTAGTACATAGACTCACATTTCCAAACACAGAAATGAAATATTGTAACTGATAAAATGGAATGAAGTGATTTTTTTTTTCCATTGAAGTGTTGCAGAGATTCCTGGACAGAGAGGTGGTATCTTCCATTCCAGCCCTTTGTGAAGTAGGAAGTGGATTTGCATTTAATAGCAAACCAGAGTTTTATCAATGACCTTAATTCAAAGTGAGAAGTCATTCAGGTTCTGTACACTGCATTAACTACCTTTTTTATTGAAAAACTGTTAAGTGTAATGATTTATCTATCTTTAATTACTCAATAAGGAATGTTAAGGTTAGGTTGAAATTCTCCAACCTGACTGAAATTACGGCATGAGGAACCTGTTCTGATTTAATGTAACCTTATATTTCACAAGGCTTTTAATGGGCAGGTTTAATTTATTGCTTAAAATAACTACAGTTCCTCAATTTATAATGCTATTTCTTGTTACACCTGTGATATACTGCATGTTCATATCTTCCTCTGGGCATCAGCTGGTTTTCTATTAGAGTTCTAACATGTCTGCATCCAGACTGGATGCTGTTGTTCCTCTTCAGCAGAGGAAAATGATCTATATATTTACCATATCTTTTAAAGCATCATAGTTATTTCAAATCCACTGCTCAAAAATAAAAGCAAAAGCCCCCCCAAACAACCAGCTGTATGGAAAGCTGAAATGCTTCAGCCTTCATGAACATTTTCTATTCTATAAATGCTCAAGTCAGAGAACTATCAGGTTTATCGAGCCATTTTTCCTGGAACATTTTCCAAACACACCAACAAAGAGATGCTGGTTCAAATCCAACCATGAAAATAGTGATTTGTGACTCCCTTTGAAAACACAGGGCACCTCCAGAAATTTTATTTCTGAAAGGTAACTTTTCATGGTTTTGAAATGAAATATGAACAGAACACCAAAACAAAGCACTTTAATATTTTCATATTGTCATCCCTTTGTTTCTAGCACAACTTACACAACTTAGCCCAGATTCCCAGGTAATTTTTAGTTTGTTCTAATTTTCTTTTTATCATATTTATTATTTCTCTTTTTTCCCCCCCTATAGATCCCAACCTCAAATTCTCCTGACAAACAAGACCTCTCTACACACACGGTAACAAAACTCATGGATTTCTGTTTTTAAGCCTTTTGACACTTTCTTCCTGAGTCTTTCTTTATTCCAGACAGCTTATGTTCTGCAGCAGTTATCAATATGGGAGAAAATTAGTATAGTCTAATTTTTACACTGATTTAAAATAAAAGGAAAACATGACCAGCAGAACATCAGCACAAATTAAGGCACAGTAAAAACTATCCTTCACATTTAGGGCCGACCCAAAACAATTATCTCTAAAACAGCTTAGAGGGATTACAAATATGCATTTCAGCAGGCAGCAGATTTAACACTGAATAAAGGGAAGATGCTGAACCCTCCTTTTTGGGCTCTGAAGTGTGTTTCAGAAATGCAAAGTAAAGAGTTAAATAACTGTGAACAGAGCTCAGAGAGTGCTTTGCTTAGCAGGAAACAGTAAACAATTATCTATTTGCATTATGAGCCATTAACTGGGGGGGCAGCCTTGTAGGTTCAGAAAAACATTAATGGAACAGCTGTCAGACAACAGGATGGCTGCAGAAATATGTATTTTGCCATTTTGTAATGTTGCCTCCAAGAGCATCTGTCTGCTGATCAATCTGATCCAAAGACCACCAAAGAGCACAGTAATCTTCTCAGAGACTTAGGTAACATTGGTGCAGGCTCTAGACAAATTTAAATCAAGACTGGTAACCTCTAGATAGGTGCTGCTAAATCCTGTTAAAAT
The DNA here is from genome assembly GCA_013397135.1 of Pachyramphus minor. Lineage (NCBI taxonomy): Eukaryota > Metazoa > Chordata > Aves > Passeriformes > Tyrannidae > Pachyramphus > Pachyramphus minor. The sequence goes on along the minus strand of VYXB01004361.1, from coordinate 319,786 downwards.
AAATTTAATTAAGCTTAATAACCTGAATTTGGCCTTAATGTGTTAGATAAGTTGTGCTGCTCTGGAGTTCACTGTGGTGGGTTAATACTGTGGCATTAAAGTAGCTTTCTCTTCTGCTTAATGCAGTGTCATAATCCTTCACTAAGATCATTGTCATGGCTGTACATCAAAGACATAATGGTTATATATTATTGGACAAAGTCTTCTTTAATGTTAGATTTGACAGAAGTAGTTTTTAGTGCTTAAGAAAAGAGGTTCAGGCATTTATTCATCAATGGATTCCTGACATTAAGTCTTGTGTAGAAATGTTTGTTTGCAGTTTCTTTAAATTTGTTTGATGAAGTGTTTGTTACTCAGTATGCAAAGGACAATCAAAAGAGCACTTGAGGTGTCTCGTGGGCTATTAAGTATTAAGAAACAATGCTTTGCAGACATCTCCACACAAATTCTCACCATATTTGTACTCCAACATCTTAATGTAACAAAATCTTCTCTCCAATTTCAGTGTTTTAACTCCATATTTTTAATTGTTGGCATATTTTCTCTGCCCAGTGCTGCAGTAGCTACCACAGGAGTACAACTGCTGCATCATCTCTGCTGTTATCATCTCCAGTAGAACAGGCAATGTCACAGTCCAACAATATAATGTAAATAACAGGTAACAGTGCTGCCTTCTGGATGTGTTGCACATCAACTATTAATGTTATGCTTGCCTTTTTTTTCTAACCAGACAAGCAATCTGACAGCCAGGAGCATGTAAAAAGAAAGATCCTATTTTCTTGCTTCCAGAACTCATCTACAGGGAATGATAATATGGAGATATCAGGTGCATGAGGAAATGTAAGACAAGACAGTGAGAATACACAGCTGGTTGTCTCCTGTGCATGAGCAAATAGGTGAATTGTGTGGCAGCAGAGAAAAGAGACACTGGGAATGGAAACCCAGACAGCACTGAGGACACTGTCAGTACCCACACACTGCTCTTTCAGAGTGACAAATGAGGTCCTGCTAAATCTTATTAGGCAAACCATCTTCTAAATCTAGCTCTGTCTTACTTTGCAATTGTTGTTTCCTAAGCCTTGTAACCATCACAACTTGTTCTGTGTGAAGTCCATCCCTACCCTGTCCCTTTCTTTTTTTCCCCTCTTTCTTCAAAGCTACAAACTCTCTGGAGTTATGTGCAGCACTTTCACCATCACTGTAATTTTCCATCACTAGCAATGGTTTACAATAATCCTTAGAGCTGTTTAATCTGTTTTCATTTTTCTCAGTGGACTAATAATAGAAATGCCAGAAAACATGGTCAGTATCACTGATACTGATATATCACATACTGATATATTTTTGAAAAACTAAAAATTCCTGCAGTGCTTACTGAATGGAGCAGCAGAGTATTTCAGTTTTCTATTACCAGCAGACTGCCACAACAGTATTTTATAAATATGGCATCTTTGCTTCTAAAATACACTCTGTTCAAATGCATGTACAGTCCTGTTCTACCATCTTGTTTATACAATATTGTGTCTATTCTGACAGCAGTAACAGTGATTAAAGTGGTACATCATTCTTATGGCATACAGAGTATAAGGAGAAACTGTGACAGAGAAAAGAAACCCAGCAGAAAGGATGGGAGAAAGTGTTCACTCACCAGTACAAATTTCTGCCTAAGTCACTAAAAACTAACTTTAAGCAAGCTCTAATTACACTGGTAACACTGAGATTCACACTGAAGTTGACTTGGGGTTTTTATTTAGTCACCTTCCTCCCAATGATACTAAAAGAAATCCTCCTAACCAATACTTCTCACAGCTGCAGAAGAGGTGGCCAGGCCAACAATCACTCACTAGGTTAAATTCCTCAGTTGGCAAAACCTCTAGTGAGCTTTAAACTTCCATATCTTACATACTGCAGCAGTCTTTATCTTCCAGACTAACGGGATTCTTGCTAATAAGCAACACTTAAATGGTGTATTGTAGCAGATCCAACACAGATCCAAACCTCCACATGCTTCATGCAGACACCAAATACAAATCAGGCCTCCACAAAAAAAGTTAATGCTTCAAAGTAGCTATAAACAGTAGGAAATGCTTAGATAAAAAGGGAGATTTACACAGATAGATTAGGACTTTAAACATTCCAAAGAGACCATTTGCTTTCTATGTATTAAAATCCTATTATATAGGAAATTAAAGGAAAAGTACTAAGAACACTAAATCTCACAAGCAAAGCATTGCAAAGCATACAAATTAACACTAAATTAGAGGAACTGCTGCATAATGCAACAAAAGTGTGTGGTTATGGTTCTTTGACACAGTGTGCTGAAATAACCCAGTGAAAGGATGGCCCAAAGGATGGGAAGAAGAGAGGGAACAGGGTGGGAATAGAGTGTGGTGATTCATTCAGAAACTTCCTGAAAGTTTTGCGTTAAAGACATGAAACAAGAAGTAAAAGAAAAATCAGCAGTCTAAGAAATAGGTTTTGATTAGAGATATGACTCTTCCAAGATATGGAGATTCAGCTTCAATTTCAGGGACAAATTTATATCTATATATATATATGCAGAGAGAGAGAGAGAGATGTAGAAATAAATATCTTAGATATAATTTGGTGAGTTCAGGGTTCCCATGAGAGGAAAGAAGAGGTAAGACTAAGGGTCTCGAGTAGTGTGGGAAGAAAAAAAAGATTTAAAAAAAACAAACAACAAAAACAAGCAGAACTTTCAGTATAACCAAAATAGAAATGAAAACCTATAGTCTGGCAAGTATTCAGGGATCTTGGTGACATCAATAATGGCACATGAGAGGAACTACAGACTCAAGGCTTCATTTCCTTGTGATGGTACTAGAGTATGATCCTTCACCCAGTAACCAGCTTCTGAAGATGTCTGTAGAGAACAGTTTTCAACAGAACTGTATATAAACCTTTTTCTGGAAGTTTCCATACTATTCCTTAGTCATGGAAAACACAGATTCTGTCAAGTTTAGGGCCTCATCTACTCAGTCTCTGCTTGCTAAGGCTCCTGTTTATCTCTTCTAGCATTTTGCTTTCTATAAAATAAATGACAGGGAAAATCTACTTCTGAAAAGTTTGCCAACTCATGCTTTCAGAGTTTTGCTTTAGAATCCAAGACAACAGCTTTCAATCAGTGTGTGGGGTCCTTAACTTGGGTTACAGTGGCATTTTATAGTAGCTTAAGCAGTTTAGAGCAATGTTTGGCAAAGGCACTAATTAGAATTAGATTTTTTTCAGGCAGTCATTGCACATAACTGTGTGAACAGAATGTTTAGCCCAATGGAGCCCTAATTTCAGACAGGACCTCTCCTGTAAGACCCACATGTACATTTTCTGGCCTACAACTGTATAACAGAGTAAGCAATTACTTGGACCATGTATAGCCAGAAAGCAACGAGCATAAAGTCATGTAAAGCCAAGCTGAGAAAATACAGATCTAATTTTAGCAAGATATGGAAGTCTTGTACGGAGTCATGGCTTTTAAACATCAAACAGTGATTAAGTGGAAACGCTTGTCTGACATGGTTTTGGCTGAAAGGAAGAAGGCAAAAATATTAGAGCACTAAAACTCCTGTAGGTTCAAAGTTCTTAGATATTCCTCACATCACACTTTTTATATGAACACGGCATTTCTTGCTTTGATTGCCTTAAATATAATAAAAAGAATAATTACCACTTGAAGATTTCCAGTAATTCTCATTCCAGTGTAATTAGATGTAATGATTAGAATCTCTTTTCTATTCCATTGCAGTTCTTCCTTTGCACCAAAGAACAGTGATAAAAGTTATTTGCATAATTACCTTCACTTAAATGAGGAACACAGCTTAGCACAAGAGTTGCCTTTGCTTCTACTGGAGCTCCTACAACCTACTGCATAACCCTGTAGTGTTGCACAATGACTTTGCAAACTGTTTATGTCACTTCATTTTCTATTGAACACAGTCTCTTCAAACAAGTTATCCAAGGGATGGGTGATCCCAGGTTCTCTCAGGGGAAGATCCCCTTTACACCCTATAGCTCAAAAGTCCTGCTTTAGTATTAACTACTTGTGGGCTGCCTGCCTCACCCATCAAGTTTCAAACACACTCAGGACAACCTCAGCTTCTGATCCTGTCCTGAACCCAGACTGGATCTCTGCATCTAAATGTATCAGGAACATCTGATTTATCATTAGCATTTGGAGCAAATAAGAACACCCCTAGAAGCCCCACTAAAAAAATTTGTAATAAAGTTCTCATTTATCAACATATATGAACATTTAGATTCCAATTTCTTGGACCATTAATCCAAGGGGTTTTTTTTCCATAAGCTATTCCAAAGTTATGGGGGGAAAGTAATTTATAGAATGATTTTTGCTTAGTAACTCTTTTAGAACAGAAACAACGTCAGCACATGAATTATATGCCAATAAAGCAATATATTGGAATAACTTTCCAGTCACATACTGGAAGAAAATAATTTCAGCTTAAAGAAACATGGATGATTTCTTTGCCCTCTGACCCTGTCTCAATGTAGCCAAATGACAACGATGCTCTTGCTTGAGGCCTAAATTGTATTCTGACCTATGTATTCTGTGCCTTCCATGCCAGGACTGCCTGGTAACACAGCAGAAGCTTCTTCTCAAAGCCCTTTCTCCCTTTCCCCTTGGTCATACTGTTGGTAATTTGTCCAGCAATTGATCTCCACCTCCACCCACCTCATTCCACGTTACCACAGCAGCAAGTTTCACCTGGACAGCCAAGGAACAAAACTCTCCAGCTGGTGAGAGTTGAGGTTTAGCTACAAGGAGAGCTACCTACAAAAGCTGTATTCACAAGCTTTGAGCATTTGAAACATTAGTCCAGACCTACAGTGGGAACTAAGCTGCTGTCTGAGGCTGTGGCCACAGAGCAAATGCAGCAAGAGAAGTTTGCCTGTAACCTCTGATTGATCCACAGCAAGCAGCCCAGTTTCTGTGCATCCATTGTTCCGCTCTAAAACAGGGATAACAAGTNCTGAGGCTGTGGCCACAGAGCAAAGAGAAGTTTCTTGTAACCCAGTTTCTGTGCATCTATTGTTCTGCTCTAAAACAGGGATAACAAGTATTTTTCCTTTCTGCTGAAAGGCTAAATATTTACTAAAAATCCTGGATATGCTCTGCAACATATACCATGACATTCCTGGCAGTTGTAAGTGTGTTGGTCTAAAGATAGCTGAGTTTGACTCACATGAGCTGTGATTACTGTCTCTAAATTATTTGAGACATGGACAGTTTGCTGCTCTCATGCATTTTGCTAAGCATGAGCTGACACGTCTCTATTCTTAGTTCTTTTATCCAGTTTATCTACTTTGTGCTACGTATAACATGGGTTTGGTACATATGGGGGTTTTTTTGGAGTTTAATGTAGCTTTTCCCAAAACCTCGTTTCATAAATGCATCAAATTAAATAAATATTAGGCACAGCATGTAACAAAAAAAAATTATTCCCCTCCCACACCCTTTTCTCTCAGTCAACTGCTGAATTAACATGAGCTTTCTGAGATTGTATCTAATTTCTGGCCTTCAGTCATTTGGAAGAATGGGCTCCATTTCCAGGCTGAATAAGATCTCCAACATACATTACATAAACTAATCATCTGTAGAGAAAATGCAGCGAAGAATGACCATATTTGTGTGAATTTTCCTCATGCATGCAAAAAGAATTGAGGCAATCATCTTTTATCCAGAAGAGCAATTATGTCACACTTTTAACTCCCCACAATGAGATTTTTAAAGAGAGTTTAAATTTCAGTGATTTCCTGAATCCAAGCAAGCCCTCTACTTTTGCTCTTCAATTCAACATTGGAACTTTTAAATTTCTCATTTATAGAGCTATAAATTGTTCCAATAAACATTTTGACCAGTGCAAAGGAGCACTCAAAAAGCCAGTGTAAGAGGCAGTCCCTGCTCAGATCAGGAATGGAAAATAAACCAGGGAGCTGAATCTTTGAGATCTTTGGCAAGAGACTCAGTTTCTGTGAAAGTCAAGTCTGACAGTGGAAGTGGAGAACTCTGTTGGAACATGTCAAATATTTAAAACAAAACTAAGCAGCCTGCCTGATAATTGCAGGTAGGTAACCTGGCACAGGGGAGCACATCTTGCCATGAAATCTTTTTAATGAAACCTGTGAAATAACTTCAAAGGGAAAACATTACATTAAAAAGGCAGAGAGATACTCTGGAATTCTCTAACAGCCCCTTCCAAGTTGGTTTAGCCTTTCCAAATTAAAGAAGCTGATGATTCAAATAACTTCTCCACCACTGGCTCCATTTTTTCCTACATTGTGTATAAGCAGCTGATGACAAATAGCAGGTTAGATAACAAGTGAAATGCTCTATCTAGCAAAGCATCACAAGACATTTATGGTTCAAGAAGGTCAGGATGAATATCAATCCAAAATAAACCTCTGCTCTCTTACCTCACTCACTCAGCTCATTACTCATGATGTAACTCTATTCCAACTTGTTCTGCCTTTCAGAAAAGTTCCTTTGTAGCTCACATTAGTCAGGAAATTCCATAAATCCTCACTGATCTCGCTCTTTAGTCATTATTTACTCTCTTTTTAATAACAGTTTATTCACTGGATTTCTGTACTTTCTACAGATCTGGTTTTTGTTTCCAGTTTCTCAGATATTGGAAAGTATTCAGCAATTTTTGTGCAAGACCCTTTTCACTTATATGTGTGATTCAAAGCAGCTGGCTGCTGATATTCACACAGTAAATCATAAAGGAGATTTATTTTTGAACAGATAACATAAATGAGCCGACCAGCACGACGCTAAGGTTTAATACAAAAGTTTCAATGATTTAACAGATATTTAATTGGAGTCATTGCTCAAGCCCAGTGTCCTTTTGGCAAACATGTTTTGCAGCCTGGAAAATCCAAGCCTGGTCCTTTATGTGGCTTCATCTCTATACTGAGCTCAGAGCATGAGGGAGAGTAGAAAACATTTCTGGGTAACGAGCCAGTGCCACACACATCCTTCTGCTCGCAGGGATGAGCTCTAGGGCAGGTGCATGTGCTGCATGCAGGGGACAGCTCCCAGCCTGGCAGCCTCCTGCTCTTCACACCACAGAGTTGGGCAGCTCAGCCCAGCCCTGACTGTGCCCCAGAGTGTTTTGTGAAGCTTGTGGGGAGCTCACACCTGGCAGCAAAGAACTGCACACACACACAGAACCAGCATCAGGCTGCAGCTCCCGCTTGCTCCCAGCCCCTCACTCACTCCTGACTGTGCCCTGCAGCTTTGGGGAGGCTGAAGGGTGGTGAAGGAATAAATGCCCAGACCAAGGATCCTGCCATCCCTTCTGTGCTCACACAACACCAGCTTTGGTCAAACCTGAGCTCTGGGACTCAACACAGGAGCTACTGTATGAAGTTCAGCAGGCTGAGCTCTCGAGGTGACACAGATGATCTCATAGCTGCCAGGAGAAGGTGCAGCAAAGCTGGCAGAGCCTGGGACAGGGCTTGTTTCAGAACAACAGATTGGATTTTCTCACCAGGCTTACAGAGGGTCAAAGTGCTGAGAACATGATGCTCCAGTACCCCCAGGCCAAATGCAAGTACTGCACTAAGCACTCCCAGCTGCACCTGTAGAACACCTTTTATTGCCAGTTAAGCAAAACAAAACCCCACATTTTCCTGGCAATAAGTTACTGGTTTTAACAGGATATAAAGATACTCTTTCCAGTCATCGCTGGGAATTCTTGTCACATCAGAACAACTCACTGATAAACTGCCAGAATCCATGTGACTTGAACAAAACACTTCAGGATAGTAACTTACATCAAGAAGTAGGTGTTTTTTAATTTAACCCTCTGAACTTCCAGGAAAAAAAATAGTCAGTGCAATTTGAAGCACCTTTTTCATAAATCTTTTTACCCTTTCTCAAAACAACTTGGGGGGGGGTGTGGAATAAGCTTTTTGTACATTTAAACATAACAATCAAACCCATTTTCAAAATTTGAGGAGAAGGGAAAAAGTGAAAGAAATATCATAGTGTCTCACTTATCACAAAGGAAAAATAAGCTCAACAGCCACAATATTTTGTTTCCCATTCAGAAAGGGACTACAGCTATTCAGTGATGAGTATCTTCATGAGTTGTCTGTGCACTCGAAATTGTTTACCTTCTGACTGTGTGGAGGAATGACACAAAAACCTCAACAGGAAGAAAGGAATAATTCATATCCATACAATGCTTCTTCCTGTGCCTGGTTGAGAAGGTTCATCCAAGTTAGCATCACTCCATCTAAACTTTATTCTTATACCTACTACTGGTCACTGTCAGAGAAAGGATATTGAACCAGACAAACATGTTAGATGAGTTTACATTCACAAACCCAAAGTATAGTAGAAATCACACTGCCTTTGATTTCTTCCCCTACAAAAATCACTAATGAAAGCTAAATCCTCCAGGCTTTGCTTATATTTACACATGCAGAGTGAAAGAAATTTAATTAAGTCAGCTGAACCATAAAAAGCAAGAAAGTCTGTTGTCTTTCTTGTTACTGCAGCTTTTTTCAGCAAGAGATCAAAATACCTCCTAACAAGAAAAGCACTTCACATAAGTACTGTGTCTGTTTTATTGTCTGAACCAGGACTTCTTGTTGTGCATCTAATTTTTGCTGTATTTAAAAACGCATTTTAATGTTCTACCTGGTGCTAGCACCATTCTGGGAGAGGTTTCTGACGTAGCTACCACCAAGTTCTGCAATCAAACTTCATGACTAGGCCAATCAACAGTTCTTTTTTGGGGGGTTTTTTTTGTGTCATTCAATGTGTTACTCCTCCCCACTGTCTCAAAGAAGCTTTCCTAGAACTGCTTCAGAGGTGTTCCTCTATCAGTTGCTTCACCTATGATGAGATAATCAACTCTTCTATGAGATTACCTTTATTTGCATTTTAGTTTTTCTCATCAGCTTGATTAGGGAATGGGGATCCAAATTCTCTAGAGGACAGTACTGAAAAGTTCTGTGTTTGAGGGCTGTGATTCAAGCACGTTTAAATACTGAATTCTGAATCAGTCAGTAGATAAACCTTCTTCTCCTACAGCCTCCTTACATCAATGCTGTGTGTCAATCAAGCCTTTACATTCTTCAGACTTTGTCACTAAACCAGCCAACCTTGTATTGTATAGTTCACACTTGATAGTTCACTATTTAGTTCACACTTAATGGTTTAAATCTGATATTTGAGAGAAGGTTGTGCTTCCAGACAGCAAGACTTTCAGGACAAACGGGCTAAAATGCTACTCAGACATTTACTGCTCTTAAGTTTGCTCCATCTAATAAATTAGCAGTGAGCAGAGAATGTAGGTGGCTCCTAATTTTCATGGCCAAACTAATTCCACATGTAGCTGTCCCTGCGTGTGTTGGCTTTAGGAGCTCATATACAACTTGGGTGTAAAAATCACCTACTTCAAAAAAATGTTTGAGGTTTTCTGAATACATCCCTGCTAAAGCCAAGATGCCAAAATGCAAAGCAGACAAATGGAAAAGCTTGCTCTGCCTTAGAAGATGCTGGGAGTCTGAATTCATCTACCAGAAGAGTTTCCAAGGCACAAAACCAAAGTCAGTGTAGTGGCACTGCAAAGCTTTAAGAACAGCTGGGTTTGTTTTTCTGAAGATGTCAAGTGAAGATTCACTACATCAGCTATTGCCAGAACCTCAGAAAACCAGGGAGCAGAACAATATCTTCAGTGCAGTGTAGGTCTCAAAAATTGTTGGTTGCACCATGGTTGCAGCACAGAGATATTTATCTCTCCAATAACAGTCTAATGATTAACAAATTTCCAAAAGCTGAAGCCTTATGAGAAATCTTTAGGCAGTATCACACTTCAATTGAAAAGTCACCTTTGAAGTGCTTTGAAAGCAAGAATGATAATTTTCTGTGCTCTGTATGAGCATAAAAACTCCATTGTCATTTTCTGAAGAAAAAAATTTCCTACTCCAATTTAGGATCTAACTTTTCAGAGGAGCTGATGAGCTGGAAAGCTGAAAAAGGGAGAGACCACACCATTTAAAATCAGAGCAAAACATTTTCATTCCTTCTGTCACTTTTTGTTCCTTACGTTTCTGCCTTTAAGAGAGTTTAATTAATATTCTTTTTCAAAAAATTGGTCCAACTTCAGAGTAACCAGTCAAATACATCAGGCAAAAGCCAGGCAGAACACAATATTCTCCTCTTCAGAGTTACACTCTTGAACGACTTGCTTCCTAAATTAATGAGCTTGTCAATTAAGTTTAGAGCTTCAGTAAACCACCTATATTAAATATGACTTGGATATGAGAGAAGACTGTCAGATCAAATGAAAAGGATTAATGTGGGATTCTCAGAGCAGACACACAATCTGCTGAATTTTGGGGGGAGGGGAGGGAAATATGACAGGCTGTTAATTAGCCTTTATTTAGAGTTCTGCCCAGCGCTCTGGATCCACAAACATCTCCAGAGCTTGCAATCTTTTAAAATCTCTTTTAAATACTCTTTATTCCCATGTGTAACTCTGTGGCTCTATTGATAACTTCAGAGAACCCTGAATTTTTTTCTCCCCCCTCAAGAAAAGCAGTGAGAACTGCAGGAAAAGGTTAAGAGTTAAAGGTGACCTTTAACTCCATGCTGCATATTCACAGCTAGATGAACTGGATTTTTGTTGACTGTGAGCATTAATCATGCAGTGATTTAATTTACTGAAAGACCACAGGGCACCCTCCTGCACGCAGTGCAGTAGCAATTTCACTTGGCTGCTGCTTGCTGAGCAAACATATGGAAAACTGATTTAAAAAAAAAACAAACTAAAAGGAAATATTTTATGATTGATATAAAATGTTAATTACAAATGCAAATTAATATTGCATAACTATTCTGCTAAAAATACATAATTAAAAGAAAAGACTGAGGAGGAAAAGTTGGGCACTGAGGTTATGACTTGCTGAAGTTGGAATCTAGTCAGAATGTCAGGGAGCAAGTGATGCTTAGAATAAGAAAAGTTATCTGGGCCTTTGAATTCACACACTGAAAATCTGATGCTGAATCCTGAATTCATCTCAACCATAGTATTTCCAGAAAAGTACAGCACACATTATTGGCCAGTGTGTCCTTGGGGGGATGGTACTACTGGATCAGCATTATCCTTTCCCTTAAAATCTTTCTCACTCTTTTTCTGACTTTTTTTGCTGGTATTTCTCAGAATTGCTCTACCAGCTGTTATTGCTTCAAGCTATGCAGGGGATTTGCACACACCCACTTCCAAGTGGCTGGGAAGCCACTGTAGGAATACTGTTCTATTATGTATTTGTAGGTAAGTAATTTTTAGAAAAGATACCCTCAGTTATGACTCATTCCTTCCTTAATAGGTACACTATTATTACAAATTATAGCTCTCACAGTGTGTGAGACCTGGCTAGTGCACTGTAATTACAAATGAAAGCTAATGATTCTTCTAATCTTTGGCTTTTTTGTATGGTATCATCCTATTTAAGATCATAAGAAAAGTAATAACAGATCATGAATAAGAGGCACAGCTACATCCATCATTTTAAGAGAGGCTTCTTTCCTTCTTCTGTCTCACTGAAGGCAAGAGACAGACAAAATGAAATTAAAAAAACTAATTCTTATTTCACATCCTAAGACAGCCCAGAATTGCTCAGCCTGTTCCCTGCCAGAATGGAGGAAACACTGTCAGGTAACAAAACCTTAGGTCTTTGTCTTATACCCTCACTGCAGCAAACACCAGAGCTGCAGAGCAGCTGTAAATTTGTCTTGGGTCCAAGGCTGAGGAGCCCAGGATGCCACAGGTTCAAGACAAATGAGTTTTATTACCCAGCAGAGGGGACCCACCCTCAGCACTTGAATTTGGTCAGTGCTTATGATTTTTGAAATTTCTAAGCCACTGGTAAAACCAACCCTAAATATTAACCAAAGCTCAACCTAAATCGAAATCAAAATGAGATATTAAAATCCAGGCCTACTTTGTAGGGAAGGACCTTTTTAAATACCCCCTCCAACTCCTGCCCCTTATCATCCCTTGTGCCTGTCCCAGGATGAGATTATTCTCACATTCAGGCCCAGCACTGACACCCCAAGGGGAACAAATGCCAATGCCTGATGACTGCCTTGTTCTTTAAATGCCCTTCAGTAGTAACCAGTATAATATTCTCCCTTATTTTTCCAAGAACTGAGGTTAGACTAATAGGTCTGTAGTTTCCTGGGTCTTTCCTCATACTCTCCTTGTAAATTGGAACACAGGCCAGCTTCCAGCCAGCAAGGACCTCCAACCCAAAATCTTTGGTAGATGATTAAGAGAAGTCCTGCCGTAATACCCACTGGGTCCTGCAGTGTTCTGGGTTGAGTCCCATCAGGTCCCATGGACTTGCAAATATTGAGCTGGTCCCTTACAATTCCAATGTCCACACACAGAAAGTCTTGCACTCAAGATCCTCCAACCCAGGGGACCTGGCAGCCCAAGGCCTCTTCCATTACTGAAGACTGAGCCAAAACAAGAATCAAATGCTTCCACTTTTTGACTCTCACATTACAGGAAATTACTCACAGCCATGTGAAATAGCGATAAATGAAATGGTAGTTTCCTTTGATCACCCTTTATATCTCTTACAATTTTGGGATAAGTCAAGACTAGATACATCCAACAGGATATTTCAATACATTTTTGATCCATGCTTTTCAAGTGCCCTGTTACTTTCACATTCAAAAGAGGCCACCACAGTTCTGCAGACAATGTGATACATCTTAAGAGACTTAAGCTTCATATCTCTATATGTTCACAAAGCTGTAACTCTACTAATTAAACATTTTTTATTCAGTCTGTGTAGCACATTAAACACCCAAAACCTCTCAGGATTTAACTTCAGTATTGGACCAACGAACATTTCCCAGAACTGACTGTCTCCTGAAACCACAAGTTCTTCTGTCTTCCTCCCACTGCCCAGACCCAGATTCCCCCCCTCATTTCTGTGGCAGGGAAACACGGTGACACAATAAAAATAGCTGAGGTACACTCCACTGGACAGCCCTGACCTGCATGATAACTGCAATAACTGAAAATAATGCATAAAGTACAGTGATGACCTTTGACAAAATCAAAGTCACATTCTTGATTAGTCCATCATAATCCATTTTACACATTGGGTTGAATCTCACCATGTGCTGCACCAAAATTGGGAGTCACATAGGAAATACTTGAAAACATACTATTAAAATTCTTGAAATTATGGCAATAGATAACGTGCCCTGGCCCTGATCCCTCCAGCCATTTAAATACTCTCTTAATTGAAGCTTTTCCGACCAAGGAGTCAAAAAGAATATTAAAAAATTGGTCAGGGAAACCTATACAAGATTTCAGACAATAAAATATCGTAGTGAATAATGCATGAGAAGACTTGCTGTATTAAATGTTTATTTAGGATAATAGTACATCTGAGTTTGCAATCTCACTTCTCTGACAGACTAATTTAACTCCTGAGGTCTGACTAATCTCCACTAAATCTCTTGGCACTAGTTAAGGAAATCTCTACTAAGTAGAACATTTGCTAACACTGTCCCCAATAAGCAACAGCCATTACTGTTCACTCACATTAAGCTAGAACCACTCCCTGGCAGATGTCCTAGTAAAATAACCCTCCCAATTCATTACATTTCCCATTAAAGGAATAAATAATATATTCACTATTGAAATTAGATCAAAATATTGAAAGATTCATAAAAGTCCTCCCACCTCATCTGGGGAAGGAGATAGACATTATCATAAGCACTTTACAGTATATTGCAAGACTTTTGTTAGCAGCACATCAGTGTCACAGCTGAATTATGATATTCCAGAAACACCAGCCTTTCATAACTGCAAAAGTGACCACAATTTCAATAAACTGGAAGGACACATCAAGGGCTATATAGCAGCAGGATGAAAGGAATATGGCATTAGCCTTCCCTGCCCTTCCCCTCCACAGCTGCCTGTTTGTATTTCAAGATCAGTTAAACTGAGGGTGAGCAACTTGTCTGACAGTATTTCAGTGGTCTTCAGTTCCACTTTACAGACAGATCCCTAATGCATTAGATGTCTAAGTAAATCAAATATCTGCGAGGCAAGAGCCCTGGTGGCTCAGGCAGCAACCACACACAGTTTCTAATATATTAGTAGACACCTGACACAGAGTCATCAGATACAGCCCTGCAGCTGAACCCTCAGTGTCTAATCTCACACAGTGCTGTGTTCCTAAATCCCCTTGGGAGCAAATGGGATTCAGGAAGAAGCACCTGTAAGCAGGAAGGCTGGAACACCTCAGCAGGGTGGGTCAATGCCACAGGAAAGCAGCGGGTTTGGACTGTGCTGCTCTAAATGAAAGATCTTGTTTTTTGAAACAAGGGTCATTGCATTGGGCACTTGCAAGCAATAATCAGGGTATAAAAATTTACAAGAGACCATGAATTTTTAGTCTGATCTTTCCATTAGTATTAATTGTAAGCAGTGTAATAGTCATAAAGCCGCCCCAGAGAGAAAATCTCCTCTTTAATTAATTGTGCCATTTGACTAATAAAATAATTTATATTTCTGTTAGCAAAACTGAGTGCAAACAGAATTGATTTTCAGCTTTCTTTGATGTAAACACCACTTATTATCTTAATTAATGCTTCTCCAGGCTTTGTTTTCTGGAGGACATTTATCTCCAATAAAGCCACGCATAAGCAGTATTTTTATCTTTATAGCCTCGGATATGATGTAGGAGCCAAGACCTGATCCAAGAACATCTAAAATCACCTTGGAAGTAGGTCCCTGTTAGAGAAGTGGCTGTATCAGCCCTGGGGCTCTCTACCAAAGAGCATCAGTTTGTGGCAAACAGCCTCAGTGCTCTGATCCGTGACTAACGTGAGGGAAGTGCTCGCTGCCAGAGGGGCAGCCCCAGGCCCACAGCCCCTCCGGCCAGCATGGGATTTGTCATGCCCTTCTCATCTTCAAAACACCATTATTCTCACAGCCTTTTCAGGATTTTACTGTGGTGCCCACTAAAAAGTTTTCCAAATTGGTGTCTTGTTTCTTGCCCTCTGTGAAGCCCAGGCCCTGGCGGGGGCTGTGGTGGGAGCCCAGGGCTGCCCCACACCAGGCACAGCCGAGCTCTCAGCCAGGCTGGGGGCACCTCAGGGAAGGGCAAAACCTGCACAGAGTGAGGGGAAAAGTGTGAGAAGTGGCCCTGTGAGCACCCTGGTGCAAGCAGGGGAGGAGGAGGTGCAGGGCCAGGCAGAGTGCCCGAGCTGTGATGGAGGCACTGTGGGGAACAGACACCCGCACTGAGGTCTGGGGGGACCCCACGCCAGGACAGAGCCCACACTGGAGCACATTTTCCCACCAACAACTCTTTTGCCATCTTGCCTCTCATTCTTTCTGGTTTCTGTCCCTCCCCTCCAAACATGTTGGCACAGAAAGGACTGTACAAGGGGGCCGAATATGTCAACATCTTGTTGGAAATCTGTTGTTTCAAACCCCTCAGAAGAACGTGAGCATCCCAAAATTGATAATTAGGCTGAAATACCTCCCTTCCCTGGCAGAGTTTATTTCAGCCTGAAGAAATAAGTGCCTGAAGAAATAAATTCTTCTATTTGACCATCCAAAATTTATCTCTTTTTTTTAATGAACTATAAAAACAGGCAATACCATTCAAAATCCAATCTGACCATGGTCTCATTCCTTTTGCCCTTGATTTAGTAAAGTGCATATGAATACAAAAATACTTAAACATACATTTAAGTGCAGCAGATAACATTCAAACCCAGCAGGACGGAAGCCTACACGTAAGTGTTTTCCTAAATCGAGTTTTGAATCAAATACCACACTGTTTAATTAAAGAACTTAATTTGCATTCCCACCTTTCACTGCAATTACAGAACATTGCTTAATTATATTTTCCAGTCATGACAAGAGATGCAAAATCTCACTACTTCTATTCCTCAGTTCATAAAAAATCTTTACAGATTGCATATACCTTCACCAAAAAATAACTGAAACACTGGAGAGACAGGAATGTCCTTTGTGTTTTCTGAACATATATTTTTCAAATTAGAATTCTTCCAGGTTCCTTTCAGACTCATCACTAAAGCAGAACAGCATAGTGGGAAGTACATGAGCAGAGTTTGGATGAGGAACATATAATCCATTAAAAAAGGTAAATTTGGGACTACTGAAGTAAATTCAACAAGTCTGCATCTGAAGTACCACAGTGCTTCAGTGATAAATACACTCAATATATTCTTTACCTTAAACTGTATTTAAAGAGACTGCAAACTACTTACTAATTTAGAATAAATTTTGTTTCTAGTACCTTGCCTGAAAAAAAATCAGCCAGTGCTTGCTCAGCAGCATAATGATGTTCTCCTTTTAGAAACTGCACAGAGCAGCAATTCCATCATTAAACGGAATCATAAATAAATTGCCTCCATTTTTTTTTTCTGCACAGCTTTGCTTTGATTGTTATGGTATAGGTTGTATCATAATTTAACAAATAAGTTTCCCTGTGATCTGTTAATCTCCTGGCTCTTTCAGGCTTTTAAAGCCACTCTGAAAGAGCTGCGTGCAAACTGCTGAGCAGCCACGAATCCTTCTGCAGGTGGTTCCTCTGCACCGAGGATGATTTCATCCTGCCCCAGGCCAGAAGGGCCTTTGCACTGCTCGTTTTATGTGGTACACATTCCACCTCTCCATCCCCAGAGGTGACCTGAAGGACTTCACACAATCCAATGGATGGAAATCACGACCCATTTCATCCCTGCCCAAAATTTTTTCGACTGATGCAGAAGAAAACAAGGGCACAAAAACACGAGGGTTTGCATTTCTAGTAAAAGCACTCCTGAAACTTGTCCTGCTCTGATGGTTTTGAGGGCATTTGTCTTAATGTACATAACAAAAGCAGGAGCCTGTCTTGGAAGGAGAAACAAATTATCTTTTTATTTTTTAATCAAACATGACAAATAAGCATCTCTGAATCCTTTATTTCATTACAATTTCAGATGCCAATAAAGATAGAAATCTAAAATGTATAATCCTTAGGCTTTTGTTCCATCTCATAACCAGGGGAGAGAATTAATTTAAGACCAATTAAGATAGTTGTTAATTAGTAGCTTTAAACCAGTGATGAAATTCATTGTGAAAGTGTTGAATGAGAGCATAATTTCCCAAATACTACTAGCAATCAGAATTTAAATACCTTTTCACCTAAAGTTCTCAAAGCATCTCACCAAGTATCATTTTGATCATTGTGTTACAGATGAGGCAATTAAGGCATAGAGTAAAAACCTCCAAAGCTTCTTAAAAGTTCTGCTTTGAAATTTTTATCAGGGAAAAAAATTGCCTTTTTCAAGTGAAAAGCTGAAATCAAAACCCTTTGCATTGTAGGGGTGCAGCCAAAATGGCACAAAAAGGAAAATGGAACAGAATGAAAATGGAAATGAGAAAGTACTGTGAATCTCTTTGGACTTACTAGAAATCTTGGTAAATACACAGACCTAAATTGATTCTCACTGCTTACATTCATGTAGATATCTGTGTATGGAGCTTCCAGAGCATTTTATGGATAATTGATGACAGTTGTGAAGTTATTTATGTTATTCCAGAGTCACAGACACACAGTGGTACTGTATCTATAGAAGCAATTCAACACTATCCATGCAGTAAGAGTTGAGCCAGGGAGCACTGAGGTTTCCTTGCATTCAAGGCATTATATGGAATTTAGGCCTGTAATGCTTTCAGGTTTTGCTTTCCTAGATAAATTCTTTTGTAGAATTCTTAAAGTAAACTTATCTGAGCTCCCATAATCCTTTTAACTCTACAATGCAGTGTTGTCAAGGTACATTGCTTTTCCTCACCAGCTTCCCAGCCAGCAGTGACAGCAAAGATGTCACACATGCTTTGCATAACATAAAATGGGGGGGGTTCCTCCCTCTTCACTTGATCTCAAGACACCAACTTTGTTTCAGCTCACTCTCTCAAACAGAACCAATAACAAAGCTGTTTCTCCATGACAAAAAAAAAAAAAGAGCTTTATATTTCATCTGGACATTTTTCTATCTCCTGCAATAATTAACTCGTCTGTCTCAACTATGAAAGTTCACTGTTTCTACTCACTGTCTTGGTTTCAAGTTCACCCTTGTGAGCACAGTTGTAGAAAGTCCCTGCTTGGTGGCAACCACAGCTGTAACAAGCCCTGGTAAAGAGAGGGAATAGGGGAGAAAGGTTGTCATACTGATGGCATCTCCTAAAGACTCCTGCACCTGGATCCACCCCTGCCTCCCCCTGTGATCCTTTCTGACTTGAACCCTTCAAATCACTCCAAATGAGACAGCTTACAGAAAGCAGGGGGCATCACCTGCACTGGAGTGGTGCTTGGAGACCTCCTCAGGTGTCGAAGACCGTACAAGAAATAAAACTTAAACATTACCAGGTGGAAGGAAGGGAAACAGATGCTCATTTTGCAGATGGAAGACAGTCACTACAAGATTAAATTACTTGCCCAAGGTCAGTGCTTGAGACTGGTAAACTGAAAACCTGACTACTTGGGTTCCTAGGCCAGCCATTAGCACCTAAAAAGCCCAATCTTTCACTGGTTTTGGAGAACTATTCTTAATGTGTATTTGACTTGGCACATGTGAAGTAGAGGAATAACATGTTACATATGTGAAGTGAATAAATGCAGCTCCATTACAAGATGCCAGACATGGTGGTTTAGATATTCTGCAAATTTAGTAATGATGTGACAGAATCAGAGTCAGTCAGAAAATCATTCTTTGAAGTTTCATATAATAGCAACGGGAAAGCTCTGTTCTCCTCCCAAAGCAATTATCCAGTCACCTTGGGATATCAGGGACCACTTAGTAGGAAGACAGTTATTAAAATTACAACAGAACTGTATTTATGTCAGAGATGTTTCCCTGGTAACAGCTTTACCAGTAAATATATGGAAGGGTCCACTTTTCCTTGTAGGAAGATGGATGAGCGACAGCATCTCACCACGACTCTTCAACTTGGAGCGATTTGGACAACATGAAGTTGCCTTCTTTTAAATGTAGAGCTAAAGTGAAATTCATTTTATCATATTATTTAAATATGCTGAAGTAATTATTATCATTGTACCTGAACACGTCACACCCCCCAATATCTGGAACAACTCAAGGGACAAAATATAGATCATACACCTCAAATGGTGGAAGGGGTTAAAGACAACCCAAATATTCTCTCACTGTGAGACTGAGCTAGATTTCATTTATTTAATCCTCTTCCTTACCCTAATCCTGCCACCTATGGGAAAATTAGTATTTCATAAGAACAAATCATTCATACCCCATCCCCATAATTTTTCATGGGGTAGGTCACACTGTAACAAGGTGTCAAATACTAAATAGTTATCAAATACAGCAATAGAGATTCAACTTGAACTCCTGAACTTCACCTTACTGTCAGTAAAGTGAGCTCTCATTTAACAGAGTCTTTAGCTCATACACTTCTGCAAGATTTGTGGAGAGCAGAGTATTGCAGAGAATTGAACTGAAAATTGAACTAACTCCTCGTTACAAAGCACTATATCAAAACCATCCGAGAGTTCTTACAAATCATTGAGTTACTTATGGTCTTCTAAAGAGAAAATTCCACTGCCAAAACACATTCCTTGCAGCAAATCAACAGTAGCTATGACAGACAAAAATCACAAGAAATAGAAAAACACAATCCTGAGAACAGACAAGACTACAGCTACAGACAAACTTTCTGCTCAGTCAGATTCTAGGTTCCCAGATGATCAGAAAAAAAAGTGTAATTTGGGAATGTAAAAATCAAACTTTTTTGAGCTAGGTATGAAAAGCATGCTTCGATTTTCATTCTAAGATCTCAGGATGATGTACTTTCCCTGGCTTATTGCAATTCCCATCAAAATGTCTATGAATACAAATCTAAAAAATATCTAGTCAAGTGCTGATAGACACTTTATTTCACAGAAAATATGCATCACTGACTGGTAATATAAAAGCAGTGAAGCCCTTGTTATTTAAGTTAGTTATCACACACTTTCAGTACCAAACAGACTACATTTTTAAATTATAGTTAACTAATTAACAGTCTTTTTTTTTTTTTTTTTGCTGTGAGATTAACCATCTTTTTTCCTTATTCCTGCTGAAGGCAAGAGAAACTTGGTTTGAGTATGAAGAGAAGCAGCACTAAACAATTATTGCATTGCTGAAAGAAACAAGCAGAATAATGGACACAGGCTCTCTTATTAACAGATAACACCAGATAGAGCATGAGAGAGAACTTCCAGCCAGAGACTGTAATTACAGAAATACTGCTGTATTTTCTGAAGTGTATTATCTGCCAGAAAGGGACTGACCAAAGATTCAAAATACAGAAGAAAAACCATTCGTGGGCACTGTCTCTCCTGTATCTAATCTGGGATTCTGGGGAGATCAGACTTCCCAGAGCTGCCTTCTGGGGTGGCTAAATGCAATAAACATCCTTCAGAGCACAACTTGGTATTTCTGCCACAGGATTTACTGCAGCTGGCTTTGCAGCCAAGGTGTAGTTATCAGACATTTATTTGTTCTCTGCTCATCAACATTAAAAGATTGTGAGTGGTTAAATAGAACAAAGGAAAAAAACAGCCAGAAAATCTGTATGATTTAATTAAAGAAAGAAATCAAAGGGATTATAGCCAACAAAGGAAGCTTAAATGAAAAATTTACTGCCTCTGGAAGTAGCTCCCTGAGCCAGGCAATAAAATACCTGGCACTTGGGGTTCATTGGGAAATGAATCATATATTTTCTGCTCCATGCTCTTCACTACACAACTCTTCCACAAGACTCTGAATGAAATGACTACTTCCAACAGCTGCAACTGGATCTTAGCTTAGGCTGAATAATATTTCTCTAATATTTATCTCATCTTTCTGTTGATACATGAGACCTGTCTAGACTCTGCTGGCCAGACCAAAACTTTGGCTACAATTTCCTCTTGATTTTCTAAGTCTAATGACAGAAAAACTGGATTTCCTTGCTCTGAGATGGAGGCAGGCTGGCCTACTTTTCTAACCCTCACCCAGAAAGCATTTATCATTTCATGATACTCAATCTTGGTTCTTAATTGGCTTTGATGAAAGAAAATAATAAATGCAAAAGTAGTTTTACTCAAATTAAGATTGATTGAGAGTTTTAGAAAGAATAATGTTACACACATTGGAAAATTATATTTTTAAAACTCTTTTGGTTGGGATGGGGCCCAGTCACTTTTTCTCCAAATTTGTCAGGAAGGGAATTTTAATGATTTTAATCAAATTTGGATCTCACTTCCAAAAAATTTTGTTCTGTAGCTCTGTTCAGCCACTCTCTAAATGAAAATCACTTCTGAATTTATCTCATATTTACATGGCTTATTCTTTTAGACACCATTTCTGGAAAAAAAATACCCCTAGAGCCAATAGAAGGGCTTAACCTTGGCTTCCTATGGATTGGGTTGTTGTGGAACAAGAGTCAATCTTTTCACTGACATCAAATGGGAAATTTTCTCAAGGTTACATTTTATCAATTAATGAATGTCCAATGAGATCTACATTCTTATAAGTCAGGGAAGTTATTGGAGACAACTGAAGAGTTAACACATTATAAGAAAGTTCTCAAACAAAGCCAAAAGAGAGAACCAAAAGTTGGTGACAAGCAACCTAAATAACAAACAGAAATAATTGAGAAAGTCAGGCTCTATTTCAGTTATTGCTGCCAAATGTCATTTGCACATAAAATTGAAATGCCTGTAAAAATCCATATTTCCTTGCCAAGATCTTAACAAATCTTTGGTGAGAATTAAGCTTAGCTTGCATTTCTTATACTGAGAAATTGATTTTTAACCTAGCTAACCCTGTTTCTTCTACAAGTCTTCTCTACATTATGAAAGGATCTTTCTGTGTTCTTCTTTCCCACTGAGCTCTAGTGCATTTGCTTCGTATTTCTGCTATTACATTAAAGTTTTTTCTCATTACTCCCCTGCAAGGGTACACAGTGGACACATCACATCAGCTTTTGGCAAACAAGGCTTTCAGCAAGTGATAACAAGAAAAACTAAGTGTGCAGATGGGAGGGCCCCAAAACCCCTGAAAAGAAGTTTGTCTATTGATTAGAAGTTCACTTAAAAGTGGGAAGGTCATCTATGTGGTACTGGAGCATTAGTTTTCAATGATACTTCTAAACTAAATGTATTATTCAGAAAATTTGAGTTGGAAGTAGGTGGAATAGTTCCCACCACTTACTTTAGACACACACGTAACTGATTACAGTGAAAGAGCATAAGCTCTCCCAAAATTCCCTAATTCAGCTCTAAAAAAGGAAAGAGATCATATTTACCATAGTGAAAACCAAGTCCAACCAGTAACAAACATCAGAAAATCATCAATTCCACTCTGCACAAATCATCTTTCTCAACCTCCTCTGCACCTGTTTGGTGAGGGTTTGGAGTTCTTCTTTTCTTTCAAAATATATATATCACTGAGATTTCTGTTACAAGAAGACATGAAAAGAGAAAAGAAGAGACTGCCAGGAGCAAGGGCAGCCTTAGAACCTTCCTTTTTATACCAGCAACATGTGGGTCTCTGAGCACAGCTGGTGATGCTGAGCCATCACTTCTGCTGTTGTAGAGGCAGGAATTTAACACATCAATTAGGTGAAAACAGAGAAGGAATCTAATTGCATTACATATATCATTCAGCATTGGTTATAGATTCTTTATCCAACAAACTGAAGAGGGGCTAAGGTTACAAATCCTAATAGATCCACATGGGTAATTTTATTCCTGATGACTGCTCGCCTCTGCTTGTTAATGCAGAACTAGTGGTTACCACTGGATTAACCTTAATCAGCTCTGGATGAAATGCAGTGTAATTCTCAAAATCAAATGGTTGCTGCTGGAAAACAGGTTCTTTCCTTCCATTTCTGCCTTGGATCTTCAAAACTGGGAGGGGGGGAAAAAAAGAACCTAACTTCCTCCTGTTAGAGCGTTTAGAACAATTGATCTCAAAGCTTCGGATACACAGAGGTACTTTGGAATACTCACATTGTAAATGAAGGCTTCCTTACTTCCTCCTTTTCAACTGCCTCTCTTGCCCCCTTTGAGAATGTTAACTTTAACCTTCACAAACAAATCTGTCATTTCCAACCTCAGATGCACTGAGGTCGTCTTATGCTGAATTTGAGTGATGCCAGGTCACTTGTTTTGTAGACATCCATGAATCAATGAGTTACAAGTGGGGAAAAAAAGCTGCAATAGGTCAGACTAGATAGTTGTAAAGGTTCTTCCTCTCTGTAAGGCATTGAGGGGGGGGAAAAAAGCCCAGCATTAATAAAAGCAGGAATATCAGGAATATTTTGCATGGGTTTTTGAAGCAAAGCTTCAATACCTGTATGAACATCTTAAACAACAGCTGTGTTTTCTTAAGTGCAGCAAAACTAACAGCTGCAAATAACCTATTAAAACACGTTATTTCAATATGCACTTCAGTGAAAAAAAATTAAGAAAGTAAATTCTACAGCATCTTACAGATATTATGAAATCTGAAGACTAAAAGTGTCTTGATGGGCTGATGAAGGCAGTTGTGCAGATATAAACACAAAACCAGAAATAACATGCCAACCTGCATTGCACAGAGCTCATTCCATCTGCATTTCCTTGAGTTGTGTGCCAGCCCTGGGACATGACAGCCCACAACATCCAGGGAATGCAAGTCACTCAAAAAAAAGAGTTTATTCCTCATTGCTGATTTCTGATGAGCACTAAAATGAGGGAGGAGGTAAATTAGCTGCATATTTCTAAATTAAAATTAGATACTGCATAAGGGTGTAAAAAGGGTTGATTACAACGTTTGATTCATTGACGATGTGGCTCCAGACATTCTTGTGCATTTTATGGTTCTTTTGGAATCCTGGTACTTTACAACTTTCTTCTAGGAAAGTTTCCCAATTAAACCAGAAAAAATATAGTTGGCTATAAAACACTTTTTAAGTGAATGTAGAATTTAAATGTTATTGTTTCTTCCAAAATGGGTCTCTCTGGAATATACAACGGTTGTGGTTTTCCAGGGGATTAAGAAGAATATACAGAACATGGCAGTTGTAGGTAACAAACGATACAACTCTCTGTTTTACATATACAAACCGAGAAGGTTGCAGCAGAATTATGGGCAGTATTTTTAAAAGAATACTCACAGTTAAAACCCTCATCTGACATTAAATATTCCTCGTAGTAAATAGGAGTGGAACCATTTATCACAACTCACATGGCTCGCATATTAATGTTGTAATCACCAGAAATGCAAGGTATGTCTCAGCAAGCAGAGAACCTGGGGCTCAGGCACAGAACTTTAATGCCAAAAATCACTTTTTACACTGAATGTGGTGCTGTCTCCAAGAGCACCAAGCCAGCAGCTCTCATTGCCTTCTGCAAAGGCTGCCAGCAGCTGGAGAGAGCCCAGAAAGAAGTGTTGTTCCTGGTGATCGAGGAGTTTTCAGTACAGCACATGGCACTTCAGAGCATTTTCCTGTCCAGCAAGAGTTTCAAGTGCCTGTGTGTTGTGTGTGAATGCACACACACCCTTCTACAGCCTTCTTGTGAAGGAAGGGCATCACAGAAACACCACAGAGATCCCATCCTGGCTGTAATTAAACCTGCATAATGCACCAACCTCCCTGACTTACATCACTGAGGCTTATTAAAGCCAAGCCAATAAGACACAGTTACTGCCCTGTCCTTGGTTCAGATCCTTTGCAAAGGCACTTCCCTGTGACACTGTGCAAACAGACCAATGACATTCATATTCTTAATGGGGCCATTAGGGATTCCAAATGCCTCGAATAAATAACTGATTGCCAAAGCCCTCATCTTCTCCCTGCAGTTTTTACAGCCTTCCAGCTGAGTTACCGACACTCCACGGGACTCATTTCGTGAATTAATCAGACTCCGGGCATTGTGCAGACAAAAATGCAAATTCAGATCTGGAGAAACGAATGAGCAAGAGGTGTCACGAGTTTCTTAATAGAAAAAAAAACAAGGAAGGAAGGAAGAGCAAGGCAGTAACATGGTGAGCTCTGCTCTGGAGATAAGGGAGCCCAATTCAGGAATCGTGAATTCTCAGTTACAGCAGCTTTTTGGTTTAGTTAGGGGTTTTCCACAGACAAAAAAAAAAAAAAAGAGAAAGACATTTTCTTTCTCTTGGTTCTCCCATTTCATATTGTTCCCAATGTCATCTTAAATGCTGAGGGGAGAAAACTGATTTTGGAATTGTGACCTGCTTTTCAAAGCATAGCACAAGCTCAGATCACCAGCAGAGGCACCAGGTGCAAGTGAAAACAGAGGAAAATAGAGACAACTAAGATGCTCTTGCATTGCATCACTAGACTAAGAGTATCCTCATAATAACTTCAAGTGTTGGAAATTACAGCAGATACACTCAATTTTTGCTTATAGCTGCCTGCCTCATTATTACATCTCTATCCAAAAAACCACAGAACTTCCCTAATGGTTTTTGTTGGAAGCTAACACAGAAATAAAGTAACCACCAGCCAATGTCAAACTGTAACATACAGAAAAAACTAAGTATAAAGATTTTTCTTTTTAACACCTAAAACCAGCCAGAAGGAACCATAAAAATCACATTTTACAACTGGAGCCACACTGATGTTCCTTGTGCTGTGCTCACATCTTACCTGGTGTGTCCCAGAGAGCAGGCTCAGCTCAGGTGTAACACTGCCACACAAAATTCATGCACTGAGGACTCTTTTAAAGCCCTCCACAGATGCTTTCACTCATTTCATTATGGGCAGAGTCCAACTGCAGAATAATCACAAATTAAATGATTGATACAGAGTGGAGACATCTGTTGTTTTGAAGCTTATAAGGACCTCCCACTTCTCCTAGGGAACATTTATCTAATTCTTGTCTTCTATATGTATGAACTATGGGAATCAGCAGGAGTCTTTCCAAAGACACCAATAGGGTTTGAATTAATCCTCATTATTTACAATGAAATTTAGCCTGTCAAATCCCTGCAGTTGTATTTCACATAATGTGTAAACTCAATGTGTTATGTGATTAGAAGATTAAGTTCTTATTAGGATATGGAAACACTGAAGGTGTAAATACTGGGACTAATTTAGCAGAGCACTTCAGTGCATGCTTAATAGTAAGCATATGAGTAACCCCATTAGAGCTGGATTCCAAATTAAGTACATTTAAAATATTTTGCTGGAAGCAATACTCCAATCAGTGTCCTAGAACCAGCTGAGACAAATGAATTATTTCTTCATCATAAAAGGGTCAGTGAGACAAAGCAAAAAAATTATATAATTGGATTTAGAGTAGAAAATAGATATGCTTTCAGGGTAGAAAGCATTATTTACTTTCACTATTACATTGCCTTTGAGATACAGTTGTCACACCAAGTATTTTTATATCTTGCAGCCTTTATTCCTGCTTTTATTTTATTTTTCGTTTTTAATAAGAATATCCCCCTGCTACTCATCTGTTCTTCTTTATATATTCTCCCCATATTCTTTGCCTGCTACTCCACCCTGCTCTTCCAGAGTACAAGCTGAAAAAAAGGCAATGTAAAATTTGCACTTGTGCCAGGCCCTCAGCTCCTAAACTTTTCTTTGTTGAATGCCTCAGGCTTGTTGTATTTGTCTCCCTTAATTGATTCTGGACAGTTACAGATTATAGAAGATGNTCAAAATGCCTTTTTTACCCCAGCACACTGAAATCACATCACATGCAAGTGACAAAAACTTAAGTAGAAAGAAAACCTGCATAGCTTTTGTCCTGGACCTGGAAAAAGAGAGAAAATCCTCTGTAGAGCTGGATCTCATGAGTAGGAGCAAAGGCACTCTTCCTTCTTTCTTTAGCAGTGATTCCATCTGGTTTAGCCCCATCAATTTTGTCACAGAAACTTTATTAAATCTTTCTGAAATAGGCAGAAAATATATCACAATAATTCAACCTCAAAATAAATTATAACATTTGCTTAATTAAAGGGCATTCAAGAAGGATTGCAAAGATAAGCAAAAACAATATTAACAGCAGCAGCTAAGTTAGACTTGACTTCACTTTTGTTTCATTTTAAGCTTGGTGACCCGTATTGGTGGTTAACTTGTAAGACCTGGGATTCAGTTGGCTGAACTTAAGAAGAGTAAAAGATATTTTCTTGTGTTCCAGAGACTTATTAGATGGAATTCTTGCTTGGTGTTTTTCTGCCCTTTCAAATACTGCTTAGAAATAATAAACACAGGTTGATTGTATGAAACAGATGGCAAAAGTCAGAGATTTCTTCTTCTCTCAGAAAGACTCAGGTGTGTGGCAGCAAATGAAAAACTCCACCAGGAGATAGTATTGTCACTGGAGGGATTCATAAAAACATAATTAAAAAGAGCAAGGCATCATTGGCAGGTCATACTGCATCATACTGCAGGTCAGATGTGGATCTTTCCTTTAAAAAAAATTGGCACACGTACAAACCAGCCAACCCAGATTCAGCTTCTCAGGGGTATGATAGAAAATTCGGGCTTTATCTTTCCAGAGGAAACCCCAGACCTGCTTTAAGCAGCCCTGTGTGCAAGTACTCTGTGGCAATGCATTAAAATCTACTTAAACAGGAGTGTTACTTGATGTTCCAAAATTCATGAAGTAACACTGGATTTTTCCATTTTTCCTTTCCTCTTCCCTTCCTTTCTTCCTGTGCAGAGTAAGGAGGCAAATAACGTTGCCATGGGGTCAGTAAATCACCACACATTAGGGCAGGGATCAGAGTAGAGGGCAGGTTCCTTTGTGCTGAATTTTAGCCATTACAAGTCGTTTTCTCTCGGTTTTAATGAGCAGCTTAATCTCTTCACATCATTATACTGGTGTAAAGGCCTGAACATGAGCAAACAAAAGATAAAGGCACAAAGTGCAATCAAAACTCAGCAGTTTAAAGCAGCCAGCCTGCCTTGTTTTCCAGTGCAATTGATTTTATTGCCTTGTGTACTAACACTAAACCACTGCATCATTCAGCTGAAAGGGTGAATTTGGGATGTGTTGAGCTCTCAGAATTGCCCCTGGTGCGCTGCAATTACAGAAACACCTGGTTTGAATAATTTCTCTGCTCTCTACTGTAAAAATTCAGTGCTCAACAGACCAAAATTTCACCTCAGTCTGCAATTTAAATAATGTATTTATAAGGCACTCAGATTTGTACAGGGCTGTGGACTTGTCCCCTGTGCCCCCAGTTACCATATCCTTCGTGGAACAACTTAAAAGGGAAAATGAGATTTGCTAAACCTTTTTCTGACATTATATGCAATAAGCATTTTTTTAAAAGGGATTAATTTGGAGGTTGGCCAAACCCTATCTGTTCTGGAGCCCAGCCTGGAATTGTCTTCTGGGAATATGGGAGCTCTCATTCCTGACATAAAGCCACTGAGATGCATCTCAGCCTATCACCTATCATCACTTAATGGCACTAACACCAGTTTCACAGGTATTTTTGAAAAAACCTTTTTTCTATTTCTGCATTATCTTCTTATTTGTGTGAAGTTCACTTTTCTGAGCCCATTTTATCTGATGCTCATTTTTGTGTTTCCCCTCTGTGTGATTTCTATTTGCAGAACTCCATCATCAAACTCCATTCATATGTTAATGTTGAAACGCTCACACAGATGCACAGTGCAACAAAGATTTTTAAATGTACCTGCAACAAACCCAACACTTGGAGTTTGCCAAACACTTGCAGACTTGATATTCAGCCTGTGGACTTACTAGTTTAGAAATCTTGCATGATGCTGAGAGCAGCACAGAAGGTGAACCTCATCATGTCACTACAAGGACCTGAATACAAGGTTATTTCCTTCTGTGCAGGACAAACTGGTGTCAGCACAAAATATGGATGTGCTGATCTGCATATGCAGCTATTTCACCTGTAGCTTCTACCACGCTTAGGTCTATAAACCTCAGGGTGCTCACAGCTACAAAAGAAATTAATTTCCAGTCACCATGAAGTTCTTCAGCCCCTTAGTAAGTATTTTCACGTTTCTAAGGTGACAAAAATATATATCATACACACACCATAACCTAGAAATTGGATCACAGGGTACTGGACCAAGACTAGAAGCTATTAACAGCAGAAATGGGAAAGTTTAGTCATGCTGCTTTACCTCCCCTCTCACCTTACCTTTAAGAATCTGCTCCATGGTCAAGAAAACTTCCTCCTGGCTCTTGGCAAGTGTACAAAGACACTGTGAAGTAGAGCCCAAAAGTGGCAGTGGTGCAAATAATGTTTGGCTGAGCTCACTAAATGACTTCTTCAGGAGCACCCACTAATCTGCAAACACTTGCCACTCTTGGGTCCTGTTGAAGGAGAGCAATGATAAAAGGCAACAAATCCCACCTTGTGTGTTTGACAGGGAGGTTTCAAAGGCCAAAAATTTCATAGTGGTGGTAAATCCCCCGTGATCCACATGTCAGCAGAAATATATCCATTCATAGTGATTCTAGTGTCACTCTTTTGTAAATATTTTCGTTTTTAGGAATTCTCATCACAAGGACAAATTGCCACCTCCTGATGCCGACTGGCCCAGAACAGGGCTCCCTGTTGCATTGTGTAAACTAAAAATCTATTGCTAGTATTTTTGTGAAACATTCACTCTCCAAGCCTTATTGGGTTGCTGCTAGAGGCCAAAGAATTGGTACACTTTTGTTTCCTCAGGCTTGGATGCTCTGCATACTTATTATTTCTTACCCTGGCAACATGTTGCTTTGGCTTTTCCAAGAACCACTGAAATGCAGCAAAATTATTCTTTTCCAAAGGAACACAAACCACAAATACGACTTGGGAAAATCTATTTCTAAAGTGCACATAGAAGTAACAAAGTCTTCCTAGAATAAAATCCCATCTTAAGAACAAACATCACAAGCTGCTTCAAAGAAAGATGCAAGAAACAAACCAAAAAAAGCAAAAACAAAGTTATGGAAAATGTTTTTAAAATCCTCTCTTATATTCCCCTTTTGGTTGTTACTTAGCTCATGGCATGAGTCTTTGATCACTACTAAATTTCTTTTTAGAACAAATAAATCTCTTCCCAATGGAGTGGGACATTTAAATTACTGTGAACCACCTTCTGTTAGCTATGTCACCTGGGAGCAAGTTGGGCATGTTTATTATATGGATGAAAAAGAATTCTTATTTTTTTGTCTTATGGATTTACCTCCTCTGTTCACGTTCTGTAAAAGGAGAAATATGGTTTCTTTTTTAATTGTTATTCATTTCATCCTTCACCATTGCTATTAATCTCTTTAATTACCCATCACAGATGGATTTGTTCTGATGATCTAAAGTTGAAAAAAAAAATCAGCATTCTCCAGAATTTTCTCACATTTAATTATTTTTTACTACATTTAAAATTTTTTACTTCTTCTAAAATTCCTTAAAGAGCCCCTTTCTCCTCTGAGGCAGTGAGAGAACAAGCCCACAATTTGCAGTGCTTTATGTAATAGCTCCTATTGCAGAAATACATCTGGGGCTGAATTCTTAACTGTTGTGATTTCATGGATTAAAAATTACTTTAAGCATTTGGTTTTCTAAAAACTGTGACTGGGGACAGAGAGGTAAAAGCAAATTGACATTAGTATGTAAATTGACATTTAGCTTGGGTAGAAGTTAATGAGCTCCATCCTGTCAGAGCCCCAAATTGCCTGTGAGCTTTCCTAGAAGATGCTTCAACAAATGAATATGAACAATTTTCAACAACAACAACAACAAAAAAAAAGAAGCTTCTGAAAGCTCAATTAAAACTTTTCTCCAGGCTCTGAGCATTGCTAAACATGAACAGAAATTTATTCCAGCTGCTGCTGAGATGGGTGGTGTGGAGGATACAAATACACCAACCCTTGCAGCTCCAAGCAAAGCAAGAAGTGTGGCTGCAGGAGGCAACCAAATGGGAGACTGGACAATCCCTTTGACATGTGCTCATTCAGGTAGTAACACACCTATTTCCAGCCTAGAAAATGAACCCCAGCATCAGCTGAAAAGGATGTCACAGCTGAACACCTCTGTCCCATTCAGAGACTGCGTGTTGCATGTGAAGTACCAGGTGTTCTGTTATATTTGATCTTGGGTGACAAATTCTCTGTAGCTGTATCTGCTATAAAAACGCTTTCTGATGGACCAATGGACAAGAGATACAATCTTTATAGTAATATCATTAAAGAGAATTATTGCAGCCCAAGTCCTGCTCAATCTCTTTAGCAACACTTTGAAAGAACTATACAATTCTGAAAGTCTCATTATTCAGCACAGCAGCGTGGTGGAAAAGGTCTTGGATGCCCCAGAGAGCTGAATGGCCCAGGATGCCCTGGTGGGAAGGTTGTTGATGCTTGAACTTTTGCACCCAAGGTTCCTTCACTCACTATTATTTGAACCCTTGCAAAACGTTGATTTCATAAACACTGGATTCTCTGCAATATTGATAAGAGATGCTACGATCTGACAGCACTGTCAGTAGGGGATTGCTAACTGTGCCTTTGAAATACATCCCTGAAAATGAAATGGCAACACTCTTCAGCTTCATACATACATTTAATGTAGCGACTTTATCACATTTACAAAAATACACATATTTTAACCCTATAGAAGAACAACCAGGAGCAAGGTCATACCTCACAGAGGCTCTCCAGAGAGCTTTACAGAATTCCACTACAGGCTGCCACAGAGCTGGTATTAACCTAACCATTAGCAAAGGGAAGTATCCCAGACGCAAGATGTAAACAGCAATTTTTGAGTCCATACAGTGCTGACACCTTTTAAGAAATGGAGTTTTCAAAGCCCAGGTTCTCACTCAGCAGCAGCCTTGTAGTTGTAAAAGAATGGGAAAGATGCTTTTAAGAGAAGAGCAAGACTTTGTGACAACCTTCTCAAGCTCAAAAAAGCACATGCTGAGAACTGACAAGTCCCCTTCTCTTTCCTTTGATGGAGAACAAACACGTCTCATTCTATTCCCTTTTTGGTATTGTTCCTTTTAAAGTGACAAATGAATAAATAAACAACATCTGGGTTGCAGAGCAGCCATCTGGGAAAAACTTGGAAGTGAAGTGTAGAAGGGCCCCCAGAGAACGCTCAAGAGACAGAGGATGGAAAGTAGCTGCAGGTGCACTCACCAAATCATTAAGTGAAATCGTTAAGTGTGGAGAAGGAGATGAAAGAGAACCTTAAAATGCAAGGGATCAGAACAATTACCTAATTACCTACATCAAGTTCTTTTTATATCATGGATTATCTGATTACTTTATTCGTTCATCAATTCACAATTTTTTGTTTTGTTTTTTTTTTTAACAAAAATTGAGATGGGTCTAACATTTTCCGCTGTGGTTTCTTCTAAAGTGTCATGACATGCCACAGATATTGTTAAACTTAATCTTGTCTTTTAAACATCACTCAATTGTGTATGATTTGGAAAGTAATAAGGTAAATCCTATGCAGGCAATAACTCTCTGAAGGATAAGAATCAAATTTCAAGAGAGGCAACAATTAAGTTTTGCAGTCCTGCAGTATTTGAACAGGTTTGTAATATTTTACAGCAAAACAATCCAGGAAGTCTCACTTGGGGGTGATGACATTTTCTCATGAAGCTGATGGCAATAAATAAACTTCCATGTCTTATTATTCATGTACCAAGGGTTCAGCATTATAACATGATGGAAAACCACAACAGGGCTACCCTGAGTCCACAGGAAGAGAAACATATTGCTCCCAGGTTTTTTTCAGCTTTTTCTCTTATCAAGTTGTGCTTTCTGGTTTCATAGCTCTTACAGTTATGTATATATGTATAATACATGTCTAATGTATTATATATAAATATATAATATACAGAGACACACCAGCTAGAGTATAGCTCTTGCTTCCTTGTCTGCATTGTAGATAAAAATGCTGCCAAGCTTGTAACAGGTGTCTGTCAGAACATATGAAAATTAAAGCAGAGGCACTTATAAATTCAAAAGCCAGATGCTAAGGAAATATTACTATCAAGAGTTGGAAGAGGTGGAATTTACAGGCTTTTTTGCTCATGGCCATAAAGCACAGATTGTGCCATTGCACCTTTGTCATTGCTATTAAGTATAACCTTGACTAATCCAGTGCAGCACAACTCATTCCTCCCTCCTCTTCTTTCCAGCCCGTGGGCAGATAACTCCCTGAGCTTTTATGTGCCCTTTTCACAGAGAGATCTGTGGTTTCTGTCTGCTCAGATTTTAAGCTCAGTGCTTGCTGTCCAAAAATCAGGTTACACTGTCACATGCAGGCTGCACCATATGTGTAAAAAAACCACCCTCTTGGCCTCATTCTTGTGCCTCTTGCATCTTCTGGGTCAAAAGAGGGTTTAATACTCAAAAGATCAGTGAGCAAGGTGCATTCAGTGAGAGCCTGTGCTCAGCTGGAGGTGGTGCACCAGCTCAGTCCTGAGCTGCTTGTTAGTTTACGTGCATAAACTTAAAAGCTGGGCCAGAATCCAACCCCTTCCAAGCACAGTTGCAGTTAGTTACAGTCTGCCTGCACTGTTGTCCATGCTGTACACAGCCTGAAATGCTCTCATTATAATTTAATCTAAACCAATTGGGTTTATGATTTATTGTTATATCTGGCTCGCAGAACAATAGCACAAAGTGAAATGAAAGCACTAACAAGCATCTCTTCCAACATCACTTCATGGACTCTTAAACACTTCAACACTTCTAACTTGGAGAATGGCTGCCTACATTTCAGCATGCCCATCTATTATTAAGTCTAACTACCAACCATGAATTCAATTATGTCAATCAGATTTTGGGTGATATGTAGACTGGCATTAAAAGACAGCAAACACATTTTTTGTAATTTCTCTTACAGGTTGATGGGAACAAAGTCCATGAAGTAGAACGAGATTTTTGGCACGTTATTTTTACTGCTCCTGAGAAAATAAAAGCCTTGTAATTTATTGGAAAACTGAAAAGCTGCCTTTATTTAGTTTAGCTGTGCCTCAGAGTCTCCTGATCACTGTCAGCAAATGCTCAAAAGTTAAAAGGGAGGAAATATTGTGCAATGCCACTAGAAGGTAGTGCAGTCTAAGATTGAATACAAGGACTCTTGGGCTCAATTCCAGCCTCTAGAAATTTGCTGGGGATGAAATTCATTTCTGTGCAGGAAGCTGTCATGAGGTTACAGACCTTTTTATATTCCCACATAAATGAAAAAAAAAATGTTAAATGATGCATTGGGCGACTTCACTGGATATGGAGGGTAAAACTCTGCCTGGGGCATCAACAGCACATTCTTCTGCCCCCTTCCCCATCCACAGGCATCACATCAAGAAAACCCAGCACTTCTGTGAGACACATAATCACCTGGAGATCAGTGAAGGGGATCAGTGAGTGTGCAGCCCAGAGTAATGTAATGACACCAAGAAAGAGATATTCGAGGAAGAATTGTCTAAGGTCTGTATGACTATGGAACAGACTCCAGGAGAAAACAGTGGGAATTCTCCATCGATGCTTAATTAGCAGGACAAAGCAACAAAAATATAAAGATCACTAGGAATGATGCTTCATGTGGGAGCGAATAAATAATTTAATTCAATTTCTTCTTCCCTCTGTGCTCAGCTGTGTTTGACAGAGCTGGTGGCCCAGGCTTTGAGATATTTCTCACTATGCCTGGAGGGAGGGATAGGTCTGGAATGCTCCTTCCAATTAACTGTGACTTTCCAGGAGCAATCCACCATAGTGGTGGGCAAAGTGCTGCTGCTTCTGCTGGAGCCTGAGGGGGGAAATTGCTGATTTCCAGGCAGGAATCTGTGCAGAGGGAGCAGCTGTGGGCAGCCTCACTCCTGGCCTGCAGCAGGGCTCCCAGGGGCAGGGAACGGCAGCAGAGAGAACAAGCTCTGGGGAGCAGGAGGTCTGCACATCCCACCCTGAGGAAAGAGAGGGGAAGCACTTCCATTTATAAAGCCCAGCTGCAATTTTCTAGGCACATATGCATATTCATAGCAGCTCTTTAAAAGCCAACACGATAAAGCAAATAATTTTAAATATTAGTAATCCGTGACATTAATGCACCTGGTGATAGCCAGGAGAGGAGCCTGAGAGGTCTCTTCCAAACTACCAGATGTCCTTGCAATTTCCTCAAATGTTTAAACTTTTTTCTAGTGGTTTACCTTATCGAGCTTGTCTCACAGAGCAGAGGAAACGCGTTTTTCAAAGATTATTGACGTGCTGTAGAATTCAAAATCTAAAGGGGATACTGTCAAATTCCTGTGGTTAGAAATAAATGGGGTAATCTTCATAGTCCTGGAGTCACTAAAACAGATGTGATACTTTTATCTGTGGCCACATATATATATACAGTTTATCAGTGCAATTACAGGTAGGAAAGATTATATTTATCTTTGCTTTCCTGTGAAATGGAAAAAAAAAAAAGGAAAGTATTTGTCTTCTAAGAGACTTGAATTGACTGGAAATTGAAGATCTACCCATCGTGATAAATAAACTTTTTTTTTTTTTGCTCTGAACTATGAAGAGAGAAATGGTAAACAGCAGCTACAAATCATATCATTAAACTATCAAAGCTTCTGAGCTTAACCACTTGGGGGTTTAGGCCAGGACTGTACAGGGGCAGCAGTGTAAATACCACTGAGAATCTGTAAAATGGTACATTGGGCACTTTGTGAAAGGTTCATTCTGGAAAGGATCTGGAGTTTTACCCTGTGACATATAGACTTGGTCATTATCAGACATTCTAGAGAGGCTTTTCAGCTGGACAACATGAAACTTGCATTAAAACATGCCAGGCACTAATAAAGTAGGAAATTCCTCTGGTCTATAAATTTCCAGTGTGTTTCCGATCACTCCGACTGAGGACCTGCAAAACTCAAAGTCTGGCTAATGGCAAAGAAGGATTTATGGAGAAAGGGATTGTTCCACTTCCCTGGAATGCTTTTGCTGAGGGTGGCAGCACAGAGGTGTGTTCGTGGCATCACTTTTAAGTGTCAGAAGTTAACACTACTGAGGAATTTTGCTTCTCCCCAGGTACATCAGTCATCTCCTGGATATTCCAGACTTGTTCACCCCTTGAGCACACTTGAAGGAAATATGACTGATGGCAATAAAACTTCTTGAAGAAATGTGTTATTGCCAGCAGATAATAACAGAGTTACCTATCTCCCTACAGGCATTTCCCATATATATCAAGATGTTTGTTACGAGCAACTGACTTCTCTAGAGGAGCCTAAATTCTTCCCGTGCTCCTGGTGGAAGATGTTCTGCCATACCAAAAAACCTCACTTTGACACTCACACTGGTAGATGTTATTTTGCAGACTCACAGAACAGTGGTCAGAAGGGATCTCTGGAGATCTACTGCTCAAAGCAGGGTTGAGCAGAGTGGGCTGCTCAGGACATTGTCCAGCCTCTGGCAGGAGCCACTTGCTCTTTGATCTTAGGTTTTGCTCACTGTTCTGTTTCTCCACACAGAATCTCTGCCAGGAAAACCTTTGTGGTGAGATGGCTTCACAGTTTCCTAGTGCTGATCCATCATCAGGTTATGCATCTGCCTTATGGGGAGTAAGTGAAAAGAAAGCCCTGAATATGCACAGAAGCTGAGAATGGCTATTAAAGCTTTAATGAGTGAACCATTTTGGTGGTCTGTCCTCACAAGATGCCTGGTGGAATCACCTGGGAAGAACTGACTTTATTGATCATTGGAGGGCCAACCACAGCCCCATAAAACCTTTTCCCCTTCTACAGGAGTTATGTGCTGCTCAGGCAGGGGTGTCTGCACACCACTGCTTTTATATTCCTCACTCCAGCTCACTACGTGAATTCCCACTGCACAAATTTCTGGCATATCACTCACTCTCCCTCTGACCTGATACTTAAAGATGTCCTTTGGTTTCTTGTTGTCATCTTTGGTTTGAACAGACACAGATGAACTCTTTTTTTCCATGATTTTTCCTTATTCATTGATTACACTTCCTGGATAACTTCCAGGAAGACCAGTATCAAATCTACCTGACTACTGAGCGACCTTCCAAAGTATCCTCTGGGATGGATAATCTGATTTAACAGGTTAGTAAGTAGAGGCACAACCAGAGAGAAAGCTTGATTTTCAGAACTGTGGTCACCTGAAAATCCTGCTGTTCACAAACACATGCAAACCAAACCAAACCACAAAAAAACACCCAAAAATCATAACCAACAAAAAGAGGGCAGAATTCAAGTTTCACTTTCCTTCACTCCATGTGCTGAGGCTGACAGGGAGTTAAATACTGCTCGAAGTTTCCAGCTAATCACAACCAAGCCTGGTCACGACAAAATATCTTTTTTTTTTCAACATACAATTTTTTGGTCATTTAAAACCAAACATAATCCTTGCTAGAGGGAGATTTTGGATCCTTGGTGGATGTTGCCTATATTTGTATAGTTGAAGGATCATACTATCCTAAAGCAGGGTTCTGTACCTCTAGTCTTGTTGAATGTGTTTCACATTGGAATCAAATTGTATTTGAGCACAGATATTCAAAATTAATATGACTTATTTATGGTTAAAACACTTTTTCAACTGGCAGCCTTCATAAACAGTGTATTAACATTAATTTCTAAACTTAATTCTAGATTAGTTAAGCTGCATCAACAAATTTGACATTAATGTTAGCAGATCTGTGAAATACATGCGTTGAATATTTTATAATGTTGATATAATATCTGGAAATTAAAGAAAATTAGTTAAGCTGTGACTGCATACAGAAGTAGGCCATATCCTGTATATTTTTAACTCATTTTCCACTAATTAGAGTAGAGGGTATGCTTAGTTAGGCATATAATTAAGCAATAAAACCCTAGTGATTCAGTAAGCACTACTGGTATTTTGCTAATTAAGGACTTCATGAAATCTAATAGTACCTCTCTTATCACTTCGATCAATGAGTTATTGATCTTACAACAATCTGGACATATCTGAAGAAGCAACTGTCAGCAACTGCACCCACATGACCTCATTTAAACCAGGATCTAATCATTGTTCTTCTGTAAGAGAAAATGAGCTTTCTTATATCTTGCATTTTCAACTATATATAGTGTATAATTCTGACACATTATAGTTAAGTTACTTAAAAGTGGCATTTACACAGACAACCTGCAAAAGCAAAAAGAAAGAATAATGCATTTATTCTTGTTGAAATCCTTACTTTCAAAGAGTACATAGATTTGAAAGGCCTGTTATGCCAAACAGTCTTGTGTTATCAATAAAAATGATTACATACTATGCATGATTAAGTCGAGTGAGTTTGGGTGTTTAATTCTCTTTCTGCATGTTTTTTAGGTACTGTGCAGTTTCTTGGGGGGTCTATATTTACAAAAGCTGTTCCTATGAAATGGGAACACACAGTGAATCTCTCCCTCGGTGCTAACACAGCTCCAAACCCCTCCTGTACCTCCAGACAATGGACAGTGAGCATTACAAGTTTTGCTGACAGCAAGACCAAAATTAACAATGACAATACAATTTCCTTTATAATTACTCCAGTAGCAGAAATAAATACAGGTCAGGCATCTCTCAGGATGAGATTGGTGCACTTGCTTTTGAACAATAATTTAGTTTCAGTTAATGAAGCCAGTAATATTTAAAGAGTACCCTTCTTTGCTATATTAAGTGGTGGAAAAGTCTAATGCCTGATTAATTTTTTTAAATTACAATGGTTCCAGAATATTTCATCACTGAATGATTCATTGGACTATGTCAGATTTAAATATCTGGCAAAGATTTCTGCTTTTAAAGAATTACACCCTCCTAAACCCTGAACATACCAGGCCAAAGTTGACCATTTTTTTTTTTTTTTAGTTTCAGAGTCACTGGTCATTAAATATTAATCTCCACCCCAGAGGAACCAGAGTGCATGGCCTTAGGCATTGAAGCAAAAGAAGAGGTCCCTGTGATTCTTTTCAAGACCAAGCAGGCTCCAAGGTTGGAAGGAAAGTAAAGACAGTCTCAGTTATCCACTCCTGCCAGCCTTGGCAATGAAAACCCTGTTTTGTCCAACACAGACTCACCTCCCTGGTGGATTTGCCACAACTCAGGGCTGGGGAGTTTTCAGAGCAGCGATGCCGGTGTCATGTCCAGCACATCAGGGCTGGATTGCAAAACCTACAACCCCTTTGTCCCAGGGAACCCCTCCACACTTCCACAAGAGCAGTTCCTTCCTCCTGCCTCGGTTTAATTTTAAATCTTTGCTGCTGCATTCTCCCTGGGCAGCCCAGGTCAAGTCTTCATCTTCCCATCCACACAGCCTCAATCCATCTCATGTATTTCTACCTAGGGAATTTTAACAATTCTGTCATAACTCTTTTCAACTAAAGGAATCTCTTCAGATACCAAATGTATTATCTGGACAGGCCATTTATCCCTCCAAGACAAGCCAAATATTTATTTTTTATTATTTTAACATTTTCTCTTTTTTTCCCAGACACAGTCTCTATCTTCCTACCAGGGTTTTCCCACTGTGCATTGCTCCATATTTTACTGAATTATCTCTGTCCTGTCCCAGGGTTTTACCATTCACTGCCAGGAATTTTACCTGAACAGAAACAGCTGTAAAAAGTTCTTCTTAAGGAAGCAAATACCCTGATTTTTTTTTTTCAGGAGTGTTGAAGGAATTGTCCTTCATGAGTGTTAAGACTCATTTCCAGTGGGATGCCTGGGTCTCTAATTCTTATTCCTTGAACCAAACCTCAGAAGACAAAATACTAACACCTGCTTCTGGAAGTGCCATGATCAGAGGTGAAAACTAAATTGTTCATGTGGGAGGAGGCAGCAGAGAACAAATGCCCTGCAGTGCAATACATTCACTTCCTTGCTTCACATATACATTAAGGTAAAGAGGGGGAACAGAGCCTGTTTCTGGGTTTGTGTTTGCAGATTAAACCAAACCAGTAGAACTGCTCTGGAATCCTTAAGAGAAAGCACAAAGTGTCTGAAACTGCCAGGGCTGTAAGTGGGGGGGGATGCCCAGTTTATAAAGTTCACAGATGGACCAGACCATGAAGAGGAATTTCAAAGATCACCTCAAGTCCGAAACAAAAGAGCCGTTTCCTCTTAATATGCATAGGGGGATAATGGTATAAATTCCATACATCCAGAGAGAGATGTAATCCACACTGCCATTTCACAACCATATCAAAGCCCACTGCAGCCAGCCATGTGCAGGAGATGAAGAACACAGCACAGGAGGGCAGTGAGCTGAATTACAAAGCGCTGTGTTCCCTGCACTGAGCGGAAGGCGGCATGCTAAAAATTAAAAGGGAACTCAGCTGCTATGGTCCATTTGTTCCTCCATCCTTCTGAGACTGCAAACTAACTGGCTGTGTGCAGCACAAACCCACTTAGTCATAGGCCACAAACAAATAAGAGCCAGCACAAGCCAAACTGAGGAGCAGACCAGCAACCAGAAGATTAAATGTTCCACAGCTTGTTACCGGCTGTGTAAATAACCTGCTCCTCCAAATCATTGTTTCAGAGGCATTTTAAAGACCTTTTGGGTAATTGCTATGTTTGGTTCCAGGATCAACATGGCCTGTTGTTAATGAATTACTTGTATTAGGAGTTGTTAGATCCTGTATTCTTCAGACTGCTGTAAAAGGAAATAAATTATAATGCATCTAAAGATTGCAAGGAGAAACAGTTCCATGGCCATATGCTGAGCTTCAGCCTGTGGAAAACCCAGCAATGATGCTACAAATTTTAGGTTGAGCATCATGAAATGACGTTTTCTCTTTCTTCTCCCTAAATCCAAATGGTGCAAACCAGCAAAAGATGTTGCAGGAAATCGTAAAAAGATGACAGTTGCAGCCCAATTAAAGGGAACATTTCACTCCGGCCAAGGACAGTTAATTCTAAGGCCACAGCTGAAAATCAGGAAAAGCTGGAACAAAAGCAACCATAATTATATTAAAAGTGCCTCATTAATGTAGCGTTAAGCGTCAGAATGTTGTAAGGAGGGGAGGGTGTAAGAATTAATAGTTTTATTGTAAAAATAAATTGCTCTGTCGTCCTTCTTTTTCTATTTCTGTCTAAAGCTTCCACTGGTAATTGAACCCACTAAATGTAGCCTTTGTTAGATGAAAATGCAGCCAGGCTGTTAGCTCACTTTTTATCTGACAGTTTAATGGAGTAAAGCTTGCATTATAAAAATGAACACTGCAAAGGAAAATTAAGTTAAAAAAATTTACTAAGGATCACACCATGTTACTTTTTAAGGTAAGTACTTTTTAAAGGAGTTCAACCAGTGCTACTGTTTCTTTTGGTTTTAATAGAACCCATATATTTATATATTGCACATAAAATCACATTAATGGGATTTCCATGTGCAGAGTACATTAAATTTATCACTGGTACACAATGCAATTGATCAATTGTGCTGCAACACGTGACTGATTTTCTAATGGCTGGCACAAGAGAAAGGGGAGAGGACAGTATATTCCTCCTCAGTGATCTCTTTTATGTGTTCTAGACACATTTATGGTATATTACTCTAAAGGTGTTTACACCAAATGTGAAAAAATATATGTACTGGACATCCTAAGGGTTAGTTATTTTTATTTTTCTACATCCACACACTTGAGGGGGAAATATTTGCAGAATTGTTTGAAGGACTGGAGAAGGAATTGGTCCTGCCTGACGTACAGAATCTGTTCCTTCTCCCAGAAGGGGCCCAAGAAACATTTGCAGGTAACAATCTACAGTTACCTGGTTATGCCACAAGGTTTCTAAGCAGAGCAGACGTAACAAGGCTCCCCTTTAAGACAACTCACTTAACAACTGGTGTGAGCTGTGTGTTACTTGCATTTCTAACTTCTTTCCTGTCCTGTCACAAGAAAAATCAGTGGCCACATCCTCCATCAGAGGAGCTGCTACAGTGGAAACAACCTGGTGCCTTTTCACACTCACAAGAGCTGGTCCTACACCCCCACAACAGCAGCTGCCAAAGGCACCTGGATTCCTCTTCATGTCTTGGGGGGTCTAGGAACACACTCTGTGGAAACTGAAAGTCATGGCTGTGATTTAGACATCAAATCTGACAAACCTCCAGAATGCTGAGATTGAACTACACTGTGCAACTTGCCACAGCGTGGTCCCTGCACACCTCACAGGTCTGAAAGTGTTTATTCCTCCAGAGAAGACCATGAAATGGGCTTTTTCCCACATCAGTGTTAGAAATATGGGACTGATCCTCATGGAACCCAGTTGCTATTCCAAAGTTCTGAGAAATCTGTTGGAGACCTCAGACTTACTCCCCTGAGTTATGTTCTTGTGCTCTAAGCTTTGGGCCATTATCTTTACACCTGATTTACTGCAGGTAAATCTTTTCAACAATCCAAGACCACAGTGACCCCTTCACTGTTAATTTCCCATATAACTTGGCACATTTCTAACTTTTTTTTTTGTTCAGCTCAGCTTGTTTCGCTGTTTCATCTTCAACACCTGTGAGAGACGAAGATACAAATCAAAGTGAGGTGGAGGAACAGAACCCTCGTGTCAGTGTTCAGGAGTTTAGTCCTGCCAGGTACCAAACACTCAGGAGCTGCTCAACATCTCACAGAGACACAGTTTTGAGTCCTTTGACTTTGCCCATATGTTGCTATTTTTAGGCTCATTCCTGCCTGGCTGCTGCAGTGTCATGATGATGCAGCCTCTGAAGCCTCTCTCTCTTCAACCCCTACCCTCACAACTCTCAAGAAAAGAAACATTTTTAATCATCTTTTGATTCCACGCTGTCTTTTTCTCTACTAATAATGTTTCCTATTTCTCTATGTCTAGAGGGAAAGAAAATTATATATGTACATATATATATCTCTCTCAATAATCATGTGGAAAACTGCATATACAATAATTCATGTTTCTTATTCATCACTGCCAAGAATATTAACTGACTAATTTTCAGCTTTATCAAAACACTAAATTACAACTGCAATGACTTCATTGATTTTCAAGGCAATTTTTCCCCCCCCCAGTGGGGTTTGCTTCCAACAAACCATGAAAATTTTTGTATTACAGAAACAAATCTAGTGATTGATATCTTCCTATTGTCACCTTGCAAGTGGAGCTCTGTAGTTTACTCCTTACCATTTGAATAGTGATTAACATAATAATTAGATTTTTACATAAGGCCTTGATCATCCCAAAGGAACTGCAAATATTCAGTTGAATAAAGGCTATTCAATTCTCCTTTAAACCAAGGGTAGAGTTTGCAAATAGCTATAAAAGACCAGTTGATTTGTTGGGCAAATTAGAAAAGCATCTAGTTATACAAGTTCTTTTTAGCACCTCCAGACAAATTCTTGGGTACATAAAGCTCATTTTTCCCTGATCTATTAAAAGATTTTACCTCTGCCTACAACATTTTTTCTTGCTCTATTCTTAAACAAACAAAATGTCTGGTGCCATCTCCAAATGAAAGCATAACCTGAAAATCAGACTCTACACCCTTCAAAGTACATTTTCTGAGTATTTACTTCATGTGATCACTCTGTCTTCAAAAATACTCAATTTTTCTGCTGGATGATGCAAGGAATTGCAGAGAAACTATTAACAGCATCGAGGCAGATTGCAGCAGAGCAACGTGAGTGCCTCCCTGCACAGCTCCTGACAAGGAGAGGTTTTACAGAGCTCTCTGAAGAGTTCTGGAAATCCAGGATTTCAGAGAGATTACAAAAATCCTCCCAAGACAGATTTTAGGGGATAAGGGCAGACACCCTGTCCCCAAAGCTTCATCATTTGCAGTGATGTAATCCTTACAGAGGATTTGGAACTGTGTTCATCTGTCTTGTTTGACAGACAGGGTGAATGTTGGGCACCTAAAACAAAAGCATTGGGAAAAAAAAGTTTTCATTAATTTGTCACCAGGGCAGCTTGGAATGTTTGGTAATTCAAAGACCACCATGCTGATCTAGTGTTTCCAAAGCAAATATTCAATAGCTGGTACCACTCTCTGGTCTCTTGTTTAAGATTATCCATAATTAATTGATGCTTCAAGACTCAAAGAAGAAAAATTAGTATCCTTGGAATAGAAGACACAGGAAATCCTTGTATTGCAAAGCAGGAAAGGAACATGGACTCATATTCTGGGAAGAGGATGAATTGGAAGAACATCTCTATTTGGAAACAGTGAATTTAGTGCTTCATCACTTAATGTCTTCAGTGCCTTAAGAAATATTAACTCCCTGCATCAATGCAGCAGATCTGTACTCTCCATGTACTGTACATGTATGGACTGCAGAATAAATCCTGCTTCTGATAAAATCAGAGATGAATAGCAAAGACCTCTTAGGTTTACTTTCACCTCTTCACTGTCCACATTTGTGAAAAGAATTTATTAAATGGCTAATAACCTGGAGTTTTTCCAGCTGAACTGCCAAGGGAACTCAGTTATTTTTCCTTAGTATATTGAGATATGAATGAAAACATGACTCAAAAATTTTGAAATATTCATGGGGATAATGTAAGAAAGAGAATCCAGTACAACCTTACTCAGTGGGAAAGTTTTCATTTTTCACCTTTTCCTGGGCAACACCAAAAAGCAGAGGAAAATGGCAAAAGAAAATTTAGCAAAGCTACCAACCTCACTGGAATTTATACTGCAGATAATAACACTTGCCCAGCTTACTTTCAAGTTCTAATGAGTTACCTTGAT
The DNA here is from genome assembly GCA_013397135.1 of Pachyramphus minor. NCBI lineage: Eukaryota > Metazoa > Chordata > Aves > Passeriformes > Tyrannidae > Pachyramphus > Pachyramphus minor. Next base: position 275,007 of record VYXB01004361.1, on the reverse strand, counting down.
CATTTGGTCAAAGGAATACTTTGGGGGACAACTTTGGTTGAAATTAATTAATCTGAAACTTGCTCCTGGGTAGCTATTAATTACTTATGGTAATTAGAAAGGAAAGCTTGACTGGCTGTTGCAGTTACAATGTGATGGCTCAAAACACGTTTAACTGCATCACTCCAGTGTTAGGAACTGTTTCTCTCTTTCCCAGCCCCATGGAATGACAGCAAAAGAGGCTAAAGCTGAAGCAAAAAGACTAAAAATTGGAAAACCTGGCAGATGAAGAAGGAGTTGAAGCTTTGCAGAGACTCTTGCTCAGTCTGTTGGCTAAACTGTGAGAAAACTGTAGACGTGGACAGATTAAGCAACTTTTAGAGAGAAGGAATTCATCTTATCAGTCTCACTTTGGATGGGATGGATTCAAAGAGGAACTTTGTTAACATTCATACATGGGAAAAGTGACCCTCAAAGGTTAATCACTTCCTGAATTAAATGATGATACTTTGGGAGTTAAATATATCTACTCACAGCCACTTGATTTATAAGTGGTCTACATTATAGACAGCATTTTTAAAATAGAGAGTCACTTACTGCCAAATGAAATTTAGGAGTATACTGGGAATTGAAACAAAAAATGAAACACTGGTAACAGTCCAGACTTTTTCAGGTACAGCCAGAAGAAGCAGCACCTATCACTAGGCAACACAGGAAATTAATTTCCTTCAAGGAGAGTGAGGAAGAGAGAAAGGGAGAATCATATTATGCAAAATGAGGTTTCAGCTAAGTTGTTTGCCCTCTGTTTGTTCAGTATGTTCCAGACTGGCTCAAGATACGTGATGTAAAAACATTCTTCAAGGCAGGTTTCATATATATAATACACAAATGTCTCCTCCTGTGGGACCCAGACAACATAATCAGACATTTTCCCAACCAACATAAAATGAGCAGCCAAAAAATCCTCTCTAGAAAGCGAGCAATTGTTCCAGTGTGAGCAGCATAGCTCAGAAAAATTATATTGTCATTAACTTAATAAGCAACAGTTTCCCATAAACAAAAGTTGAAGCTAATCTCTCTGTAAAATGGAGCATCTTTTAGCTGAAGAATTACAGAGCAAATGCACAAACCCACTAGACTGCTAATTCTATGCATTAACTGGAGCTTCTTATAGATGTATTTTAACACTATCTCTGTTCCCTCCCCAAAATGAGAAATTCCATTAACAGCATAATTAGCTCTCCTTTAAATAGCTAATTACACCTAACTCCAGCCATAATGTCTAATTACTGGTTTATTCACTCTGAGTGGTTTATAACATGATGAGAAATTACTGAGATGAAATTAGATCAAAGGGTAACATAAACGTATTTGCATTTCAAACTGCCTTTGAAGGCAGGGGTGGAGCTGGAAGAGAAACAGCAGCTTGAAGGTAGAGCCACATTTCCATGAGCAGTTCCACCCGTTCCCTTCAGAGCCCTTCTCTGTCCATGTCCACGTGTGGATTTGTGCTGTGCAAACGTGCCAGGCCAGAGCTGTGAGAGCATCTTCTGTGGTTTCATGATGTGCCAAGAGGTGGATGAAATTACTCTCATTTCCTCTGGAAGACCACGAGAGGAAACCTGAAGCAAAAGGTTGCAGGAGAATTATGGGGGGCTACGCTGAGCCAAGCAAATCCTGCAGTCCTCAAGGGCCTCTCCGGTGTTATCATAATAAAAATTGGATGCTTAAAATACGAGTACAACAGGTGGATGATAAGTTTTACCTCATTATCTCATGGCAAAATAATATGGCTTTTTATTATTATTATTTAAAATGTTCCCTGTAAAATAAAAACGGAGCAATTGGCACTCCTAGAAACTTAAATTGTTTCTCAGTCTGTATGAGAGCTGATGTTGGGTTAAGGATGGGAACAACGTTGTGCCAGGAGACAGGTGGGATGGAGAGGTTTAACAAGACTCAAGTCTAAAATCCTGAGAAGCCTGGAAATCATAGGGAAAAAACCATTCCTCAGAATGCTCCCCTGTCAATACTTTCTCACATTCGTCTCATTTGCAGTCATAAACAGTAGCAAGTTTTGCATAAAAGGCATCTCAGTAGCAACAAAGTATTTCAGAGCGGGATGCAATGTTCATTCACATCACTGAGAAGATTTTATGAGAACTCTGTGGTCAAATCAAGACTGATAACATCTTGAGGGCAACAGCTTATGCCAGCAGTACCTCTTTTGCTCATGATTTAAAACAGGGAGACACTGCAAAATAGTTTAAGAACATTTTGCCCATCTCGTTTCTGTCACGGTGTACAACACCCTTATCCTTCATCCCTCTGTCCTTTCAGAGGTGCATCAGTACAAACATCTTCTCAACGACTGGTAGGAAACGGGAGTTGAGCTTCATGCATGGCAGCATCAAATTAACAGAGACATGTCATGAATTATACAGATAGTTTGTCATCCATTTCCTTCAGACTGTGCAGCTAATTATGAATTCTGTAATTACTGTGACATATGCTAAGCAAGCATCCCACCCCTGGCTGGTGTTACGCTCCATTACAGAGAGAAAGTTAATGATGGTCTGTGGTTCTGACAATAGGCTGAACCACACAAACTAACAGCTGAAACTCAGTGTTACTGGGGATTCTCTGCTGTGGTCTTTTGCTTATATTTGTTAAAAACACACATCCTCCCTCATGGGAAGGAATAAGCCCATTTGAAAGGCAGCCCCATCTTATGGCTATTTGGAAAGGCCATTTCCTGAAAAAAAAAAATCCTAGAGAAAGCTGGATCTCATCCTAATTCTTGAGTTAGAAGCACAAATATCCAGAGGATAGCATTATCAATATGATTTAAAGTAATCAAAGTAAATGAAGTAATTGAAGAAAAATAGTTCTCTTCTGTGTGTTCATGGTTTCTTTGAATTCTGCATGTTAGTGGTATGAAAACATTGAGGAAACATAAACCCCAGGAAGCTGATGGACAAACTTTTACTGGAAAGCTGCTGAATGTAGGACTGAAAGATGCAAAGGCAGCATCAAAACCTGGAAATCAATCCAATCCTGTTACATCTCTGCATCTCTTTTTCCTCTACCATGGATCAGTCACTTTAAGAGAACACACAGGAAGAAAGGGAGAAAGGGGTGAGGTGAGGAGAAAGAGATGCATGTTTCTTATCTGACCTTCTTAACAAAGAAAAGGCAGAGTCTATTAAGCCCCCATACAAAACATTCCTTATTCTTTTTGCAGCTCTTCTCATCTCTCTCATTTTTGTGTGAAAGCAGATTTTCTGCTTGCCCACAAATCGTTATCTCTCTTTGACATGCTCTGACCTACACTTTGACTTTCAGTAACCACCTGCATTCTCCTGGAGCACAGACTTTTGGGAACAGAGGGCAGGAACCACACATCATTGCCACCTAATATCCAAAATAAGGTCAAACCATTCAAGGCTTTTCATATTTTCATAATTCTTCCCTATTTTCTGTTTTTTCCAGGTGTGTTCACCAAATCCTCCTGGGATGAATTATGACTGTGTCATTAATTTCTTACACTTATGTGTAAAGCCTTATCCATAAATATACTGCCAAGCACTGTACACATCAATGCTGTATTAGAGACAGCAACATGTCAGCACACAGCTTCTACTAAATTTAAACAGAAACCTCTCACTGTATATGCAAACAACTCCCGTGTACGGAGGGAAGGTGGGACAAGGAATATCAAAAAATATCCATGTTTTTGCCTTTCTGATCGTTTACTCTCAGTTCTACCTGCACAGTTTTCCCACAGTTCCATGGAAAGATGCCATTTCCTTCGTGTCACAGAACAAACAAGTTGTTTGCTGCCCAGCTGTATTTATTAGCTGAAACACAGATATTTGATAACTGGCACTAGAGAGAGCAAATGGGATTTTCAAAGAAGCCTAAGGGAATTGATGTCCATCATCCACTGAATTTCAAATGGAGCTGGGCATCTAATCCTTTAGTATTTTAAGGAAAAGGAAAAGAGGAACACTTCAACAAATGGCTTAAGCACACAAAGAAAACTTGTCCTCACTTGCAGTTGTGCAGTCAATGGCTGGCACTGAGTGCTGTGGTTCAGCAAACAAATGCAAACAGAAGGAACTAATTAAAACAGAGCAGTCACTTCTGCATTATTTAGGTTCTACTCATTTTTAATAAGGGAATTACTGAAATACAAAATAGTTTTCACACTTTGGGAGTTGACTGGAGTATTTTTCTGCTTCACACATCATGAAGGACACTAACAGTCTCCTCTCCTTGTGCATAATTTATCTCAAACAGATGAGTCATTAGACAACACAGAAGCAGCAACCATTCTGATTAATGCCCCTGTCACCCCCTGCACTGACTGGCATTCCTCTAGTTGCTGGTATCCCCAGGAAAACATTTCAGACCAGGCAATGGGTTCCAGTTGCTGTGTCCCATGCAGCAGTTACACGTGCAGGGCACCCAGACCTCACTTCTCTGTATTTGAAGAGAGCTCTGTCTATCCCATATAGCAAAGTCACTGACTGAATGGGCAAATCCTCACTGCTCTGCATCCAGGGTGAAAATCCACATCCAAGCAAAGCTGCAGCTCATGGTATTGCAGAGTAAACCCTCTTGGCAGGATGAAGACATTGCACCTCTTTTCAGATCAGATGTATGAGACCTTCAGGACAAGCAGACAATTTTTCCTGTGTTCCTACCAGGTGGCCCATAGTTTAATTTGAAGTGATATTTACATCTCTGGTCTTTGCTCTAATGCAAGCCATCATGACCACTGGCAGCAAAAAAAGCACCTTGGGCATGACTCTGCCATCCTGCTCTGTTTGCTGCAGCACCTTAAGGTCAGAGCTCTCCTGCCTGGAAGGTGGCAGAGCAGAAAGCAGCACTGAAAAGTCATTTAGACACATTAGCCAAGGACCATGTCCAAGCTAGGGAGAGTCATATTCTGTGTGACCTTAAACAAATCACCCCATGTACTCACTTTTCTGTGCCTGAGTTCCCAAATATTGAGACAAAACTCGTTGCAGTTCATAGGAACATGGTGCAAATTAACCTTTCCAAATAGAGCAAAAGCTTCTAATAACCTGCTTGGTTTCTTTAAAATTGCATCCTCATAGCTATTGCTGGTTAGCAATGAGTGGGTTTGGGTTTTTTTGGCTGTCTGTTTTTTAATGGGAGAAAAGCTGAGATGAATTAGAAAGACTTTGCTATTCAGTTGTTGCTTTCTATCTGTTCCTCTGTTGACTGCTTCTCATTATTCAATTTCCTCCAGTGAACACGATTGCCTCTCCTTGCTCCTTAGCACTACAGCGAGTCAACTACCCCTTAAATCCATTTTTGGAGGTTGTCAATTTTGATTTCTTGCCTCAAAATGCTATCTTCATCTTTGGTGCTCTGTGATTCTTAATTCATAGTGAACTTAAACACACCCTTCTGGAAAGCAGGCTTCAAATTTTCAAAATAAACGACCATTATGTTGGAGTTGACAGTCTCCAAAGCAGAGGATAACTGGGGACAACTGATTAATCCAGATTCTCAGGTAAGAGGGTGAGCATGGTGAGCACCCAGCAGTTCATCACACTGACCAGGGGCAACCCACAAGGCAGTGGGATCCATGTAGGGCTTGAAACAAAACTGGTATAACATGCACAGTGCCTGAGAGCCCACAGGCTTCACGGTGTCACCTGGGTGTGCAAGCTGCTGTCTTAGTTGGTTTGACACAATTCTGGTAGCCTGAGTGCCAAGGATGTAGAAAGAGAGTTTAATCAAAACACTGGTCATGAGCACATCACAGGATTTTGCAGGACGATTTCATTCCCTGAAGTATTTCCTGTATGAGTGTAAGAAGGAAGCACATTTAATATATGGACAGAGAATCATCAGAGAGGAAAATACAGCTATTGTAACATATAGTCCAGTGTGAGGAGCAATCAGCACTTTGGGAGACCTATATGGGCCCCTCATTGGCAAAAGAAGCTGCAAAATGTTCGAGGAACTCGTGAGGCAGCAGCAGTCTCTTCATGATTCATTTGGCTGCATAAGATAAGCAAAGGTGGCTGATGGCCTGACCTTTCCTCACAGAGAGCTGACAGACAATGTCTTTTCATTTGAAACAATTCCCTGGAAAGGCAGGAGTGATGGTGCATCTTTGACTAGATACTGCTTCTTATCAAGGAGCTGCACCTTTTACTCTAACAACGATTACAAAAACAAAGGACACTCAACTCCAGTAATGAGAACAGGAGGCTCTTAAGGTGCCTACATTCCCTCTTTCCCCCATTAATAAAAGCTTTAGCTAATAACTTAGTCTATCTGTTGTTTCAAGGGCAAAACAGCAGTCATATTTTCAGGTGTATAGACAATGATGAATTTTGGAAAGTTCTTATGAATAAACTTTCAACCTTTTTCATATTCTCCCTTTTATATTTTCCTGGTATCTTCTCTAGTGTCTTTTTTTGAGATTAAAGACTTTGCTAGAAAACAGGAGAGCACAGAGCACAGATGACTTTCAATGCATCTTTCCAACTCCAGATTCCAACTTAGAGACAGCACAGGAGATCAGATGTTCTATGCTTCCAAAGCACTTGAATTGGAGTCCCACAGACTCAGCAGTCACGTCTGAAACTCCTGCTTGAAGTACCTCCTTTTCTACTGGTTTGTCTCTTCAGGTCATCATTAACTTCATTATGGATGTCACTATCCATTACATGATGCTGAAACACCTACAGCTTGGAATACTCAGGACACATAATCACTCCAAGTCTCAGAGAGGAATTTGCACGTGACATTAAGCAAGGGAGAAAGCAAAGCAGCCTGTTCCAGCACAGCTCTAACAAACAACAGTCACCATGGCACAGATGTGTTCCTTGGAATGGCAGAGAACAGCTCTATGAACCTTTATTTGGAATATTTCTTTTCTCACAGGAGATTCCTACCACCTAGTCCTCTTTCCTGCCACAAAGATCAGACATCATGGCTCAGATTCTTGCTCAGTCAAAGAAGTGAACACAGAAACCACTGCAGTTTTAACCTTTTTCTTCCTCCTTGTACCCGTCACAAAATGAAGCCAAATAAGAGAGAGCAGTGAGCACTAAAAAGATAAAATCTCAACATTTGTGTCTTTGCTCTACTATAACTCAGCAGTGCAGGACAATGATTGCAAGGTTATTTTCTGAGCATGTGGCTAAGGAATAAGAAGTCCTTAATAAAAGAGTTGTGTCCCTTTGGCAGCCAACAGCTGTCCTCTAATGTTTCAGAAGTGACCACTAGCACGAGAGGCACATACTACCAAAACAGAGTTTCCAAGGCAGCCCAGAAGTCATCAAGTGTTCTTGTTTCCAGCTGGTGTCAGCAATCCAGTGTCAGGTTTAGAACCACAGGATATAATGTAGGAAGGCTGTAAACAAAGAACACTCCTACAGAAGGGTTCAGCAGAAGAGGTGCCTGTTGAATCAGTAAGAAAGGTTGTACCTTCCATGTTCCAAGACCTAGAAAACTTTCTTACAAGTTTTCACAGACACATGTTGACATGAACATCCTCCTCCATGATCCACCCCAGCCACATGTAAGTTATTTAATTTGCAAGAAATCCTGCATTCTCAAGCTATCCTCCTCACCTATTGACTGGCAAATGAGAACAGGAACACAAGAACTTCTTCCTGTGTCAGAACTTATTTATCCTTCCTCTCATGGCAAACTGATCTTGAAAACTCAGGTTTAAGAAGTTGATGAGGCTTGCTAGCCCCAGGGAGGTCTGAGCTCTCATGGAAGAGCAGACACATTTGGTAACCCTCCAGGGGCACAGAGGAATTGTCAGGTGTGTGTTTTCAGTCTGGCACACCATTTGTCAGAGTCAGTTAGGAGAACGTTACCAAAGACTAATTTTTTTTGCTGCTTTCTGGAAATGTTGTCTTGGGATTTGAACAAACTGTTGACATAAAGAAACCAGATGCAATACTGAGTTATTCATTCCTGAAATCTGCTCTGTATCTGTGGCATGTGGTTCCTCGGGTATTTTTATCATATCAGTGCAGTGTCAAACCACTTCCAGCCATGAAATGTGAAAGAACTGCTCACAGCTCCTGCTTTCATTGTGTTTGGTATAAGGAAGCAGAAGACAGCTGGTGTTCCTGGTACTTTTGCAAAGATTTTTACTTGACTGTTCCAGTGAAATTTTGGCTTTGGAACTGTTTTATCTTCAGGAAGATATGTCACAGATGGGTTAAAAGAATTCCATTTTTCTCTCCTATTGATCACCTGGATTTCAAAGGTTTTGCCTGACTATGTCATGTGATGGGCTGGTTTTATAGCTGGAGCTCTTGGTGTGATTCAGGTAAATATATCCTTTTAAAGTGACAGTGGAAAGAGTCACTTCCTGGAACAGGGAAAACAATTCTATCACAAAGCATATGTCAACTTCAGGCACATGGGAAAACCCTAGAGGACAAGAGAAAAAGAGAGATGGAAATGCTGAACAAAATCAGATGGTTTCTGCTGACCTCCTGCATTACCTGGAGCATGTCCCTGTATTTCTTGTACAGGGTGGTACTTGGTGAGGGGGATAAAGAAGTCAGCTGTTCTATACACATATATAATGCAGACATCCATGCAAAGGAGCTTACTAAAGTGTTAGTAAAGTAAAAAATCAAGCATTCAGGCATTTGGCAATGCCAGAATTGGATCTTTGTTTTATTGCCCACAGTTTGGCCCTTCTTGCTGCATCATGCATTAATCCTGATTTGCAAACAAAATTGTCCTCCCTTGTCAGCTTTTCAGTATCACTTCTTACAGGGTTTTTGTGAAGTTCAGTCTATAGGAGGTAAGAGGTAGTGCAATTCCCATTTCACAGGCAGGGAATGTCAGCACAGAGGCAATGATAAATTTAGCAAAATGTGAGTCACTTAAAATACAGGGGGTTTTCAGTATATGTATTATTCACACGGGACTGAACTGTGCACAAAGATCAGGGCATTTCATTGAAGTTCCTGCAATTTACAGAAGTTTGCTTCAAATGACTTCCCATTAAATGTTTCAAAACCACAAGTTTCTGATGGAAAATTGTGTCTGGTTTCCCACAGGAAATTAAACATATACAGTTGTGCCATCTGCCTATTCATGTGCTGTTAATATTCCTTCCACCTCATTTCTGAGCCTGTTGGCTGGTTTCAAACAAAATTAGTGGAGGAAAAGTTTTCTAAGTGAATGCCTCTAGGACTAACAAAAACTGTCAGCTAACAGAGAGTAAAACCCAAAGACAGACCCCATCCCTGTCCTGCCAGGCAGTGCCAGACCCCCTGTGTAAAGCACACAACTTTCAACAAGCTGCTTGCTCTGGGATTCAGGGCACAAATACATGGAGTTAATATCCACATTTCCCTTGGAGAAGTTGTGTTCTCATCTGGTGATACAAAACAGAGAGTAAAATCATCTCCAAGATATGCAGTAATGAGCACTCACCAGGCAATGAAAGAGGTACCATTTTTGTCAGCTTGGAGGCATTTATGGCATAATAAATGCACTTTTATAAAAAGTATAACCATAAGCAGAGGAAGAATTGGCTGCTTTTACCATAAAGCATTCCTAGATAGGATGATGCAAGTGTTTGTGGCATAGAAAATCAAAGGAAGATGTATCCAAAATATAAATGGCAATGGTACAGTAGTAAATTCACACTCTCTCATCTCAAGACATCTTCACAGCTCTCCAGCAACTGCACAGTGAGTGGAACATACAGAGGAGCCAAGAAGATGCCAGATACAGAACCAGTCACTTGCTGATTAGTGCTGCTAGATGCCTGCCCTCACTGCAATCCACGTGGCATTCCCCACCCCAGAGCTGCACATGAAATGAGATCTCAGGCTGCTGTGTCTTGTATTTCTGCCTCGTGTATATCTGGGATTAAAAGGACTGGGAAAACACATTTTGATGGGCAACTGCTGAAGCAGCTGAGAAGGGGACACCAAGACCTGCTTGGAATATGTGTTCTCTTCTGCAGTGAGCCCTTGCATAGACTTCAGTTTTGCCAGTTGAAATATGTTTCAGCAGCAAGTACCCATCTGGATTCTAATCTGAAACAACATAAAAATTATTACAACACTTCCAAATATACTGATACACACATTATCTAATGTTCTGCTGTTTTATACCCCACTATAATAGCTGAGAAATAATAGAAAAAAGTCTTCAGCTATTTTATGAATAATAAAGTACTGAGATCAAGAAAAATGTTCTATATATCCTTGACTCATAGATCAAATGGGCTTAATAAAAACTGAAATGAGGTGGTTATCCAATAATCTGAGGATGTGATCCCTTTGGTTTTATTTTCCAAGCTGCTCCACTTGCTGACTCTTTCCTCCCCTCCTCCCCTTCTGCTACACTTATCTCATTAGGAGGTTGAGGTTCTGGTCAAGCCCTTGAAGAATTTGTTGCTCTGAAACAAAGGAAATCATGTCATAATCATCTTACGAGGAAGTATTCCCTGCAGAAAGAGCCATTATTGAATATTATGTGAAGCTGAGCATTTTAAGGCATTGTTTAATTTAACTGCTAGTACCCATTTTAATTAGCAAGAATTATAGTGCTACCATAATGAGCAATTGCATAGAATAACATTGTGGAAAATTTGAAGACTTATTCCACTTTGTTGAAAGCTCTGACAATATCTGGCACTTTCAAAAGCTGCACACTTAGCTCAGGGATGTGGTGACAAATTATAGCAGGGTATCAAACCAAATGTCCCATCACAATCCCCCTGCTTAGAGCCTGTACAGCAACATTGAGTCCTCTGGGACAGGAACTGCATCTGCAATGCCCTCAGTGACAGAGCTTTGATCTGAAGTGTAAAGTACTGGACTAAACTCATAATAATACATCTATCACTTATCTAAAGTTCCCCATGTTAATGTTTGGCCTAGCACAATAGCAAAGGATTTTAGAAAGAAAAGAAAAGAGAGAGTTATAAGAACCTGTGGGAAGAATGAAATCAATCAGTGGATATGCACAGGATGTCAGCAGCAGTGGCAGGTACCTCACAGTGCAAACAGCAGAGAGCTGAATGTCCATTAAAGGGTGTTCTCACTGTTTCCTACATCAAGGCCCACTAATGTTAAACTTTAGGTCTCATGAATGCATGACACAGATTGATCCTCCCCATTTTCTAGTCCTCTTCTGAAATCCTAAAGGTGGGGTTGGATTAGTCTGCACAGGCACTGGGGACATCCAAGCCCAGAGGTTAAGGGAGCCAATCCCTCAGGATGTAAACTACAAGTACACTAATTGTACAGGACCCAAACTTGGCTCCTGAAACCAGTATCACTGTGGGGTCATTCCTCTGGGTTCTGGCAACTGCTAAGTCCCTGCAGGGCCTCATCTACCAGCAAATGTAATTCTCCCTGTCCTGGTGACAAGTGGCTCTGCTTACAAACATTTCTATCTCTCTATAGGAAAGCCCCTGCATTATGCACGAGGAGAAGCATCTGCTTCTGACAGGGCATAAACAGCGAGGTTTGTCCCTCTGATGGCTGAAGGCTAATAGGAGCAAAGCAGATTCAGCTCAGAACATTAACAGTGCCAAGAAAAACGATGTCTGTGCAAGCTGTTCTGGCCTGTGTGCCCAGAGCCACGTGGGATTGTGAGCGGGCAGGCGACAGCTCACGCCGGTTTGGCATCGGTGGCAGGTTTTGTTCTGCAGCACACGCTGCATACAGAGCCTTCCACACAAAGTCAAAGAAAACAGAATCTCAGTGAATGCTGCAAAAAGCAGAATTGTGCTTTGAAGGCAAGGGAAAAGCAAAGTAAACAGGTGTGGTAGTCTCCCTCACACCGTTACTCACCAGCACAACTACACGGAGATCTTGATCAACCATATTTCTCAATTTTTTTTACGTTTTAAGTGATACCAAATGTGTTTGGGGATCTTGGATAAACTCCAGCTGGCACTAGAATAAAAATTATCTTGGTTCATAAGGCCAACACTGCACTTTTCCTCACTTTCATCTGGATCTAGTAGGGTTTTGTTCTTTGCTCTCAGACCTTTGTTTCGAGGACTTTTACGAGTTTTTTGGAGGTGCTGAGGAAGGGGACGTGGGCTATGAGGCCACATGGGTAGACTGCAGAGAGTTAATTTTATTGTCTTTTGGTCCCATAAGATAAAGAAACAGACCAAAACTGGAACATCTCTATTCAAGTTGGAGGACCAACACTCAGAGAGCTGCAATGCAACTGCAAGGCCTTTCATGCCTTCTGTGCTCAGCCTAATGGACCTGGGGGGAGGGTTTCACCCTTGCACTGCAGGAAGAAAGCTCTAATTACTTTGAAAGTAGAAAAGAACTTATCCTTTAGGTAACATAACCCATGTTGCTCCTGTCCTACATAACTATGAAACTGGGCTGGCAAAATTTGCTGATATAATTAATACCAGCAGTCAATTATATTGATTTATACATTCAGCAGTCCAGACACAGCCAGCCACTGTAGGTTATTATCCTCAGAGTCAATGTATTCATGCAAAAACAAAGGGAAGAAGTGGAAGAATATAATTTGTAGCATTTGCAACTGAAAAAAAAAGGAGGTGTTGAATGCACAGTGTGTACTGCACACGGGAAAGTCATGCTGAAAAATGAATGGAGAAAGAAAGAGAAGCTGACATGAAGGATTGCTTAGCACACAGCCCAAAGTATAATGCAATACTGGCTCCTTGAATATATTGGTATTTGCACAGTCCTTTTATTTTGCCTCTCTGGTATTATTCAAATTCCAAAGGTAGAGACTCTGCTGCGTACGACTGTGTAAATACGTATAAAAACACACACGTACACACATATATAAAATAACTTTACAAGAATGACTATTGGGTGTCAGAAGACTTCCAAGTATGAAGTGATACAATTTCTACCCGTACATAAAAGTTATCATGGCAATGATATTTTCAGTTAAGGATAAAATAACAATTTGCATTGTTATCCATTGTAATGAAAATTGTTATTTTTTACCAGCAAGTGTATGTCTGACTTTAGCCTTGGCAGCAGGATGAATGTTAAACCAGAGCCAATGAATAATTCATGAATGTTATATAATGCAAGGGCTCATTCTGGGATTTGTGTTTGAAGAATGGCTTCTCCTGGTGAGATGATGTTTAGATTCTGGGCCAGTGGCACCCTGGCATGACTTGCCTACAATGAGATAATGATGAAAGGGGTGGGTTGTGGGCTGGGGGTTTTTTTAACCATTAAAATTTTATTGAGTTTTCATTACACAGACGTATCTACAGCAGGCTGAAAAAGGCAAGCACACGAATTCAGCAGCCCCTGGGCTGATTGCAGGGTTAACAACTGTGCAGAGTGAACCGAGGGCCCATCACATCCTCTGCAAAATGTGGCACAGCAGGGAGGACACTTGGCATCAGCAAGTGGCATTAGGAAATCTGGGTCCATTCCCAGCTCTGCCAACTGCCTGGGACGTGGCAGAAACACAGGGAAGTGATTTCCCTCCATGCCCATAAGCGGGAAAGAGGAAAGGAGGGAAGACTGTGACCTTCCCAGGGCAGGGACTGAGCCTTGCTCGTGCTACAACCAGCCCTGACACTTGTCTGATGTCCTCTCCAAGGGAGCTGAAGCACAGAGATTTGGCATTTACCAAAGCTCCTCAGCTATGCTGTTCCAGCATGATGACAGAGTTTTACTGAAAAATATAAAAGGAGCAGGAATCACAGAGTTTTGGGAAATTTAGTACAGTTCATTATAAATTTTTTCAAATATCATGAGCTCTTCCTTGAACATTTCATTTAAAAAAACCCAAACTTACAAGAACTTATTTTTCTGTAGTACACAATATCTTTTTGTGGTTTTGAGTGGGTTTTTTGAGGGTCTTGTGGTTTGTTTGGATATTTTACACTCCTTTCACACATGTAATAAATAGCTCTACTAATTAGAAAGCTTAAAAGAAAAAAAAAGGGAATGGAAAAAGATCTTAACAGGATTGTAAAATGCTGCTCTGGATGTTCTTGTAACTAAATACATGCTTGGACTACACTGTGTATTACAAAACAGATAACCAAATTAAACCCATCTCCTCCTCAAAGGAGTTTTGGAGACAGAATTGGTTCATATCCCTCAGAGTAAAAAAAAAAGACAAATCATAACCAATATGGGCTGCAGGGTTTTATACTTCTTGATCCAGGTTAATCCAAGTTGAGCTGCTGTACTCAAATTCTGCTGTACTCAATACCATTCCATCTGCTCTTGAACACAACATGGATCTAGAGTTCTAAACAGTGCAACAGTTCCAAAATCCTTCTGTCGTGAACTCCCACCCTCTTTTTCTCATGTCCACAAAACAGCATAATTCCTGCCTCTGTTCCACACTGGTTAAGGGGCCAGTGCTGAAGTGTCTGGGTTTCTCATTGGAAGTGATTACTCATAACAGGAGGAGAAGTGATTTCTCTCTAACCTTCTTGATGACCATGAAAATATATATAATTCCTTGGAGATCCCACATTTCTCTGATTCAAATGAATTAGAAAAGAGATACACACAGCAGGGAACTAATTTACACATAGCTCACACCTTTGGGAAGGGATTTATAACCATCAGGGTTTTAATAAATTCTGCTTCCCTGTAGTTGTTAGTTCCCAAGACAACTTGATAAAAGCCAAAGTGTCAAAAGGAAGGCTAACACTTCACTGCCCATATCACTCCAACTCCTCCTAAAAATGAGGATAAGTGAAAATTGTTCTACTAAATTTAAAATTCATTTGCTACTCAGAGATTTAGTGACAAGCTCTGAGGGCCACACCAGTCTGGTTCTGCAAGGACCACTGAGGAAACAGCCTGCACAGCCCAGACCAGCAGCCTGCCCAAGCACTAGTCTGGCACCCAAAAGCCTCACAGCAGTATCAGAGGGTGAGAACAGGGGCCCTGCTGCTGTAAACCAGGTCCTTCAGCATCTCTGTACCACCGGATTGCCCCTCAGACGTGCAAGCACTAGGCTGGGAGGTAAGACTGGGTAAGGAGTGTTACAGGGTGGAAGCATCTTCCTTCCCGGAGAAGGAATGGTCATTGATACCTCTTGAAACACCCTGGTGGAGGCTGTGACTGTGTAGGTAAATGCCATAGCAGGTGCAGACAGCACATGTGTCAGTGCAAGCTCCTGCCTGGAGTTATTTCATCAATATCTTCACTGAATATGGCCTAAACTGCAGTTAGACCAGGTGTGTCGTGCATTGCTGCTGTTTGATCAGTGCTCTGTAAGGTCAGAGTACAGTAAGGACTAAGCATTTTTGGCTCTTGACACTTCATTTGATGGAAATCTTTTAGCTATTAAGTGCATGCTTGCAAGTCTGCTGGTTTTGTAAAGATTATGATTAGCTGATGGTATGCTTTTGTTCGGATATGCTGCCATCTATACACAAATGAGAGTAAAATAACCGCTCACAAAAATAAATCCAACTTAAATTTACTATTGTTGCAGTGTTGTCTCCAGTTACACAAGAGCCTGCAGCAAACTTTCAGCCCAAGGAACCCTCTTCTTTGCAAGCAGGACATCATCTCATGATTTGAATACCAGTTAGATGACTTGCAATATGCCCTCCACGTGTGAGCAAGCAGCTGCTCTGCTGTTGCTCTAGTGACAGGGGAGGGAAAGAAGATTACAGATGGATATGGGTATGAATATGAGATGAAAAGCATATTGTTTAGGTTCAGCAATACTGAAACACATAGAGTGCTGTCATTTGTATACAAAGCTATTTTCCATTTAACCACAATAACAAAGTGATAATTGCCTGGCTACAAATGTGGCCATTTAAAAAGTTATAAAAACTGTCAGTCAGGGAGAAAAGAAGTATTTCTCTCCAAGAGCCAGAGACCAATTTGTCTAAACTCTGCAGCCTACTACTGAGGGTAACAAATCGCTCAGACCTCCCCACTGAGCAGAGTTAGACAGTACCACTTATGTGTTAGGAGGCTCCTACACTACGTGTAAAGCACTTTCTGGAACTCTTAACTAACAATAGCTCGTAAAATTACTTGTCATCCGAGTCTGGTTATTCTGTATGTTGTGCTAATGATGCTGTTTCCCTTTGAACTGGATACTTGAGCTACCCATTAAGGATCTCAAATTACTTTTAAAAATAGTAGAGCCATCAAGCCAAGTACTCCATGAAAAGATTTATGTAGTCATATGCAACAGCTCATACACTGACATTTAAGTTCATCACGGTGTATGAGTTCCTCCTAGCAAGATCTTAAATTTCTAACTAAGAAATTTACCTGCTACTTATCTGCTGCTTTCCCCCTGTGTGTAAGCAGCTGTGCTGGCTGCTACATGGCACTTTACAGTACTGCCAACAGCAGCTATGCTGCTGTCAAGCTTTGCTTGACAAGTGACAGCAGTTTGATAGCAAAGTCATCACCTCTATATTCTTCAAGTGCACAAAGTGTTTTGCAAATCCTAGAGAAGGAAGCAGGCTGGAACACACCACAAAGCCTGGGAAATATTAACCCACTGGACTGGTGATGAGGGCAGTGATCTGTTCTTCGTGTGTGTGTTTGTGTGGGCGTCAGTGTAAAGAACCAACACGTTCCAATCTCTCCTCTCAGCATTAACACAGCAACAACTGGAATTGTGTTGACAAGAATTCAGCTCCAGACACTGTAGCACAGAAGTGGTTAAACCAGCACAAGCTGATGTAGATCCTGCTTCTGAAATAATGGGGGCAAGGCTGCTTGTCTTGAGCCACAGCTCTGCATTTTTTTCTGCTGTTTTGGAAAGCTTTGCACTGCCCCAGCCTGTCTGGAGTTACCTCAGTGCTCTCTAACAAGGATACATGGCAGAAAGAAGCTTTGGCTTTGGCCATGCTTATAGGAGGTCTTCAAGCCCAGACCTACCTGCCAACTATATCCTGAAAGCCTCAGCCTTCACCCTCTAGCTGTACACCAGCCCATGTCTCCTTCAGTGTTACTGAATATCAGAATTTGAAGCCAAACCTGCCCCTGCGGATTTCCAAGTCTCATCCCTTCCAGAGTGGCACTGCAAAAACCAGCTGAGGAAGTCTCAGTTATGTCTCTGCCTTTTTGCTTCTGCTTGTTTGTTTGTTGTTTTTTTTTTTTTGTCTGTGGTCTTTCTACAGAGAAAACCCACAGAGCTGTGTGGATTTACACAGATCTCAAGATAAGACAAGGATCAGAAAAGGACTATTCAGGTGGCTCAGGTGATCCTACACACTCTGCCCAGGTCAGCTGTAGAAGCAGGCTGGGTTTCTAAATGTTATCTGCTGGAAAAGCATTCCAATGCAGTAGGGCAGGAAGGCTTTATACTCCAATTCACCTCCTAGCCTGCTTCACTATAGCTTTGTCCCTGTGAATAGGCTCAGGTAAAGCTCACAAAGTCCCTTGGATATAAAACTGATAAGTATCACGATTACGTTTTTAGTGGACCCCATCTATTTCTACCCCCTTAGCAGAGAAACAGGAGTGTCTAGCTGCTATATTCTCCCTTCTTTGTGTTCACATGTCCATTATTTATTTTCATTTTTTATAAGCACCACCCTGACACAGGGCACAAAGGTGCAGCCATCAAATCTGAACCACAGTGATTATAACCCAAGCGCTGCTCCGCAGCTGAAAGCAGCAATCACTCCTTCAAATAAAGGACCATTAATTAACACTTTTATCTGAGATAAAACTCTTATAAAATAGCCCTTTGCAACTTAAACTAAGGGACAAAATGTTACTGTGGATCTGCAATTTGTCATCTAGAACCATTTGATGAAGGTCACTGGGACAGGCAGAGTCCTGATTCTACTGCTTTCATTACAGGACTCTGCAGGATCAGCCAGTTCCCCCTTTGCTCAAATTCTCTTCCTTCCTGAACTGTGGCTTCTCCAGTTACAGCCCTGGGAGGGTACAGAGGGTAAGGCACAAGTGCTGAGCTACAGCATAACAATATGGGAGGTTTATTATAATACAAAGCAGACAAATGAGAAGGAGAGTGGAAATATCACCTAACTAATAGCAGAGAAAGGTATAAATCCGACTGACCTCTTCCATATGTACAAGATGTGAGAAACAAACACCNGAAACAAACCCCTTTTTGGGGGGGGGGGGGAAGGACTCCAGCTATAGGGATCATAGTATTTATTTGTTGAAGTCATCTTGCTCTTTCTATTCCGTTATTTCAAGAACAGTTATTCCAAGGATGTCATTCAAGTGGTTTCTGGGGTTTTTTGACTCCCTTCCCCAGTTAGTAATAGGCTTGGCACAAATCTAGCTAAATCAAGTTACTGTAAGACAGGGAAATTAATAGCTTCAAAATTCAATTCATATCTGCCTATATTTTAAGATTTCACTGCCGGGTTTTAACATAATTGTTTCCTGAATGCTGACAAGAACAAGTTGCCCTGACTTGCAGTATTCATATTCACCTTCCACATGACATCACTGACAGCTTCATTACATGGCATGGCAATTTTTTTCCCCATGTGGTCACCCTTAATGAGATTAAACGTACTTTGTATTTTCAAGCCATTTGTTGGGAAGAGATTGTGAATGGACTGTCATCACACCGAGGTTATTTAACCTAATAAGCAGTACAAAGAAAAATACAGCCCACACACTTCTGAAAGAAAGGTTATCAACTGATGTTATTCAAAAAGTGTATTACACATATAATTTCTGTGAGATACTGAAGAGATATTTTATTTGCAATCCTATGCCATTTGAGTTATTCAGAGATGCTTTGCATATTCATGGTATGCCCACTTAGGACATCTCATTTCCTATTTGGAATGAGAATTCAGGTCCCACTTTAGTCAATGGGAATTTTGCCATCAACTTTAATGAAATCAGGATTTTGTTCTTACTAAAAATAACTCAGATAGCTTCAAACTATTGCAAAATACTGTCATGAATTATCACTGACTTCTGCCCCTGTTGCAGAATTGCAAACACAATAATCAGGCTGGAAGTATAAAAGCAGCAACAGAGAGAGGGACTAGAATTGAGAAGTAGGGTCAGATTGGCACCACATCCTGTAAACGCTGTATCATCCATGTTGTGGTGTTAATCTGCCTGAGTTTCCAGAGTAATTCATCTTCTCTAAGTTGAGTCCTTTAATATGTAACCCTCAGGCAGAGTACCATATTTTGTTGCAGATAAACATACTGCTATAATCAGCATATTTTCAGGTACTTCATGCCTAAGAAATGTCACTGCTGTATGGATGTATAATGTATACACAGACAGAGATTACACCTATTGCAAAAGCTTCTCTTTAAGATAACACAAAACTCTGTACCTCAACTGGTGCTTCAAATAATGAAATCTTCTCCTGATCCACTGCATAAAGCAATTATGCAAATTTCTACTAGTCCTCTCCTTCTGAAATGATTGTGATTGAGAGTTCGACATGATCATAATTTGTCTGACTGGGAGATTGTAAAAGAGGCACAAATAAAGCATCGTGCCAAACAAGAAATCCATAGCTAGTAAGCAATTCAATGTTCATTAATAGCTCCTTCCTCCCAGAGGACTCCCCCCAGCCGGCAGAGACTCTCAGGCTCCCGTTTCCAAGGAGTTGTGTGTGGCTGATGCAGACTCAAACTTTCTCAGTTAATTCTGTCTCCCATAACTCAAGCATTTCAGTACTGATTATTTGCCAGCTAATCTCCTTCAGCTCACCCCCTTACAGACACAGAATATTGATCAAACAAACCTTCATCATGTGTCTCTAACAAACACCTGAGGGATGCTCTTGGCCTAGGCAGGAAATCTTGCTGTCCATGTGCAGCAATTTCCACCCACACACTTCACGTCTGTAAATGGGGCTGGACTCAGCCCCTTAACATTTGGTAGTGTCACTGTGAAATTTTCTGGTTTTTACTGTCCAGCTGCCAATAATCTGAATAAGCATCTGCTTTCAGTCTCTTTCAGTGTTGTTGCCTTGAAGTGTTGTGTATCATTTTCCATCCAGTGTTTCTGAGAGGTGGTGATAAAGGATCCAAAACTCAGGCTTCAAAGGGCTTCCTTTTTAGGGATCCAAAAATGGAAAGATATTGGTTTCTACGATGACCCTTCCTGAACTACTGTTCATGCTGCTTGCATCTCTCTCCAGCTCCAAGAAAAAGGCTGCTGTTACTCAGCAGAGGGACATCAAAGCTTTTCTTTAAAATGCACAGTTCAGAAGCCAGTTACCTATGTCATAGATTCATCAGGATATAGAGAATTATATTGATAACTGGTTCTATTCAAGCCTGTCAGATGCTCACTGGTTTTGTACCCTTGCACCTCACGATGACAGCTGCATAATGAAGACACTGGTGATCTTAGTGTGCTGTTATTGAAACAAAACTAACTTGACTATAAGGTCTCTAAGGAGATTGAACAGATGAGCAACATCAAAATTGTTATTAGCAGTCCTTCCCCTGACAGATCCCTCTTTTAAAGTCCCTGGGACAGTTTTCTCTCTTTGTTTTTTACCCCTTCACACAACTACTGTTGAAGATGTGTGCTTCATTTTAAGTGAACTCACAGTAACATCAGGCATGCCTGATGCTCACACGTGTGTGTGGCAGGCTGAGGGAGTCTAAAGGGAGTAGATTAGCTTTTAGATTTTTTGGTTTGTTATCCTAAAACTAGGTAATTTAAAAAGGAAATTAGTAGGTTCTCAATATATTTTCAAGGTTTAGATGTGTTGTTAAAAGCAGAATGATCTTGCTCAGTGGAGAACTCCCCTGCTCTTTGAAGATCTAGTGAAAAATCACTCACAGGTTCTGGTGTGTCTGCTCCTCCACTGATGCATTAAAAACAAAGTGCTGATCTGAACTGTTGGCTTTTCATTTCTTTCCCTAATTAACAATCACAGCAGCTGCTTGGTGGAAGAATAAGCTTCCTTCTTATTTTTTATTTCATTTGAGCAAAATTCTAGGCTGGTTTGATGCATGTTTCTGTGCTTTTATTCTTACAACACTACACTTCAGCTCACAGTTACAATTAATACTTTCTGTGGTCTTTCTTCAGAAAATTGTGTATTTGACATATTCTTAAACATGTAGAAACCAATGTAGCTCAAAGACTTCCTGGGACAAATCCTTTATGTGGACTTCACTGAGGGACAGATAGTTTTGAACAGCTAAAAATGTATACCTAGGCTCAAAACGCTGGACCAGCACTTAAAATCTGTAGCTGGTCCTCTATTTTGCTATCTGAACACCATATTTTGAGCAATGAAGACAACAAAAGTCTCCTTTCTCCTGGTTAGACCCTGCCCTGTTTCTGCAGGACGAGAAGTCTCTTCAGCTGCTGTATCACTGACAGCAAGCAGGTGGGAGTTACCCCAGATAATATATT
Source organism: Pachyramphus minor (assembly GCA_013397135.1). NCBI lineage: Eukaryota > Metazoa > Chordata > Aves > Passeriformes > Tyrannidae > Pachyramphus > Pachyramphus minor. The sequence continues at coordinate 253,675 of VYXB01004361.1, read as the reverse complement.
TGCCTTGTTGTATTTTCATGGTATAATCAGATTTCTCTGTACAAAGCATCACTACATTTTTTACGAGGGATTAATTCCCACAAGTTGTGCAGTATCAATGAAACAAACCTTAAAAGAAATCATGCGCTTCAGCTATTGGGAAATTCGGTTTTTACAGATGACTACAACACAACCATGAGTGACTCAAACCATACATTATTCCTAGACAAAGACCAAAACAGCACAACCATAGATGCACCTGGCCATGCAGTAAGGCTTCCACTATCTATCACTTAAACAGATGGGAAAAGTTGCCAGTAAGTGTTGCCAACTGCTCCTCTAATAAACAATATTTCTCCCAACAGAAAGCCAGCAGCACATGCTGATTGATGGTAAAAGTACCATTCTTTCCCTGTGCTATCAGCACTGAAGACAATAACGAGTAGCTCAGAGCACAAGAATACATTTTTATAAAAACAAAACAAGGGGTGTTGGCACAGCACCTCATCTGCTCTGCGTGAGCACGGAAGCATTCGAATTGCCCCAGTGGGCACCTTAAGATCCTTTATTACGTTTATGCTGTTGCCTTCTTGAGTACAGCTTTGAGAATGCAGACCAATAAATCACCAGTGAATAGTGTTCAGTGATGTATTTGACATATTTAGATCTATGGACATGAAAATCAAATCAAAGGCTGTGAACAGGTAGCAGAGGTTACGCCCTGTTACAGAGGTGAGTTGTGTGCTTAGTCTGAGTCAGTCTGAACACATCACCAGCAGAAGAGATGAGCAAGGGCCCTGGTTGACAGATAAACCTGTAAAAATTCCTTCTGTGTCTTCCAAATGCCTGCCACTCAATTACTGCCACTCATAAAGGGAAAAGCAGTCCCTAGAACAGTGTGATTGCTCTTCACCGTTAAAGGCTGATGGGGAAGCATCCTGTTTTGGAGACTGCATTAGCTTACACAAGTGTGAAGCTGCAGTGTCCCCATCACCCATCACGTTCAAGATGTTTTCACAGAAGGTTATTAGCCTGGTAGCTGTGCTAACACTATTTCTGCATGGTGTGCAATATGTACATTGCTCAGCCTCCCCAAAATGCTCTTGGATTAGATACTTCATACACACAGCACCATCCTGGGGCCCATCATGATTTTCCACTCACATTTTACTTAAATCTAATATGAAGCATGTTTTTCATTCAGAATCACGCATCTCCCTGACACCACAAATCCTCAACTCCTCTCCAGCCCCCTTGGAGGCAGTTGTGCTGAATCCTGAGCCAGCTACCCAGAAAGTCTAATCAAATGGCTTTATGGATAAGTATCACTCTTAGACTTACTGCAATTATTTACATTTGACTAAAGCTTAACACATATTTTGTTAAAGTTAATCTTCCAAAAAGATACTTAAGCTTAGTTCAAAGGCGTTTCAGGGCACAGAACTATGGATTTATTGCAGCAGTTGTTATGTATGTTCAATCTCTCTTAATTGGCATATGTCTTGCTTCAGTTTCCATCTGCTGATCCTTACAAAAACACTATTTAGGACCCAATACCTCTTTTCCCATGAAAATACCACTTCCTTGCAACTGAAACTTCTCTCAAGCTCTTAAATAAGTACATACACTAAAAATTGAAAATCTCAGGCCGTTACACTTGTAATCCTGACTGTGCCCATTTCCAAACCACACTCCTGACCCAGACTGGGATCATGCAAACATGTTTTGTTTTGCTTTTATTTCCTCAAACAACAAGTTTCCAATTGATGCTGAGAAGCATTCACTGCAATCCTCCAGCAGTAACTCTTGTGATTGGACATAAAAGAGCAGTAACCAGGGAGTGTCTGATTGACCAGGTCCTGCCTGCAGCTGCTAGTTATCTTTACAGATCATGACAGGGATGGTGTTGCTTGGCAGCATTTACTGCACTGGCAGACACTGGTGGAGATTTCAGAGAAACCTTCAATTCTTTTTGCATGTTTAAAGCTGTCCAGAGACAGAGGCAGAGTGGTTGCAAAATAACTACTGATTATTCCACTCATTTTCGTTGACAAACATCCAGGGTGAGTAAGAGCACACTAAAAGTGTTTTGAAGAGAGATATTTTGTCCTACAATTTCCCATGGGGAGAAGGGGGCAGAACAATGCAGACCACTGGCTGGGTGGGGCCACTTTCAGCAGCACGGTAAGTGCACATGTGTGAGGTCAGGTCTCAAGCCATAAGCAGCAGTTCCCAGTGTGGGGCATGGGAATGGAATATGGAATGGGTCAGGTTGGAAGGGACCACAGGGGGTCCAACCTCTCTGCAGACACTGACAGACATGGATGAGGTCTCCTCCCAGTGTCTCCTCTCCAGGCTGAACAGCCCCAGCTCCCTCAGCCTTTCCTCGTCACAGAGATGCTCCAGTCCCTTCATCATCTTTGTTCTCCTCAGAGACAGGAGCCCAGAACAGGACTCAGCACTCCAGGTGTGCCTCACAAGAGCTGAACAGAGGGGCAGGGTCACTTCCTTGACCTGCTGGCAATGCTGCTCCTAAAGTCTCCCAGGATCCCATTGTCCTTCTTGTGCTCCAGGGCACACTGCTGGCTCTGGGGCAGCTTGTTGTCCATCAGGACCTCCAGGTTCTTCTCCAGAGCTGCTCTCCAGCAGGTCACCCCCAGCCTGTGCTGGTGCCTGTGGTTATTCCTGCTAAGATGCAGAATCCTGCATTTACCCTTGTTGAATTCCAGGCACTTCTCTGCCCACCTCACCAACCTGCTGAGCTCTTTCTGAAGGGTTGCACAGCACTTTGGGGAATGGGCCACTCCTCCCACTTGTGTCCAAAATCTCTGTGTTGTGGGCTGTTGTGTCATGGCCCCTGCTCCCACAGCTGACAGTAAAAAGGAGGCTTTTAGAGGGACAAGAAAGAATAATTTTCACATATTGCATTTAAAAGGAAGTGTTTCTCAACAACAGAACCTTTTTACATCACATTGTCAGGATCTGCCGTTTTAGTAAAGGCTTTTATATTGCTCAAAGATGAAAGAAGCATTTAATTACAGGCCAGTTCCATAATAATATGTTAAGGATGCAATCAGCTCTGCTCATCCAAAATCAAAAGAGTTTGTGACTGGGTAATAAACTACTCCTTTCTAGCTGGGAACTTCTATCTGGCATTTTAAAAATTTTAGGCTGAAATTTGGCTCTGCATACACTGAAGTATAATCATGAAAATATTTGCTATACAAATGTTAATTGAATTGAAAACACAGTTGATTCTGTCCTTATATTTACATTTAATTGAAAAAACATCAAAGAATGAAGTAACTAATTATAGGGACACGGTTTTTTGGGAGCTACCCAAATAGCTAACAGAGCTCTTCAGAGAAACACAGGATCCTCTAAGGGGAGAATAAAATGAAGAAAATTAAGTTACTTCCCTGGTATTTTCTGTGCATTACTTGTCACAGGTTTTGTTCACTTGTTTGGGTGGGGTTGTTGGGTTTGGGAGTTTTTTGGTTGGTTGGTTGGTTGTTTTCTTTAACTTTTGGTGTAATCCCAACAGCTGTGTGCTCCAGGCACAGGAATGTTGGATCAAATTAGTGCTTTTTCTGCCCTCTTAAGCATCAATGATCAGCCCACAGTCAAGGCAGAATAATTTAACCCTGTAAGTTAGCAGCTTTCTCCACATCTGGAAAAGGTTTTGGACATTTCTAGGCATCTAAGCTCTGGAGAAGAGGATATAAAGAGCCCACATATAGCCCAGAAATCAAACAGGCTGCTCAAAACTCCCCCAAAGCACAAAAACAATGGCAAGTTCTTAATACTTAACCTTGTGACACAGAAAAAGTGCTTCTTTAATAGCTTTCCTCTTCCTGCAGTAAAAGTTACCAACACATTCTAGAAAGGTGAGTGGGTTCTGCTTAAGAGCTTTATTTTTTCAACAGTTAAAAAGAAATCCAAGAGTAACTGATTCGTTGATACAGAGAAAACACTCTACTAGCAGTGCTCTCTTTATACTGAAGACTACAATGGTATCCTTTGTTACACAGAAACTGGCTCTTATTAAAACTGAATAACTTTCACCTAGGAAACAAAGAAAAGGGGGGAAGGGCTGAGGAACACTAACATTTAATTTTGTCTAGGACTTTCGCCTTTCTTCCGAGATATGAGGCAAAAAAAATGTACCTGGAGGTTTCTTTTTTTGAAGCTGACAAAATGCTTTTCAGACCTTGGCTTTTGGCCAAGGTAGCTGAGGGGAATAATTCAGATGTAACATGGAAAGTTATCAAAACAGGACAGCAGCTTGAATATTCTTCTTGGATGACAGAGTTTAGTAAACAGGTTTGGCCTTTTTTTTTTGTTGTTTCTTTGCTTTCTGCTGGTAAGCTGAAAGCAAAGGTTATCTTCTCAACGGCCTCTTTGACCAAGGCTAAAATGAAGAAATACTGACTCCTTCTGTAAATAATCCCACATGAAGCACTACTAAATTATAGGCATATTTCTGAAATATAATGGTTTGAGGGGGAGAAAAAAACCTGTCACAGTTGGCAGCTACAGCACACAGCTTCCCATCTCTCTGGAAATCCAGCCAAGCTTTCCTCCTCCCCATCCAGGGGATTAAAGCCATCACACTACAAAGCCTGTATTACCAAACACTTAGGAAAGAAACAAATACTCTTAGGATTTCTATGTAAACACAGAAGGAAAACCAAGTATTTGTTTCACAGGGAAAATGTAGATAATCAATATGAATGTTTAAACTTTATTTTAATTTTTTTTTTGCTGATTACTGAGCAGATTCAGAGCGAACTTTAAAAAGGACGAAGCATTGCACTAAATACAGTGAAATTTTGAGAAGCATCTCAGAGATTCAAGCTCACAGGTTAGTTTTAAAATTCCATGCACCTTCCCCTTTTCCAAAACATCTAAGTTCTGCCTTTTTTCACTCAGGAAAGAGGGGTGAAAATGTCTATATTAATTCAGAGCCTGTCTGCAGACAGGCCATTTGCTGTGAAGGGACAAATAAAGTCTCAGGAATATTGCAGCTTGCTGCCCAGACCAGCAGAACATCATGGGGACATAGCACGTGAAATAAATAGCTCAGGAGAACTAAATTATACTTCTGAACACATGGGAAATTATGACAGAGGATAATCCCTTTTCCACAGTCTTAGAAGACAAAATTAATATATATTTTTTTAAAAAATTGCCAAAACATGTCCCATTTCCCTTTTTGAACCGGTTCTCTGGCAACAAAAATTCAGGATGAAAACTTATGCAAGAGGAAAATTTCATACAACAGTTTTTCAAGCTGAAAATTATTTCTCAGGATAAATTTTTAGGCACCTTCAGGCAAACGTAACACATTTTTATTGGTCTGGAATTTTGAAATTATGCAGATAATATTAAGTGAAGTTATTCAGATCTGAAGTTTTTTATACTCATATCATACACAGGCTTCTCTCAGCAGAACCTCAATAAGGTGAGAGATTTTTGCCCAAGGAGGGAGCCAGGTAAAAATGCCAGAAAAATTGCATAGAAAATAATTAAAGCCCACAGTGCTGTCTCACACTAAGTAGTCACACTGTGTGGTTTGACACAATGAATCATTTGGGAATTTTATTTTTATTTCTTGTGAGTGGGTTTCATTACATCCGAGTAAGATATGCTCTTATGGGAGCAAGTGGGTTGTACTGGATTTATAGCAGAACAATACAGAGACCAGCAAAGGAAAGATGTATTTTAAGGCTTTTTTCTTTTTTCTTTTTTTTTTTTACTTCTTTTTTAAATCAATAAACTGCTTATAAAGGAAGACTAAGATCAGATGCAACATGGAACTGATTTGGAGGGAGGATAAAAAGATTATAATTTTCTGTGTCTTGTGAGATGCTCAGGTCTCAAAGAAGGAATAAATTTACCAGACTTCAAAAAAGTGGTGGGAGCAGATTATCACACACGAGAAAGGCACAGAACAGAGTCATTTCTGGCATTATCTTTCCAGCAGCCTGAATTTTAAGACACATAATAGAGAGAAGTCTTCCTTTGGGATAACAAAACCTATTTTTTTGCTGAGCATAAACCTTTGAAAAACACTAATAAAATTACCAATAAAAAAACCCAGAGTGAACTTTGGGGAAGTTACATCAAGAATCAGTTGTTTTGGGGAGAAAGAGAAGTGCTTCTTCACCAGCCTGCTGTGACAGAAGTGTCCCAGGAGAAAGTCAGCCTTAAATAATCCTGCCTAGAGTGCACTTTTGGGAAAGGTTTGTGTGGTCAAATCCTGTCTAACAGCAAAACTCTGTGCAGAGGTTTGTTAGATGGAGTGTTCCTACAGACAACTATCCATTTGAGAACACGATGGCATTTGCTCCTTGCATGTCTGAAACACTGTGTTGGACCTTCTCAGGCTTCTTATTATTTCTCCCACAAAGGCTTTCAAAGCTTTTTAGTCAGAGTCTTTGTTTTAAAAGAAAATATTTTCTAAGTCTTCAGCTTAATGTTTACCCCTTGCTTATAGTTTGCATGTAGTAGCTCTGTTCTGTGCCTGGGTCAGGTCTCTAACTTTCAGTTCAACGATCAAGATTATCTGATGTTCAATTAGCTCAAATTCTTTCAATTCCCTACTCTCCACACTGGAACAGAAGTCAAACAGAAGTCAAACACAGTCAATAATTAATTCAGTTTAATCCCCACAGTCTTCCTCTAGCACTGCTTGTCAAGGCCCTTTAAATCTACTCTCAGATTATGAGACAAGACCAGAAATTCAAGAAAGCCACTGCTTTTCATTTTCTGTCGCTGGCAAGGCAGTCACACCCTCCTGTAAGTGCAGGTTCACACCCACACATGCTATTTAAAATTAAAAGCTTTGCATTGATCCACTCTTGGCAGAAGAGTGCAAGTGTGATTCACACAGCTGTATTGTCTGTCTTGCTCAATGAAATACCACTAGTTTTTTGAATATTGTCATCTCATCATGAGTTCCCAGGAAATGCAATAGGGAACGAGTAACAAACTGCACTGAAAAGGTGGGGGAAAAAATGAGGAGCCTTCAGCAAAGACAGCCTCCTGCATGACATCATTTAAAAACCTTGATGATAAAGAGCAGCACAACCCAAGCCAAAATGCTGGTGAACAAGTGGAACAGTGGATAGAAAGGAAAACTTGAAAGTGAACAAAATGCACATTTTGGGTTCACAGCAGTACAGTCCTGACTCTGTACCCAACACCAGCTGCACCTCTAAAGGACAGACAGACCCCTTTGAGATTAATGGGATCACCTATTCCTCACACTGAGGATGTGTCAGCAGAAGAGATGTCTGGATTCACAGGATGCCTCAGATTAGAAAGGACCTCAGGAGGGGTTATCAGTCCAACCTCTTGTTGGAAGCAGAGTCACTATGAAGTCAGATCAAACTGCTCAAGGNGGGCTGGTAACCCACGACACTGGTTATTGCATGTCTTTCATATTTCTGTATGTTGTAAACTTCTGAAGATACTCTCCCTCCCAAAAACTGAATTCAGGGAAACTGCATGGAGTGAAACTTGAAAAAATCAACTTGCTTGTAAACTTGCCTGGAAAATAACAATTTTGTTATGAAATATCAACCCTGAGCCTCATAGGGGAGTTCATTACTCCAGATTTTAGGAATCACTGGGTGGTTGATTCTATTTCCTTGCTTTTATCATTAGGACAGAGATATAAAGCAGTTTCACAAAGTAGTGTGTTATGTGTATAATCAACATTCACATTTCAGTTTGCATGTTATTCTTGTCCATCCTAACTTGAGTTCCTGCCACCAAAATATTGCCACTTACACCTAAATTAGATCTCTAAGGCATTAATTCTATTTCCCAAGACAAAACAAAAACCTATAGGATGTTATTGCTTTATTTTCCTTTGAAACAGGAACCAGTTGTCTGATCCAATATTTCAAACTCTTATGTTCTTAAACAGAAGCCACCAAGATACTGAATGTAAACTACTTCAGGAACTGCAGGAATGACTGAATGACGAGCAGTGTTTATTTTCATTCCCTATTAAAACACTTAGGTGGGATCTCCTTCAGTCTGACACATTTTTAACACGATACAACATGATCAAGATTGTGCAGATCAGAATAGAAGCAACACAATAATAATTATTGAGTTTTTCTGCCTCAGGTCCAGAGGAGTAGAAACCCATGGGCTCACTGTAGCATGAAGTGATCTTTAACACAATTATTGCTAATAAAGTTTTTCTTTGACCCACTAGATAACTCAAGTACCACAATGCCAGTATAATCAAGTTATTCTGAGATATAATTTAATGTCTTCATGAGTGTACTTCCATATGAAATGTGAAGAACTAAAGATGTAGGATGACAAACAGTAGCAAACCAGAAAGAAAACATCACTAAAAGTCCCACCCTGTGACTAGAGCAGCACACAGATGTGCCTAAGCAGCTGTACTGATACACAAATCATTTTGGCTGCATAGAGGCAGATACTAGGCTGACATCCCTGTCTTTGAAGTTTTCTTATATTAGAAAGCCTGAAAAAATAGAAAAAACATCACAAGACTTGGATTGCTTCTGTGCTGAGCCTTCAGCTTATCGTGCTGATCAATCTTGTCTCCTTCCTGTGTGTACTTTCCTTTTATGTCACAACTGCACGCAGCGTGGAGATGGCAAATACACCTTGTCTGTGTGTCTTGACTAATCTGAGCAGATTTTAATAACTCACCCAGCACAAAGAAGTATTTGCTTTGGCTTCTCCTGTACAGACAAGTTGTATTGACTGAAATGTCATATGCAGTTGAGACTTTCAAACTAGAAAAAACATAACGGTTGCATTAAGCAGAGAAGGGTCTTTATGAAGCATCAAGAGCTCTTGGAGTTTGCTTCCAAATTTGGTGGCTCATGTTTTTCCCCTCAGAGCAATAATGGCCTAAGCCTTGCACATGGAATTCTGTATAACAAAAAGCAGCATCAAAAAAAAAAAAAAGGAAGAAGCTGTGGGAATTGACGTCATTAGAGGAAGAAAGCACAACAGGCACAACTGTGAAAAAAAAGTCAATAAATTTTAGACTAATAAATTCTGATATAGGATGTCTCCTTCACTTCTTAATTAGCATCTTCTACTCAGATGTATCTCATAGTGAAGTATTTGAAATAAATCATTGGATCCAACTCCACACTTTCAAGTAGAGATGTCTTTTCCAATTTCATCCACCTTCAGAAATGGCCATTATCTCAGTCATATACAGCAGAGGTTAAGGTATTTAATTACACTTCAATGAAGAGTGGCACTGAGCCTTTTTTTTTTTTTATATTTTGGATTCAAATCTTAGGTGTTGCCATCATGGAAACACAAAAAATTTGCACCCAGCACATCCACTGTGGAAGAACAACAGTCCCACTGCCTTCCCATATCCCTCACTCGATCCCATGTGTGAATGGGAAAGACAAGAGTTTTGCCAGGGATGACAGCAAATTGCACTAGAGAAAAAAAACATATGAAGGAACTGGCAAATTACATATGTCTTCACACTGACTGATTTGAAGGCACAGCGTGTAGCAGGCTCTGAAAGCAGCAGCTGCTGAGTAGAAAACACTTGACACTGCTGAGACATTTGGAAGCCAAACAGTGAACAGAAAGAAAAACTTCTGTTTTTCACCAAAGGAAATTCAGATTCTTAGAGAGAAAAAAATAACTGGGTTTGATTACTCAAACTGGCAATATCCATATGCAGGCACTTCAGCCTTCTTCCTTGACACCTCTGCAAGTCATGTGGCCTCACAAAGGACAGTGTTGCTGGAGACCTTTGTACAAAGGAATTTTAAAACCAACTTCAGGATGCACAAAGCCATAAGCAGCCTCTTTTCCCACTGTGGTTAATCTCACACTCCTGGTGAGCCATTACTCACTTACATGACCAGTAAGTCCACTGGAGCCTGCTTTGATTTGTAAGCTGTCTTCCCAGAAGTTACCAGCTTTAAAGGTTTTGTTCTGACTCAAGGAAATGTTTATTCCAAGAAGCATTTTTTGAATGTTTTAGACGTAAAAACGTTGCTGCAGTAAGATCTAATGAAAAAGCATGTATGAAATATCACAGCTACAGCAATTGCTTATTAGAGACCTCACACAAACCAGCTTTTTCTCCTAAGTCCATATGATGACATAATTTCATGCAAACTACCCAGGGCTTGAGAGCAACATTGCTGCCCACAGGTTTATTAGATAAACTGTCTGTGTCCTGATTCTTGCAGTCTGGGCAGACTCCAGCAGCAATTCCTTTCAGAAGGTTTCTTTCCTCTTCACCCACACACAAAGGAACAGTTGATTTCTATTCTACTAAATCAACATTATAGCTCAACCCAGTCAAACTTTAAGTTAATTTTCCATCAAACCTAAGTAAATTATAATTGCATTCAAGGCTCATGTGCTATAATATGGACTGAAGGTTTTCCTTTCCATTATGGATCAACAAATCCCCAAGTGATATGAATGTCAGTCTAGCAAGCAGATGACTCTGCACAGACTTATACACTTTAGAAATTGTTATTTGAGAACATGCTCAGGAATTAGAAAGTAATTGTGACACAAACAACAATGAAAGAATCCAAGCTAAAGGAGGGAAAATCATATCCCAATTTGTTCACAAACAGTAGGACAACAATGGAAGGAAAAATAATTTTTGGTGGTTTGTTTTATCTTTTTACACATTTCTGTGTCTTTTCTTACGGATTAAAGGAACTAATGAGCTGACTTATTAAACTATCAGCATTAAAAGCAAACCAAGATCACCACCTAGTATGGCCCCCACCACAGGAGACTCAAAAGCTCCTCTGATGTCTGCTACCTGTGAAACTTCTCAATGTCTTATCTGGAATGACTCATCTTTGGTAAAGCATTTGGTTATGTGCAAATAAAATCTTCAAAAAATACTCTGTAGACCAGAAGATTGCAGAACATGAAAGAAGCCAGAAAACAACACAAACTGCTGCTGATCCCCCTTTTTCCTCTAGGAATGATTAGTAATCCTCCCAGCCCATATATTTAGTAATTATTTGCACACAAGAGTGCAGTATTGATTCCTCTAAAGCACACAGAGGGCCAGGAGTGCTTTAGCATGATTTGAGAGAGAAGTCTCAAAAAAGCAGTGGCTGCTGAAGAACAACATTTACTTCATCTGCAAAAGCCCCAAACTGTCAGAGCCATGAAGTTTGCAAGTAAGCCTTTCCCTAGTTTCTATGTTCATTCTATCATATAAAATGACAGTCTTTAATAATCTGTATTTCCCTGTTGTTTCTAGTAATAAATATAGTCTGACAATCCATTAAAGCTTATGAATCTGTCTCAGGTTCTTTAAGCATGCCACTATTATAAATCTGGCTCTTACACAAGGGCAGACTTTGACATTTTGATGTCTGTGTATTCCAAATGATATAATGTACAACAAAATAAAAAAGCTGAAAGCATTTGTTTCTTTGTGTCTCAAGTGGGGTTCTCTTCAAGGAGCAGAACAATGATCATCAAGGTTCAGTTAGAAATTCTATCAAGAGCTGCTATCACAACATTAGACAAATGGTACCATTCATAGGGAAACAAGTTTATTTTTGGTATTCAGGAAATCTGCTCAGCTATAGCCTTTCCTTCTTCTGCAGAGAGGATTCCCCTTAATGGCTAAGAGGAAATGAAATAAAATTAGCCAGGCTGTAACACAGGGTGAGCTGCTTCATTGCATGAGGATGTGAATTAAATAACATAGGCATCCTACCATATAAAGATTTTTAAAGTCTATAGTAAGTTCAGTGTATTTTTTTTTAGTAGTATATATTAAGGTTGGATGTATCTTTAAACGTGGTAAAAAAGGATAACATACGTTATGATCAGCACCAAGATGCCTTCCCAGTGTTGGTGTAGAGTGAAAAAGAAAGGGAAAAAAGATTAATTTTTTACACATGTTGGGAAAAAAGAAAGGGATGAGTGCTTTTTTATTCTAATGTGAATTCATAATGCACTACGACAAGCTTTCTTAAAGACATTGAAGATCCCTGTAAGTAGTCTGCTTATGTTCCTATTTCTTTTCCTCAGCTACACAATAATCTGAAAAGAACTACAGTGCTATAGTCCTGTTCTTCCAGAAATCTCCCTGAATCTCTCTTCTGATTAGAGGCTAATTATGTGTGAACAGACAGCCCAGAACATCACATGCTGTAATAAACAGCGAGGTGCTGCCCTGGGCCTCAGGATTCATTTTTGTTCCCTTTCTCAAAAATAGACACGTGATTCCTTTTCCATTTCTTTACATTATTTACAAACTACCAAACTAACACAAATTAATTTTTAAAGCGCTGCCCCCTTCCATTCTTAATAATTCAGTGGGAACATTATCAACACCTGGTGCTTTATTGTTCCTGGGTGCTCTGGTTGCCTCTTGGTTCTTCTACAAATGGCTCAGCTTTGGAGAGCTCATCATTAAAGAAATCACTCCCTCCATCTCTCTGTAATTGCATTTTTTGTAACTAAGTTTTCCATTTTGTCCTTTATCTGACTCATGCACAGTTCATGTCCTTGTCTCAAATGCTGATGGTCTGAAGTTATCTTATTACGCTGCCACTTCAGCTGCACAGAGCCCTTTTTGTGCCGCACCATCTTTCTGCTGAATTGTTTGCATTACCAGAGGACTTATGGAAGTCAAAAAATCCTCACCACACAATGATCTCTTATACTCCCCATCAAAAAATTTTTTTTGTTTGTTTGTTTGTTTTTTGTTGGAATTCTTTCAACGGTTTTCTCCTGCTCTTTTCTTTACTCCAAATGTTTCCCAGCTTGCATAAAATTGTTGCACAACAGTCAAGTGTGTTCCCACCTTGTAATACTTGGTGTTCAGGTCTGTATTTGTTCCTCAAAGGTCGGACATTTGCTACACTTAGAACTTCTGTCTTTGTTAAAACAACTTAAGTCATTATTTTTATAAAACACTAAGATCTCTCTGAAGCATCTACTTTTAGCAGATTTGTTCACTGATAGCTTTGAAGTGTCAGACCTTCCACATACTCAGGGATAGAGATGTTAACTTTAGTAGAATTTTAACCATCTTTTCAAGGCTGTGGAATGACAGGTGGAAATGTCATCACCCCCCATATATTATTGTTTCCGATTTCATTACTCCAGATGAATAAAACATCCAAGGACATTTCTAGAATCCTCCTTTGGCAAGTTCACACGCTAGGAGGTATTTCTAGATGCTGATACAAACTATCCATGTCTCTTCCACTGCTCCTGCATTGTTTTCCCCACACTATCTTACATGTTTCATTCCTTTGTGCACAATGAAGCCAGGAAATTTTTCCCACAGGAAAACCCCAGCAGCTCTGCCTGCCTTTAGGAGCACCCCCAACCCCTGGTTACAAAGGCAGTGGAATAACACCCACTGTGAATCACTAAAAACTCTACATGCTTCCTGACAGAATTTTATGCAAAATATGCAAAGCAACCTGGTTTTTTTCACACTTCTTGGAAGAGTGATGAAAGTAACAACCCTGAGGTAAACAATATTGAAAATTTGAAGCCAGATGACACAATTTTGGCTAAAATAGTCCTTTATGTACATATATATGTATATATATACACAAACACACACATATATATATATATATTTAAATCTCCCTCAGCACCCCAGGCCATCCCCTGTTCCTTTTAAGGGATGACTGGACTTGGGACTCAGTGACATGGTCTAATTAACGTGGTGGTGATCGGTAGAAGATCGGACTCAATGTCAGAGGCCTTTTCCAACATAATTGATCCTGCGATTCCCTCCTTGGCTCCCAGGCTTTCCTTTCCCCTTGAGCTCCCCAGGCGCTGCCTAAAGTGAATCCCCGCTTTCTGCTGCACCTCCTCACACCCGCCCCGACACGGGGCCGAACCCCCCNATATATATATATATTTAAATCTCCCTCAGCACCCCAGGCCATCCCCTGTTCCTTTTAAGGGATGACTGGACTTGGGACTCAGTGACATGGTCTAATTAACGTGGTGGTGATCGGTAGAAGATCGGACTCAATGTCAGAGGCCTTTTCCAACATAATTGATCCTGCGATTCCCTCCTTGGCTCCCAGGCTTTCCTTTCCCCTTGAGCTCCCCAGGCGCTGCCTAAAGTGAATCCCCGCTTTCTGCTGCCCCTCCTCCCCCCCGCCCCGACACGGGGCCGAACCCCCCCAGCCTGCCCCACCCCTGGGTGCTCCGGGGAATTTTTATTTATTAAAAATTTGTTATCGGTTGTTGTTTTTAACCCCCGCGCCACATTTCTCCCCAGATGGACAGGGATACACCCAACCCCCCCCGCAGCCGCCTCAGGCGACCCTTCACAACCCCTGCGCGCCAGGGGGCGGGGCATCCACGCCGCTCCGCCCCCTGCGCTCCGCACTTTCGCCACGCCCGCGTCCCCGCCCGCGTCGTCCTCGTCGGGCCCTGTGGCCTTTGTCGCCGAACGCGCAGGGTCCCCACCGGTACGGCGGAGCCGAGCTGGCCTGCATTTTTCTCCCGGATTTCACACCTGGGCTCTGCCGGAGCCTGCGGCGAATCTGCTGCGCCGGAGAGCCAGCCCAGCCCTGCCCTTGCGCCACCAGCGGAAGCGGAAGCGCCGCCATTTTGTCTCGGGTGATGGCGGCTGTGGCGCTCCGGGGCCGGGGGATTTAGCGCGGGCCCGGCCCTGGCGGGGACTCGCTGCTCGGACAGTCGCTGTTCCTGCGAGCCGTCGCTGCCTCGCTGCGGCCCCCGGGGATGTACGGAGGGGCCGGAGGGTCTCGACGGACTTCGGAAGAAGCAGGCCCGCCGCCCCTAATGTTGTTGTCAGGCGGGGGAGCGGTGCCCGGGCCCCCCGGAGCAGGTGGAGGTGGAGGCGGGAATAGCCGTGTGGAGCTGCTGGTGTTCGGCTATGCCTGCAAGCTGTTTCGGGATGATGAGAAGGCTCAGTACCAGGAACAGGGGCGACACCTTATTCCTTGGATGGGAGACCCCAAGATCATGATCGATAGGTCGGTGTAACACAACCCCCAGACTCTGCTGCGAGCCCTCCTCCTGTGATAGCCTCTTTCTGTTCCCCCCCTTGTGCTGTGGGCAGGTGAGGGCGGGGGATGAGCAGCGGGGACGTTCGTCGAGGGCAGCTCCCGCTGGAAAAGCGCTCCGGGGGCTGCCTGGGTGTCCCGGCAGCGGGAACTCGGAGTTCCCGTCAGTGCGCGGTGGTCCTTGTGCTCCGCAGGGCGGAGCGGAGTGCGGGAATGGGCTGTTCCTTTTCAGTGCGGACCACAGGCATCCTCTGCTTCCCACTTGGAGTCCGAGGGAGCGCGGCTGCGTGGGGAATACCTTATTAGGCACACTGTGCGTTCTCTAGGTGAGAACCGTGCAGTGTGGGCAGTGCAGAGGTGTTCACCCACCTCAGAGCAAATGGGGATTTCTTGTTTCTCCTGCATGATCTGGCTGCAGGCTGTTGGTGGGACACCCCAAAAGCAATTCTTGGCCTAATTACTTTTTCCTTGTGCCATGATTCACTGTATTAGTCAGAATGGAGCTGATTTTGAGTGCTTGCTGTTCAAATCTTATGTGAAGGGTGGCTTTTTTTTTTTTTTGGTGGTTGTTCATGCAATAGGTCCAGGTTTGTGGCCAGAGCAAGGAATAGAATCTGCTTTGATGTTCCTTCTGGTCTCTTGAGTTGTTTCAGCAGTGCAGGGTGGGATTTAGAAATTCATTCATTCAGAAAGAGTTTTCTGGATGTTTTGCTGGAGGGAGAGAAGTTGGGAGGTCAGGTTGGTTATATTTGAGCGGAGCACTGAAAGAATAATTTAAGAGTTGTGGCTGACCCTGAAAACCTCAGTGGGAAGGATGGAAGGATTTTGGTTTGAAAAGGATCACATGACATACTGTAGATATTTGTTCCCTCAATTTCGTCGTTGCTTTGGCACTAGACTTGATTTCCTTGTTGTGACTTAAGAACTGCATTTGGCTTGGAAAAATGTCAGTAGGGGAAGGTCTTTCCACTTCCTTCCATAAGACTGGAGAAAAAAGAAGTGCCCTTGCACTGTTTTGGTGTCTGTACTGTTAATGATTTTTTTATCATTGAAATGAGTTTGATAAGTGGAAATAAGCACAAACACAGGAGAAAACAACAATAAGTGTTTGTAGCTGTGTTTCGTTCTCAGTTGCATGAGAATGGAAGTGTTATGTTGCACACTTGTGATGCAGATCACTCCTGTGACAGATCTCATGGGTAGGTAGAGGCTGGTTTTGGGGTCCTGTGCAGCAGTAACCCCGTTCCCAGGTGGCACAGAAATTGTAGGGAGCAAACACTGAGTATGTGCATGTCGGTGCACAGGTACTGAAACAGCTGAATAATGTACACTTGTGAGTTAAGGCAGCTTGCAATTGCTAATCTTATAAACTCCTTTGGAAGCTTAGATTCCTTTTATCTCCAGCAGCAGGAAGTCTCCATTATCACCATTTTGAGAAAAGCACATTGCTATGAGAAGACTTGGGTTGAATTTTGCCTGTGGACAGAGCTTGATTAACCAGACCTGTGTGTTTCATTCACCTTTTGCTACAAGAATATTTACTTTCTTTGTTTTTGGTCTAGCAAGTTGGCACAAGTCAAGAGTTGTGTGTGGGAAGACACCTCAGCGGAGTCGAGTTTACTGTCACTTTACTTTTCCAATCAGTTTCTCTTGCTGGTGCACAAACATTATCCCAGTGCAGTGCTTTTCCTGCAAACCAAAGCGTTTCCTGGTTAGACGGGAACTGTCCGTCATTGATCTCTGCCGGTTTTGCGGTGAACCTCCTTAAATTGCATGTTTATGTTACTGTTCCTATGTATGTGTGTCTCTCTATCACATAACCCAGAACTTATTTCCTCAGCCAAATGGCTAGGGGCCGAGCCTAGCCATGATTTTACCTCCAATGGACGCAAGTTTCTATGGTGAAGATTTCTCCTGAGAGTTCGGGACTAGCAGAAAGAAGCGAGGAAATTTCGACCGTTTGGTTCTTACGGATAGGTATTTATGTACTCGGGTTTGTGTGAATGTAAGCTATTTGACTTTCCAGAAAAACGTATTTTGCAAGTGACATTGATTGGTTGGTTGAAGCACGTACGGTAAGAGCTGTTAAGGAAATGGATCCCACTTTAAAAAAAAAAAAAAACTATTAAAGGATATCTTTTTTTTGCCTTTAATTGTTAATAATTTATTAGTTTCTTGGAGAGGAATTTAGACTATTAAATTTTCGATAGTTGGTGACAAATGATTAGCAAAATTAATCGTAACTTCTAAAAAGGGAGTTTGCGTTAACGTATAAGTATTTTTTTATTTTTTTTTTTCGTTTTTAATGGGTAAGTATTTTAAGTAGTCACATAAACCCAAGCCCTAAGTTCTTTGCATTGACCAGCTGTTTCATCCTGCAGGTATGATGGGCGTGGTCACCTGCATGACCTTTCTGAGTACGATGCTGAATATTCCACGTGGAACAGAGATTATCAGTTGTCGGAAGAGGAGGCTAGAATAGAAGCCCTCTGTGATGAAGAGAGGTATTTAGCCTTGCATACGGACTTGCTTGAGGAGGAGGCAAGGCAAGGTATTTGCTCAAGGAAACTTCCTGAGTTTAGCACATGTTTTAATAAATTATTATGAAATTAAATTTACTCCTAATTTTATACTCTCTTTTTCTGATGTTATCTTGACAGTACCCAGTGGAATCGAAAAGCGGGAGGCTTTGCGTATGTGAGAGGACCTCAGGATAGTTTAACTGTAGAGCCACACAGAAATTGCCCAGATTCTGAGGGCAGGCTGGGATTTCAGACCCCCCCCCCCAAAAATGCCCCAAAATAAACACACTGTGCTTCTTTTTTAGTGTTGTATAAGTGAAATTCCGTGCTTTATATGCATAATTGCATTAGAGTGTCTTAATCCACAGCCTGTATCTCTTCAAGAAGAATTAAGTGGTCAGCATGTGTTACGTGCTGTGTTTTTGTGTTCAGTTTTTAATGACAGCTAAAATGATCAGGTGAAAACTTCTGATTTTAAAACTAAAGTAAGAATTATTACTTCTTTTTTTTTTTAATCAGTTAGCTTCCAAATATGTTCTAATGTTGGCATTTGCATTTTTGTTCAAGAGGAGGAATATAAAAGACTGAGTGAAGCTTTGGCAGAGGATGGTACCTATAATGCAGTGGGATTCCGTTATGGCAGTGATTATTATGACCCTTCAGAACCCACTGAGGAGGAGGAGCATCAGCCTGCAAAACAGAGAGGTAAGGGGTAAAAATAGCAAGGGTTAATTGAGAGGGGGGCACTGCACCCCTGTGACTTGCAGTTGCAGGCTGAAAATATCTGTGTCATTAAAATGCAATTAAAAATTCTCAAAGCATTTCATCAAAGTCTTTATGGGACTCTGTTACTGAGTTTTTGCAGGCTTTGTTCTTGATGAGCTTAAATGTTTTCTGTTACAGCACAGTCAATACTGCAGCAGTCAGGGAATTTAATTCTGCTGTCTTGCAGATTCTTATGCAGAAAAAACTAGTAATTCCTCACATGGCTGTCTGTTGACACTGTGTTTCTTAGTCAAGAAGGAAATGTGATTGTAAACATAGAATAGTAATTAATAAGAATATATATTTTTAAAGTTTAGATTTTGACATCTTAATTATTAGAAGTGAGTCTGTCTTCAACATAGTGTGCCTGTTCAGTGACCTAAAAAGTACAGAATTAAGTTCTCATGTTCCCATCTCTAATTACAATAAGTTTGTATTTTTAGCATTAAGCCTTAAGGAAGCTTGCAATGGTTTTTGAACAGTGTCTTAGTAAAGTGAGGGTTGTTTAATTAACAGTTGGGTTGCCTAAGTACATATTGATGTGCTGCTGTGGTAGGAGATGTGCTTTTCTTACCAAGGTGTGTGTGCTGCAGTGCAGGATCATTTTTGGTGCTAAAGCTTATTCAGTGTTTTTTGCTGCTGTGTGTGAGAGGTTGTGTCAGGGCAGTGTCTGTGTTGCTTGCATTCCACAAAGGGGTTTTTCTGTACTCTATCTGATGCTGAATTGCATTTCTCTTCTGGGGTTTAATTCATTTGTTTTAGGCTCCATCACCAAACAGTGTCAGCTGGAGCTGCTGCCAGAAGAAACACTCCTGTTCTGATTTGTCTGCTTCTTCCTTCTTTCCTTGATGCTAAAGTTTCTCTGTGTCTTTGGGCAGTTAAACTATTCAAGTTCATTAAAAAAAAAAACAAAAAACCCGCCAGAAAGCAACCAAAAAGTCCCTTTGTTGCATGTTTTGTGTGCAGTGATCACTGTGACACCTCATGCGTGGTGAGGCTGCTCTGCTGTGCCCAGAGCTCCCTGGTCAGGTGTCCATGCACTTGGTCCTGTCTAGTTTGTAAGGACAAACCTGGAATACAATTTCTCTCAAAGCCACTGGAATAGATAACACAACAATTTGCTTTCTAAAGTAAACTTTTCACTTCAATTATAAATATTTGTGAAGTTATTTTCAGAGGGGCATTTCTGCTATAGCAAATAACAGAACATTAGACAAATTGTCCTTTATAACCATATTTAAATGTCTTCAGTACAAATGCTGGTTATAGTTGCATTTGATAAATTCCTTGATGGCACATCCTTTTAGATATACTTTATTTTAATAATTGTTTTTGAACATTTGGGTGCTTTGACATGTTTTGTTCTATAATATTTTCTACTGTCATTTCTTGTAGAAGCAGCTCAGACAGAAAATATAGAGGAAAATGAAGAACCTTTTGTTGCCCCCCCAGGACTGAATGTCCCCTCTGATGTGGAACTGGTACGTGTGTACATTTAACTCAGCTGCACTGCTGCCAACTTTTGGGGAGCTGATGGTGCTCTGCTGTTTGGTGACTGGGTTGGGGATTTTTTTCCATTAACTTTACTGTGGTATATTTTAAATTATTCTAAAAGAGTGGTTTAATTTCAAATGTTCTTTCTTGAATTCTTGAGTTCTGTGAATGCTCTCGAATCTTCTTTTTTCTTACTGAAATGATTGCAGGGCTTATACTGAGTGCATTTAGTATCACTTGTGATATTATTTTAGATAATGCAGGAGAAGGGCAGTTGTTCTTGGAATAGATTCTTGCCGAGATTTCGAGGTTGACATTCTGAACGTAAAGGATCATTAAACCAAAAGATTGCTTCTGTTCAAGGGGTTTTCTCTGGATTCTTTTTAATTGAGTCCCAATCTGAAGGGGATAGGAATTGACCAAGTGTAAAGGCTGTGTTTGGAAGTAGCCTAAGTGTGAAATAACTTGAAAGTATGAGCTTGTAGAAGTTTGTAGAAGTTCTTTCCATCATGTGATGGCACCAGAATTTGCTACATAATTTAAACTTAATTGCAACATGTGTATTTTTCCTGCCTCCTCAAGGGAGCTGAACAGACACGTGCTTGAGTACAGTTCTAACCATGAGGGTTTTCAGTTCATATCAATATTTGTAAAAGATGCTGGGAAGTCAAATGATATTCATTCTTCTGTGGCCATGGTCATGAAAGTGTTGATTTATATGTGGGCTCAACTTGATATTCTCAACTTGATAACCTTGACCAGTAAAGATTCAAAGCACTCTGCTAGAATAACTAATAGTGAGCACAGGATATTTGTGTAAGAGTGTTTTTCTACTTCATTAGCTTTTAATTAAAAATATTTATCCTGTTGTGGGTTTTTTTTACATGAAATAAGAGCTATTTAACCAAACTAATGTGCAACTTATTATAATTTTACTTCCTCTTCTTTACAATTTATAATGCATTTCATTAGTGAAGTGCTTACCAACCTAGTTCTAAGTTCAGGGAAGATTTTTATAGGCTGCCTTTAAATAATGAGTTATACTTTAGCCTCTTAATAAGAACCTGCTTATTTTGCATGTGGATACTGTTTCCAAGCAGAAAAAACCCGTGAAAGACTGTTGGTTTAGACAGCTGCTTGGCTTGAGTTTTGTTCTGAAACTTGAGATATAATTTCTATGGATGTTGCAGAATTCAGTGTGGGACTTACCAAAGTAATTTCGCAGTCAGTTATTGAACTCCAGTATATTCACATGAACAGAAAGCAAATGGAGGTGTATTTGGTTTTGAGTAAAAAAAAACAACCAAACAAACCAGCCAACATCAAAATGTCTGGACAGCAGCTCTGAAAACAATGTATGCTTGACCTTGGGTTGGGAATTGTGAGGATTTGTTTTTTTGCAAGCCTTGATTTGTTGTTGTTGTTGTTCTAGTTGTTCAGCTTTAGCAGGGAACATATTTATTCTGTATATTTTATTTCAACTGCTGCGAGGAATGGAAGCCTGGTAAAGGTCACTTGTAAACTTTGAATCGTTTTGGGGAGGAAGCTGCTTGGAAATAAGTTAAAATTTGAGAGTCAGCTTGCTAATTGGAGACTTGGCTCAGGGCCTGCAAGGTGCAAAGGCAGATATTTTATATCTTCTGTAATACAGAGCAATGCAAAGTGCAAATATTTGATATTGAAGATGAGTCAGGCAGCACAACTGCAAAAAAAGTCCAGAGGCTGTAGTGAGCTGGGGAATGTTGTGTGTGTGGCAACTGCAAGTGCAGCAGTAATGTCCTTCTGGAATTTGAAATAGAAGAGCTGTGTCCAGGATGTGGGAGGTTCTTCCACTGCTTAAAACTGTTGTTATAGGCAGAGATGAGTTTTTCACCAGTGCATTTTAAGAAGTCTGTGGCTCTTATGAAAATGGGCTGTAAGAGGAAATTATCAGTTAATAACTTCTGAGGAGAGATAGAGAAAAACTTGTGCATTATCATTTTCAAATGATATATCACATTGTTTTTAATTTATTAATAATTTAATACTTTTGCAAATGCAAAGTAACAAAAAAAAACCCCAAACTTTTCTAGGGAACAACATTTGCACATTTAGAGATAACAGAATTCAGGAGAGCTCTGGGAATGAAGACCATATATTGTGAGTCTTCAGATAACCTCAAGCACCAAACTCACCCAGGATTTGTTCCCCCTTCAGTTTGGTGTGCAATGGCAGAAAGAGTTGTGCTGATCGAAGGAGAGGATCTTGCAAAAGGAACTGAAGGAGCAGCTGGGGAAGACTGGAACTGTGTTGGTTATTTTGTAGTGCCAACATGCTTTCACTAGTTGTGAGAGATCCCCAAACCTGAGCTGCCAAAAAAAAGCTGAGAAGGGCAGATTTCTAATTCCCTTTGGAGTTGTAACACACTGTCCAAGCTGCTTATGAAAACACAAATGTGTCATATTTCCCTCCCACAGCCGCCAACAGCGAAAATGCACGCGATCATCGAGCGAACGGCCAACTTCGTGTGCAAGCAGGGAGCGCAGTTCGAGATCATGCTGAAGGCCAAGCAAGCGCGCAACTCCCAGTTCGACTTCCTGCGCTTCGACCACTACCTCAACCCCTACTACAAGTTCATCCAGAAGGCCATGAAGGAGGGACGATACGCTGCCCCTTCCGAGAGCAAAGCGGACGAGAAGAAACGTGAGTTGTTGCCGGTCGCAGCCCGGCTCCGGGCAGAGGGTCAGTGGAACGGCCACCGGGGTCATGGGTGAAGTAGCCACGTCCCTTTGGTGTTACCCCACAGCTGAGGGTGATGGGATGGAGGAGACTTTTTAAAAAGATGCTGTTTTGGGAAGCTTTCAGCTCCTGGAGCTGCTGTGATTTTGGAGGTTTTAAAAACTCTCATAAAGCTCCAGCCCAGTAGAAGGACTCAACACTTAAGTGTTAGTCTTATTGATGTCTTATTGATGTCTGGCAGTATCTTCTTGTATCTATGTTTTTGTGAATAAGCAGATATATATAATTAAGGCTTACTTAAGAATTCATGCTTTTGCTGTATCATCTTTCTCTCCCGGTGCAAACTCATAGCAAACCCAGCTAAAATTCAGACATTGCTTTTATTTAGACTCGAGAGTCAAATCTGAAGAGGATGATGATGATGATGACGACGATGATGGAAATTATCTGCATCCGAGTCTCTTTGCGTCTAAAAAATGCAGTAGGCTTGAAGAGCTCATGAAGGTACTCGACCCTATTAAAATTACTTTCTATCTCATAAAATACGCGATTCACGAACACAAAAATTATAATATGCAGGTGTTCAGGTCTTTTATTGACCAAGGTTTGGGGGTTCTTTTCAGACTGTAATTTAAGTCTGTTTTGATAGGCTTTTGAGTTATCTTTTCTCTACTACATAAATTGTTATTTTTCCATTTGTGAGGAATTATTTTTCTATTTTTGATGCCCTCTGGTATTGAGGGCATCAGTCAAGGATTTATCCCACAGAACCTGTGTTGAAGCAGAAGAGATTAAGGTATTTAATGCCTTCTGTATATAAGCTGAGAATGTTTTCTTTTTAGATTTTAGTGAATAAATGTTGACATGAAATAGCACTTCCAGCAAATAATATTTCACTAGAATTTACTACTCATTACATGTAAATTTTGCTGGATGTGTTAGTTATTTTTATTTTCTGAGTCTGGGCAGTGATGGAATAATGGGACTGACAGATGGTTGGATGTATTTGAGGCTTTCAGAGGAATGGCTGTGCTGCTGCCTGATACTTAGACAAGACAGGTTCTGTGGCTTATCCCAGCCATGGCAGTAAATGGCTAACAGTAATAACCACTTGTTTTTTATGTCATGCATTTCTGTTCACATTTCATTTTCTACTAATTCTGAGAGATGTTGATTCTGATATGAGAGCTACAGAAAGAGTAACTTCTATTAGAAGTTTGCACAGAATTATCAATGTGTATTAACTTAGATAAATTTGCTTTCCCAAATGTGTTGATGCTATTGTGCCTTAAATACGTACTTCCAATTTTAATCTCTTTTTTCTCCTCTGAAAATCTTTCCAGCCTCTGAAGGTGGTAGACCCTGATCACCCACTTGCAGCACTGGTGCGCAAAGCACAATCAGATAATAACTCATCCACACCACAGTCAACAGATGGGGCAGCTGTGCAGACATCACAGGCAGAATACTCCTCTGATTGTAAGTGCTTTGTGATTAGGCAGCTGGTGGAGTGTCTTGATGAATTGTGTGTGGATGCTGGTGGGAAGAGAATACGTTGGCTTCATGCTTGATCCTGTGTGTTTATTCTTTTTCAGTCTCCTGAGTCTTTGAAGCTGCATTCTTTATTACCTATAGCTTTCAGTACTTCTGCATTCTGTCCCTTACTCCCCTATTTCTCAGTCAGCCTAAGTGCATTAATATGAGCCACCTTTTTTCCTTAGTTTGTTTTTTACACTAGAATTCATGTGCCATTTCTTATGTGTGGTGTGAATCTGGATTCCCTGTGTGTTCATATTGATGCAAGAACATTTTTTCTAATTGGGTGTTTTTCTTCTAATGAGAACATTGTTCTTAAATGTGTCTTTCCCTAGCAACGGTGGCAGCCATGTATTACAGCTACTACATGCTCCCTGATGGCACCTATTGCCTGGCACCTCCACCTCCAGGAATAGATGTTGCCGCCTACTACAACGCCTTGCCCGCAGGGGTGACTGTGTCCAGCACTACAGGGGTAGCAACAGTGCCTCCCCCCCCTGGCACCACACCTCCACCTCCCCCAGACACAAGTGACAGCAGCACTGGGTTGACTTCCACCACAACATCTACAAGGTACCTGGTGCAGATTGCTCATGAACATCAGGGGTCTTCCTGCACTTCCACATGGAATATTTAGTATATGGGGTGTTCTGTTACTGAATCAAGTTATTTTAAATGCATACAGAGAACAAACCTCTGTGTACTTTTTTGTTGTTGTTGTTAAAGCAAGAGTCTGAAAGATGTTTATGTTCTATTTATAAAAACCATTTACTCTTGATGTTTTCAGCACAATTGCTCCAGTGGTTGCCATTATACCTCCACCTCCAGATATCCAACCTGTCATCGATAAGCTGGCTGAGTATGTTGCTAGGAATGGGGTAAAATTTGAAACCAGTGTTCGTGCCAAGAATGATCTCAGGTAAGAGAAAATGTTATTTAAACTTGTGTTTTAAAAGTTGAAGTTTTCATTTTTAAATATATTACCAAGGCATGTGGGTTTCAAGTAGAGAAGTACTGTCTTCTCTTGAAAAAGTGAACTTCAGGGACCTACTTAAAAGTAATGCCAAAGCATTATTGCCTGAGTTTNGTTTCAAGTAGAGAAGTACTGTCTCCTCTTGAAAAAGTTCTCATTATTGCCTGAGTTCTCAAAACAACCAGCCTATCAAAAATGTCTCTAGTAAAGGTGCTCTGAATATGTATCCTCTGAAGTTTAAGCATAAGAATGCTTCCAAACATCAAATAATGTTCCATTTGCTAGAGAAAATTAGATGGCAAAGGATTGGTGGTATTCACTGTGTTCATGTACATTTTCACATATTCAGTTTTCTTTTCACAGGTTTGAGTTCCTGCAACCATGGCACCAGTATAATGCTTATTATGAATTTAAAAAACAGTTCTTCCTTCAAAAAGAGAGCAGTGACAACTGCCAGGTACATGTGTGTTTGTATATACTTCTACTAAAAATGCAGTGAAAGTGGGAAAAGAACTGGGGTATCTGTTGTGTTACCATGAGACATTTTAAAAACAGAATGCTGAATTATGGAGAAATTGTTCAGCAAAGGATGTGAATGCTTTTTTTTGTTGTTATTTTTTAGTTTTGTATGGCATTTAGGTGAGGATGTGTGAGGTGGTGTGGCATTTAATTCTTTTTTAGTATAAGCCACTTCACTGTGGTTGCAATATAAAATGACAGCCTGAAAATCTTCAGGCTTTCTATACGAGGGAACGTATGCTTTGTGGAGGTTTAAAGCTTTGTAGGATTGTGATCAGCATTGTGCTGTCAGAAAGGGGAGGTATGGCTTTTAACACCCATACCTTCTCATGTGCCTCATGCTTCTTTGTACAACAGTAGCACAGAGGCTGGACTACTTTTCTGACATGCTTTTTTCTGAGGGAGGTTTTGTTAAGAGTCCTGTCATGACTACAAACAATACTGGAGCTTCAGAATCTCCCAGCAGTTTCCTACTTGCTTTGCTTCTCCTAGTCCATGTTATTAGAAGATGATAGCCAGACTTGGCATCCATGTCTTTATTCTTGTGCTAGCTAATTAGATTGTTCTCTTACTGAAAAAGAAAATTGCAAATAATATCAGAACTACATTATCTGATGTTAACTTTTCATGGGAAAGAGCTATTTTTTTTTTAGGCCCTATGTCATTTGTCATCTCAAGGCTTAGATTGGGGAGCCTTAAACTGAAGAAGGTAGGCCTGTGGGTAAACTCCTCGGAATTGCTTTGTGGAAAATGAAGAAATTCAATACTCATTGCTGTTTGAAACCCTTGTGTCTGATGTTTTGTTTTAATAGTGAAAAATGTTGTGAAAATACTGTTTTTAAAGATAAGCTGTGGTAAATATTATCTTACTCAGCTGATAAATTGCAAGCAAAATTGTCCTGTGCCACAATGTTGACTGTTATTCTAGAATGTCTTATTTGCAAACCAGTGGGTTGAAGTTTTAATACTTATGTAATTAATAGGGACTTATTAACACTTATTTGGGGGGAAATTGTGCACTAACCAAAGCATAATGATAAAGGATTCATTTTAAATGTTCAAATGAGTACAGCTAAGAAGCAGCAGAAGCTGGCTTAAGTCCCTCGAGGTCAAGTGTAGCAATGCATATTTTTGTACTGCATGGCTTTGTAGATAATGCAATTCTCTTCAATTTTTTAAAATAATGATTTCAATATTATCTTTATGCTTTAGTAATACATGTATAGGCAACTAATGCAATTGATGCTTCTCCTTTTGGCCATTAAAGTTAATAAGAAATTGTACTGCTGGCCTCAGTAAATACAGGATGAAGTCTTTGATTTCATTGTGTTTTTCCCCTTCGAGGATTTTCTGAAATTAGTTCTGTTGGTCAGGGAATGGCTGCAGGGAAGATCTGCTCAATGCCTCAATTTCAACATCAAATATGCTTAACAAAAGCCAGTGGAATGCAACCAGCCTATTTATTGAGAGGCACATTTCAATGTTAAATTACTTAATGTCATCACCTGACTCACCATGCAAATATTTTGAATGTTCTCTAATGTCCATCTTGAAATTTTTATACTGTGAGTTCAGAGATCATGCTGAATGATTCAGTCATGTAATAGCACAACCAGGAATTCTTTACTCCCTTGAGAAATCTCAGCACATCTGTACTGTATCAAAAAACATTGCTAAGCCCAATGTTCTTCAGCAAGATGTTGGAACAGATCAACCTGTGTTGACCCCTGTAAAACTTGATTCTGTTGAAGAAGTTATCATGCAATTGTACATTGGGGAAAACGTGTTGTAAGCTTGTGTTTTGTCCCTGGGAATCAACATTAATGGGTTTGGTCGTGGAACCTGAAGGTCAAGACCTTAAAGAATATACTTTGGGAAAAAAAATATATGCTTTTAGAGTCTAATTTTTAAAGCAGTTTTTGGCAAAAGTATATCAGCTGAAGAACATTTTCTTTGCTGTAAAATAACATGTTCTTACAGTAGGTCTGTAGGTTTTACAGCCTGTGGGTTTACATGAGGCAGACTTACGGTCATGAGTGCTCAGTGTTATAAAAATAGCTGTTATGTGATTAGCTGATAATATGATTTTTGAAATGGCTGGCAAAACTGCAGCTCCACAGACACTGCATTAATTATTTCATAACCACCCAGTTAGTAATTCTGCACATTTCTTTTGCAAAGGGAGTATCTTCCTCTGAAGATGTTCCAGCAGACGCTGCCAGTGATACACCAAGTGAGACTCAGTTTGCAGATGAACATGCACCTGAAGATGCATCTGAGCCAAGCTCTAAAGGAGTTCCAGGAACTAAAAAGGATGTTCCTCCTCCTAAAGCTATCAGTGATGGCAAACTGGTGAAAGGTATGGCAATGTGATTTATTGGGTGTGAAAGTATTTGTTAACATATATATAAGGAAAAAAAGGAAGGTGGGAGAGAGGCAGGGGAAAGTGGGGAAAAGAACATCATGCGAAAAATACATTTGCTCTGAAGGCATCAAAAAGGGACTGAAATAGGTTATTTGATTACTTTCTTATTTCTTTCTTATCAGACTTATCAGGTATTTATGGTCTGAGAGAATAAATTGTTGTACTTCAGTTTTGTGCTGAGTTGAAGGCTTTCATCACTGACCCCAGCGGAATCTTATTTTTGTCATTTTGAACTTGACAGTTACAAGCTCTGTGCCAGAAAGAAGTCATTTGTTGTGAAGTGGTCTGATTTGAAAGCATACATATGGAGGAAGTACTTCAGGCTTGTTGTTCAGTCTTCCGGTGTTGGACAATAGTCATGCTGGAAAAAAAGACCCCTTTTCATGTCAAAGTGGAATGTTTTTCCTCTTGTAGTTGTAGCAGCAGGGGGACAGAATGGGAAGATGTCTCTGGAAGCCAAACAAAGTCAGCTAACAGACTATTAGTGCCATGAGTGGAGATTATTTGTATCTGGGAACTGATGTCCTGGCCTATCAGGAAAAAATACCTTAAAAATTCACCTTTCTTGCAGTAAA
Organism: Pachyramphus minor; assembly: GCA_013397135.1. Lineage (NCBI taxonomy): Eukaryota > Metazoa > Chordata > Aves > Passeriformes > Tyrannidae > Pachyramphus > Pachyramphus minor. The sequence goes on along the minus strand of VYXB01004361.1, from coordinate 225,137 downwards.
AACTGGAAACTTAAATCTTTTAACTAGAACTGAAAACCATTGGGGAAACAAAAAGGAGCAGCAAAGCCACTCTTGACCTGTGTTTCCATGGATGGAAGCTACCTTCCTGCCACCTCATTTAGTTGCTCTTAAGTTTATCTACATCCTGTGGTCCCTTGGAATTCTTCTCTCTGCCTGCCTCTCACTGCACTCCCATTCCCTCCACGACCTGCAGGCTCCAGACTCTTTGCTGTGGTTGCCTCACTGTCCTTCCTCTGCCATTTCTTCCCTGGGCAGCTTGAGTAGCTTTCCTGGGGAAGCAACAATCCTCCCTGTCTTCAAAGGTGCCCTGTTAAGGGAACACAATGTTCCCCTGAAAATGATATTGTTTCTTGTTGTGTTATTAATAAATGGCAAACTGGAGCCTGTGCTTTAATAACAGTCATCTGCTCAAATTCTGATGATGGAATATAACCAGTGAGTCATTTTGTGACAACCACATTCCTATAAATATTTATTTTCATTTCTTTTAATATGGCACAAATACCACTTTATTGTAACCTAAATACTAAGTATTTGGCTGCAAGACAGGCATAACATTGGCACTAGATTTTTCTTCTGCCTCTGAGGAAGTAAAATCCCGTTTTAGGATTTGTTTTGTCACATGAAAAAGTTGGAAAATCGCTGTTGTCTCTTTTCTTGGAATGCTCAAGTTCTCTGTTTCTGAGTGTATTTCCTGAATGCAGAATTACCAGATTCAAAGCATATATTTTATAAACCTTGGTATGTAATTTAATTACTATATTTAAATCTTATAGGATATATATGCAAAAGGCATCCTGAGGAAGATACACATTGCAGCAAACCATATGGTAGAAGGTTGCTTTGCTTGAAATGTGTGAGAAATTCCATTTCTTATTCACAGAAGTTTCATTTTGCATAAGGGTTTAGAAATTAATGCTGTATTTTTTTTTTTCAGGTCTTTACACAACAAATGAAGTTTCCAACATTTATTTAAAAACAAATTTGTTTAAAAAAAATGATTGTGTTGTCTAATGATGTGTGAAATCTCACCCCTTCATTCACAGCATCGTTTGCTCCAATAAGCTTTGCAATCAAGGCCAAAGAAAATGACCTTCTTCCTTTGGAGAAAAACCGTGTTAAATTAGATGATGACAGTGATGAGGAGGAAGAGGAGGGAAAGGAAGGCCAAGAGAATGCAAACAGTGCTTCCAACCATACTCCAGCAGTTCCCACGCCTTGTGCTGCTCCAGAAGAGAAAAAACCTCAACTTACACAGGAGGAGTTGGAAGCTAAACAAGGTATTCCATGTGGCACTGAAAACTAAATGAAGCATTGAGTCCTTCAGGTAGACTGCAAAACTGTCATGTGAATGTGTGACATTTTAGTGTGTTGAATATTTTCTGTGTCATGTTAACAGGAATCAGAATTCTTTTCTTTTACCACAGTTTCCTCCTTATTGCTAAGAATTGAATCTTCGTCTAAAAGTCAAGCTTTTAATGGACTGGTGTCGTGTGCTTTGCCCTAATGCCTTATCTTTTTGAATTTTATTTTGGTTTTCCATTACATCCCTCAGTAAAACACTAACCTTTTGGTTTCCAGATTGCATTAACAGAGCCAAGCAAAAGCATATCTTGTTTCTCATTTTGTTCAGAGAACAACGAATTGCTTCAAGCTGTTTTTCAGTTATATAGCACTCCCATATAGACTAATATCACTTGGTTGATATTTTGTTACTCTTTTAATGCAATGCCATTAAGTCTTTGTGTGGGTTTTTCTTGTCACTGTGTAAGGGCAGAAGGGTATGCTGTGTGAATTTGAATGAAAAGATGTTTCAAAGAACTCAAATTTCCCCCATTCCTCCCGAGGGCCTGTCATTTGTGGGTTTTTTTAAGTTTAAAAATTTTTACTTCACCTGTACTGCTTTTCATCAAGCAAATGATATATCTATGAATTAAGATGCTTGGAATTTCCTAATTTCAATCTGATAAATCCTTATCATGTTGAATAGAGGTACTAGAAAGGGTTGAGAACAGCTGGAGAAGCTCTTTGCTGGTTTGTGATCTTTCTGTGTGTTTGTCTCAGAGAAAGCTAAATTCCTCAAGAATTACTCACTCTAAACTTCATGCTTAATTGTCTTTCTCAGCAAAGCAGAAACTAGAGGACAGATTAGCAGCTGCTGCAAGGGAGAAGCTTGCACAGGCCTCCAAAGAATCCAAGGAGAAGCAGCTACAAGCAGAGCGCAAAAGGAAAGCTGCCCTGTTCTTGCAGACCCTGAAAAACCCTCTGGCAGAGGCAGAAACTGAGAAAATGGAAGAGAATTCCTTCAGTAACGAGGTAAGCAGGAAATAAATCTCTTTTCCATAAAACTGGCAGAAAACTTAGCTCTAGAGTGTGAATCTGACAGCGTGTTGTGAATTTGACTGAAGAGATGGAAGGTTTTCTAAACGGGGAGAAATTTGAATTTTAAACACTGTTAATCTTTTTCAGTTATCTTATATATGTCTCTCATCTGTCATTAAAGAGCTGGTAGAGAAATGTGCTGCTCACATTCTGAGGTCAGTTAGCCAGGTACAGAAAGGAAAATGACCTTTCACATTTTAACTCTGTACTAGTGGTCCATGTATTAGAGTGCTCACCTTTCAAGGGTGTTTTTATATCAGTTGTGATACTTATTTAATGTGTATATTGATGATTTTGATGCACATTGCAAATACAAACATTGTATGCATTAGAAATTGTATCTATTAGAAATAGAACTTCAGTTTCCTGGGTTTGGAATTACATTGCTTCCAGGAAAGGCAGTAAAACAGAGAATCCAGTTGCCCTGATCAAGCCAAATGTCATCTCTGGATACTGATACTCAATTTTAGATATGGATTGTGGCAGACTGATTGCAAGAATGAATGACATGGCTTTCCATCATTTTCTTTCCCACAGAAAGAATTCCAGTACCTAACAAATAATGAATTTCCCATTTCTCGATTTCTTTTCCAAATAAATCCTGGATTACCCCTGAAAACACTTTCAAGAGAACAACTGAGAGGGACATACCTGCAGTTTAGGTGATCCATATCAGCACAGAGTAGCAGATGTAAGAATTAGGTGTGGTCACATCCCAAAAGAGATCCTGTTTGGGTTTCTCATTGCTCCTGCTGACCAATTTTCCCTGACACAAGTGTTCAGTACTTCTCAGTTACATATTGAAGGGTGAATGCAAAGAGACAATGACAGTGCAAAACTCCCCCGACTTGCAGTTCTGCTCTTCTTCTCAAGGGAATTTGTCAAGGACAGATATTTCTAAGCTAAGGTTCTTTTGATATTTTTCTTTAAGAGAATGCCTGAAATAACCAGTGACAGCTGACTCTTTTTCAGAAGAGTAGGTGAATGTTCTTGCTCACATCTGAACTTACTGAAGTTCTAAGCTGAACTTACTAAAAAGCAAGTGAACTTCTGAACAGAAAAACCCACACCCTATCCCGCTTTGCAGAAAGCTATTTTCTAGAAACTTCTTTGTCCTTCTCCCACATATGTACAGTTTCATGCTGTCTAAATCAGCTTGTCAATAAATATGTACCACTGGTTTGGTTTTTTAAGCTTTTCCAATTGTTTTTCAGAAACAAGATGCATTTGAGGACATTCATTGCAAAAGTAACAGTGGCTGTAATAAAAAGGAATTATGATTAAAAAGGCAAGAGAGAAAGACATGTAAAATTAGTTTTGTAGTTTGGTCAGTGGAACTAGTTGGGGAAATTAAATCAGAAAATCAATTAGTCTGAAAACAAGGGAACAAATTAAATATTTGCATCCACCAAAGATGTCACTTACTATATTTCATCTCCTTGTTCTGGGGGAAGGAGCATCCAATGAGAAGTCATGGAAACAAAAGATTGGTATGCACTGGTCATAGAGTTAATGTAGTGGTGTGATTTTTGTAGCTTGAAATGTGTCTCAGAAACTGAGTAATGACTGCAATGTATAACAAAGAGGGAAGAGGAGTTGAGAATGTCCATGGGAGGTGCATTTTTTCCATGATGATGCCCCAGCCTAATAGCTGTATAAAAACTAATAATGCTCTTTATGTGTACACACAGTGTACATTTGTGCTGAGAATCTGTTTATCACACTGTGCAGAAATGCAAAAAATGTGCAAAGCTTTTGTGACCTCTCTCAGATTTTCCTGATACCTTGTATTTCATGAAAGAAAGGCTGGGACTGAGTATACATTATATCTTTGAATGAAATCAATTCTTCTAACTGCAGGTACAGGACAGTCAATACCATGGAACAGAGCACTTTTAAGCTGGTTTGGCTTCAGCTGAATCTTAGAAATAGTCAGTTCTGTGTTTTCCATAGCTGAATTATTTCTTTTATATGGTTTCCTGTTTAAGTGAAATGAAGCAAGAGAAACAAAAAGGCTGAAAAATGAGCTGGAGCAGTGAAGCAGCACAGCTTTTCACAAATGGCTCCTCACTGTTCTTGCATGTATTATTACAACACTACAGCAGTGCATAATATTTCCTCAAACCAGTACTTGGAAAACGTGGAGCTTAGTTTGGTTTCCAGAGCTGATCAACTCCAGTGACCTCGTGGTTGGTGAAGTCTGTGCCCTTTTTTCAGGACGTGGGTAAACAGTGACCGGGTGACATTTCCCTTCTTGTGTTTACATGTATAATTCACCTACACTCTTCTGTAACAAGCAAGTCACACCCAGTGCCACATCTGTCACTGTCACCCAAGAGGAGCTGCTGTCATTCTGCAGTGAGAGCAGGTTCCTTGTCCTGCAACAGAAGCAGCTTGTAGTTTCAACAACTGCACTTCCAGACGTGCCAAGCTGGAGTACTCCAGGTTATCTGCTTTTTTTCAGTTTAAAACAAATAAAGGAAGGTGTTTCGTAATCTGAAATGCAAATGTTATTCAAAATTATTAAAATTAATTTAAAATTTTAAAACTAAGATTATATTTATATATCCTTGGTAGAAAGCCTTGGTGTGGATGATTCTGCTAATGTCTCCTGTTTTATCCTATGTCAGAAATGGTTTAGAGCTGATAGTGTTTTGATAGGCATGTAAAAGACAGTTGGTTATACCCAAACTGTTACCTGGGTAAACCTCAGAGTCCAATTTAAACAAGAAGAGAAATCCACAGTCATAAGGCTGCAAAACCAGACAAGCACATATTTTGAAAGTGACGTTATTTTAGTGGCTTGTCCCAAATGTCATCTGTTGTTGTGCCTCTGAATAAAAAGATTCTGTGGCACAAAGCAAAACTTTCCTTCTTTTGGGCTCTTTCATCTTCTCTGTTTTGAAGCCCTGTTTTATCATTTGTTTCTTTAGATGGCTTGTCCTTACTTTTGTCCTGTATGTAACAATTCTTTTTTTCCCATGGAAAATAGTCTGTTTAGGAGTGAAGTAGAAGTGTGCCCACGTTTCAAAATGAGATGCTCTTCTAGATTTCTCAAGCATAACAAGGCAATCAACAACTGCAGACAGTGCATGTCTTTCACACTGGTTGCTGTAGTTGATCCTACTTTTTTAGCAGTGGACTGCAGATACTGCTGCATTCCTCTCTTTTTGGAAAAATAATGTAAACACTGTTCTGTGTTTGCCTATTTCTTTATGTTAATTTTTGAGCAAAATGTGATTGTCTAATGAAAACCACCCAGTAAGTAGTTAAAGAAAAAATGCTTTGGAATGTTTCAGAGCTGTTCACTTCTTTACTTTCTTTTTTTCAGAATCTATAGGTATCTTCTGTTTAGCATGAGAGTGGAGGGATAAAGGAAAAACATAAATGCCACATTAATATGTGACATTTTGGCGGGTGGATAACTTGATGGCATTTGGAAATTCTTTTTTTATTGCAAGAACCCTACTACCAAAAACTACATGAAGGTTGTAATTCCTCATAGTATAAATTCTTTAGTTATTATTTAACAGGGAGAAATAAGGTAAATATCAGGATCTACCATTTTAATTAAGATAGGTGAGGAGTTAAGTATGTTTATTTGTTGATTTTTAGTCTTCAAAGCACTCAAGATATAAAGGCATATTGATCCATACACCAAACTGATTCACAGCCACTAATTTCTTTACAGTTGGCCCTTCAAAACTGAGGGTACCAAATTTTGTCTGCTTTTGAAGACTTTACCATGGTCAGTGTACTGTCAATAGCTGGGTTTCAGTACAGCACCCTAACCCTGATGTGAAACTGTTGAGTCTTTGAGTATTGAATTTGTTCTATAGGAAATATTTTATCTATTCTGTTTAATAATGTTGGGCCAATTTATTGAGACCAGGACTGACAAACTTCTAAATAGGTTTAATTGCTTACTTTATTGCACAGAGCAATAAATACAAAATATAATACACTCCCATTTCTGGTGGACAGTTGCTTATTAATTCTCAGTCAGAGAATATTTCACCATAACCTTTGGGGAACCTGCAGTAAAAAAGATACAGTGGTAGAAAAGAATCTGGAGTATTTTCAGATTTTAATGAAGTAAAAGAATTGATTAACTCTTTCAGTTCTGATCTAACATAGGATTCAAATTACTGAAAAAGAAATATTGGCCAATTATAGAAGTGTTAGTAATGTTATTGACAATGCTCTTTGCCAGTTGGTTTTGTTTGAACATACTAGTGCTTTGTTCTGTTGCAATGAGCACATTTTGGTTCACTTCTAATTTTGGCTTTGTGTATTGATTAAGTACTGTAACCCCAGAATAACTAATGTATGTTCTGGGCTTATGAATACTGCAAATATGCAAATGACTTGTAATGAACTGAAGTGCTCGTTTCTGTTCTCATATAACTATAAATTCTCCCTATTACAGAGCTCTTTCCTAACCCATTCCTGCTAAACAAGAGTTGTTGAATCATCCTTCAGCATTATTTTAGTCAAGCTTTCTTCAGTCATGCAAATAAAATGCTGGAGAACAACTCTGCCAGTGAATTTGTCTGTCACTGTAGTATTTAGTAATGGCCAAAAAAATGTGCTGTTACCCAAAGTGGGCAGACAAGTGAGATTCAGTGAATGCTATCTGAACTTTTGCAGTTGAACTTCTTAGAAGAGCTCTCAAAAAATGTCAGTCTCTTATGCCTTGAGATAATATTCATCAGGTAATAAATAATTAAATAAATAAAATTCATCAGGTAACCTTTGTTTCCATGCTTTCCAAAACTCTTCTGAGCTGCGAATTGGCAGAGTCTGGTCAGTAAAGCAGAGTGTTTCTGCCTTTTGGAAATACTTCTGTGATTGCTGTGATTTTTTTCTTCTTTTTTTTTAATTATCTTTTTCTGCATTCATGCCTCCAATTTTAGTTCCTATTACCTTATTTTGCCTGGATCAGCTTCCATTAGTAAAAATACAAACCACTGCCAACTTTATCTCTTTACCAGACACTCTGGTTTATTTTCTTTCCAAGTATTTTTACTTATTGGCATTATTTATACACCTGGAAATTTTCTTTGTGGCCTAGCAACCTGCTGATGTGCTTTCACTGGCTCTCTGTTCTGCTCTGTTGGTGAATCAGGTTATTTTGCTGGTGCTTTTTAGTTTGAAGGCACCCAGAGGTGCTGCTGAGGGAAGCAGCACCTTTGGGTGATCCTGTTGTTGTGACCTGACAACTGTCACCAGAACTCCTGGACACAGTGGTGAAGGGGGGTGGCTTCTCCCTGTGTGTCACCTGTTGTATTTCACTGCAGAACCAAAAGTAAATGTGTCACTCATTTCTACCTCTGCCAGAAAGGCAGTTAATGAGAGCTTGTGTTTTGTGTGGCCAATTGAACTTGGGCACTGAAAACCATTGGGGTTTTCTTCGCTCTCTTGTTTTCCTATTAACTCTACTTTGCCTGCAGCTATTTTGTTTCAAGCTATTAGAGGTGTCTACTTCAAGGCAAACTGGGCTGTTACATATTCAGTAGTGTTCAAAGCAAAGGATCAGGTGCTGTATAAAGAGATGAATATAACATTGTCAAGGAACAAAAGTCAGCAGCAGTGGCCTCTTAGGAAACTTGGAAGTTTGGAAAGGAGGTGTCTGCAGTTACATGTGGAATATGTGAAATTGGAAATGGGCCTCTGGTAAACCAGTCACTCAAATGATCATGCTGTAAAATGTTTATAATCTTTGAAGCAAACTACCTTAGTACTGCTTTATTGCTGGTTTTGTGAGTATTGTGACAGCAGTTATTAGTTACAGCACAGAAAAGTGTCATAGCTCTCTAACCTGAAGCAGAGCTGGCTTTCTCATTATTCAAATGTGGCCAGTTATTGCCATGATATATTCATGGTAGGAGAAGGGCAGAAACAAAAGATCACCTGTTTCTAATTTGGTTATTTCGGGTTTTAATGTGTTTCTTTTTATTCCAGTCATGGTAAGTATCCTTGTATCAAACAGTGAAAGTGTCAGAGCAGGTGGAGCAGAAATTATGACAGAGGGAAACTGATTTCTCCAGTTGCCTTGAAACGGGAGCTGGGGGAATGACAGGCTTTGAAATGAGGAGCGTATCTGTAGTGCCTGACTTGAATTGTTCTAAACAAGGTATTGAGCAGAACTCTCTGGGGTAAAAGCTGATAATTTGAAAATGTCTCAGGGTGGGTTTTCTTAATCTCCTGCAGTTGGAATTACTCACTGATCATTAACTGTGCATGGACCTGTTTTGTCTTTGAGATTAATAATTTTTCTGATCTTCCCAACCCTTTACATTCAAAACATTTGTTTTGCAGAGTTCCAAAAGAAAACTTAACTTTGAATGTCGCTAGTTCCTGGTTGTATTTTCAGGTTCATCTTTTTTTTATATAAAAGGGATAAATAGACTAAAAGATATCTGATAGCACTCACTTTTTAGAACACATTTCTTCTAAAATCTAAAGATACAAACTTCAGAACTATGTCCTAGTTAAGCTGACAAGTCTTAGCATGCATATACCAACTTGCATATGTATCTTTGGGGAACTGTACAGGCCTCAGTTAAATTCTGCTAAGTAGATGTTTTTGAAGATGTCAGCCTTATTTATGCACCCTTTACATAATCCTCATGAAGCACAACTGACTTGCAAGTGAATACTGTTCTCTGTTTTGATTTCAGAGTGTCAATAGTATACCATGTCCTGTGACTGCAGTCAGAACTTTAACCTCCTTGGAAGTTAAACAAGCAGAAAGGCCTTCAAGCAGAAGCAGGGATCCTCCCAGGGATGAAGAAAAGGAGAAGAAAAGGAAAAAACACAAGAAAAGATCTCGGTCAAGATCTCGGTCACCATTCAAGTATCATTCGTCATCTAAGTCCAGATCTAGATCACACTCAAAAGCAAAGCACTCACTTCCCACTGCCTATAGAACTGTCAGGCATTCAAGGTGGGTTTGGAGGCCAAACATGTTCTTTATGTTCAAACATACTGTTTATGTTCTTTATGTTTGGCTATATATCTCTTTAAAACTTGCGGCTCTCAATTGGCTGACAGTCTTTTTTGCTATATATCTCTTTAAAATATCCTTGCACTTCTTCCATTGCATAAGTATGAGTACAGTCAACCTGAAGATAAGAAATAAATATCATAAACTGTGGCAGGTCTTTGAAAATGTTTTTAGTGAAATAATCATTAATTTCTAATTGCATGGTGCGAACTTGTACAATAAATGCTTCTTCACTCTAGTCTCTAAAATACCTGGTGATAATATGTAGGGATGAGAGGATAGCAAGAAGAGAACTTGGCTAATTTGTGGCTGTTGGTGGAGCAAAATAACTAGACAATATTAAGATAGGGAATAGAGAACTGAGTGGTTGAACATCAAAGCTCAGAAGGAAACAAAGCAGTTGGGTGGCATGTGAAAAAAATGATGGATGAATTGCAGGAGAAATATGACAGGAATTCAAGAAGGGTGAAAACAGAATTGATGAGGGAGAGACCACAAGAATGTAACCCAGTTAACTCTGTATTTAACCATTAACGAGATTAAATACACTATATTGATTATCCAGCTATAAAATTATATGCATTGTATTACATTGATACTGTTAATTGCATCGAAGCTATTTGGGTTCAGTCACCTTGGAAGTTTGCTGTCTGTAAAATTTGTCACATCTGAATGCCCTGCCACAGCACAGTCACTGTGGTCAGTAGGAAGGGCTTATTCTGGAGGTTCTGGATCAGGCTATAGAACAGTGTGTAAGTAACTTGGAGCTGAAGGGAGCTGTGCCACTAAATACTGCCCCAGCTGTATGTGAATGTGATGCATGTGGAATCATACACTGCTTTCCTTTGTGGCCCTGCCTCTGGCACACACTTCTTCCTGAAAAACAGCTTCCAACCCCCAATGGCAGGGTGCCAGAATTTCTCATCTTATGTTTTCCTTGTGCTTTCCTTGTTTGTTTAACTGCGCTAACAGGAGTAAGTATTGCCACACTGCAACCTTTTGGTTTGTACTAGATCTTGTTGCCACAAAAGGTGGCTGGACTGAAGGAAAACTTTTCCATTAACTAATGCAGCAGTTGTCATTACAGACAATACCAAAAAAATAATTTCTGTTGGGAGTGAAAAATAGTGGGTAACTTCATCTTAAAATGTCTTGGATGGGCAGGAAATTTTTATGCAGCTGACAGGTCTTGGAGACGTAATACCCCATGTTGGTATAAAATAGGCATTTGAAAGGTGTTATACTTGCACTTGGTAACAGCACAATTCCACTGAGGTAGAAGTAATGAAATGAGTAACAAAAAGCAAACTTTTGAGTGTTTCTTCTGTGCTCAGGTCACGATCCAGGTCGCCCAGGAGAAGGGCTCACAGCCCGGAGAGGCGGCGGGATGAGAGGAGCGTTCCCACGGCCTATCGGATCAGCAACAGTCCTGGCAACAGCAGGAAAAGGCCCCGCTCCAAGTGAGTGTGCCCAGGCCTGGGGAGGGCTGGGACCTGGCAGACTTAATTATTACCTGATGTGCTGTAGGTTCCCTGGCTGGAACTTACCTTTCTCTGTTCTGGGGCTTCAGTTTGATAGGAAAAAATTTCTGTGCTATATAGAATTATACAGAAACTATATAGAAAATATAGAAACACTTGTTCTTCTTCCCTGTTCTTGCATGTGTTTGAACACCAAATGTACAGCCACACTGGTGATTGTTGATACACTGCTGCCTCCTGGCCATGAGGGTTCAGGTTCTACTTGGAATGTCATGTTTCCCTCTCTTTGGATCATCTCCTCGTGCTGTGCTCGTGCAAGCTGTGTGACCTGCACAAGCCACAGTGCAAGTGTGATGTCAGCTTTCTTGACATCACATCATATCTGCACAAGCAAGGGCAACTCCAGTTTAGCAAACAGTTTAATTTACATTTTGCATTTATTTTACTGACAGAGTGGAATGTGAAGTATGAATCAAGGTACCTTTTTTGAGAGCACATTGCATGTAGTCCGTTTTAACCTATTATTACCAAAAAGGCATTTAGTCTTTAAATTGTTTCTGTATATCTCTTGTGGATTAAGAAGCAAGGAGATCACTTTCAGCTTTATTAAAAAATTCCTATTGTTTCTTAAGATAACTTTCCATCTCTTGACAGCCTCTAATTAGTTGATGTGTGGTAGGTACAATTGAAAACTTCATGAGTATACTTCAGTGATCCAGTTTTTAACACCCATCAATTGAAGACAACAGAGGCTCCTGTGGAATTCAGCATGCAAACTTCATTAAGCAGAAAGGATATGGAAGCTTAAAATAATGTTTCTTTTCCTATAAACACACACAGGAATTATTTTCACAGCCCTGTTTTTAGTGCAGTGTTGGTGTGTCTCCTGCTTGACCATTCAGCATTTTAAATCATAAGTTATTTTTAGAGTTATGTCACTCCAAGTTGTAAAAGAAAGGAAGAAATAATGTGATGCTAAAAAGATGGGTTAAAGTTTTACAGTGTTTTAAGATGTTCTAGAAGCTTTAACACTGTTTCTTGGAATAGACTTCTAGCAGTACATACAGAGAGATGCCTACAATGAGGCATTGCATAACTAATTAAGACATTTCTCTAGTTATTCTAATTATAGTAATATCAATACTGGTATGTAAATCATACAGACGTAAGTTCATAAGCAGGTAAAAAATTTGGTAGTTCTGTCTTTAATATATTACTAATTGAATTATCTTCAAGCTTAATATTACCTGTGAGTACCTCTGGTCCTTTTCTGTCAATAGTGAACACATCAGGTGCCCGTAGGTCCTTTGTTTTGGCTCTTGTAGTGACAAATATTTGTGTATCTAATTTCCAAGTTGCAAACAGTCTGCATCTAATGCTTGTTGTCAGGTCCAGGTTGGTTTGAGTGCAATACAGCAGCTTGTTGATAATTCTGAGCCTGTGGTTTGTTGCATTGCAGGTTGGATCACAAGGAAATGAGTAATTTCTTTTCAAAACCAAACAAACCATGGATTTGGCTGGTACATGTTTTACATAGCTATGGCTCCATGATTGAGCTAGGAAAATTGTAAGGGATGTAAGCTCTTGTATTTCTCATTACATTTTAAGTGTCTGATGTTGTTGGGGAAGAAATTTCCCTCTAACCAAGTAATTCTGTGAAGCTCCATGAAAGGCTTTTTGTTGTCATCCTCCAAATTGTCCAACAGTGGTCTGTGTACCCATGAAGCAGCATTCCAAGTGAGAACCTCAGGAGCTAGTAGTTGCCTAATGTAATATGTTAAAAAGAGCTTCTGAGAAAGTATTTTGCACAACTATAGAAGTGCAGCACTGGGGGAAGACTAATGCTTGCTGAATGCAGGAGAATATCCTGAGGAAGAGGGCTATGTCATCTTTCAGAAGTGTGAAAAATATCTTCAGCTGAGTCACTGTGATACTGCCTTAAATATCCCTCAATGAAATGTGTTCTTCTCACAGAAGTCCCCATGAAAAGAAGAAGAAGAGGCGGTCTAGATCACGTACCAAATCCAGAGCTAGATCTCCCTCACCATCCATGTCACCAGGCAAACCATCTACACACAAAAATTCTGTACATTCAACTAGTGTCTCTCCTGTGGAGAGTAGGGAATCCAGCCAGGAACGCTCCAGGTACTGTGCTCTGTTACTGCAGCACTGCAGTGCTGGTGTCTCTGTGAGTGTGTCCTTTGACCAGACTTGGTGAGGAGCTCTGGGTGTGTGCAGTGTGTGCATATCAAAAGTAGAAGCCCCTGGGATCTCTGTTGCCTAATAGAGTAAACATCTCTACATGCTCTTACAGTAAAACTGGTGCAGAAAATGCTGCAGCCTAATTCCGAGTTAGAAGTTGGAAACTTGCACTAAACGGGATAACTCTTTGAAGTAGAACTTAAATAGAGTGGTTTGAATTGTAATGCGTGCTCAAGATTCATAATTAAATTATTTCTACAGAATATAGAACAGTCCTGTAAAAAAATTCCCAGGCTGCTCTTCAGATGTGCCTGATCAGTTGTAGGAGTGACTCTTCTGACTCGGACTTATTGCATAAACTTGAATGAGAGAACTGTTGACTTAACATGTGAGAGAGATGTACAATAAAACCCAAAATTGTGGTGGTGAGTGAAATGCATTTTTAAAACACTTACTCTAAATTTCTAATTCTATTTTTACTTTTTTAGGGGAGTTTCTCAGGAAAAAGATGGCCAAATCTCTTCAGCAATTGTGTCTTCAGTGCAGAGTAAAATCACTCAGGTACAAATAGATAAATTCAGAATAATGTCACTGTCATATGTGAAAATGCCTCTGCTGTGTAAACTTTTGGTTCAGATTTACAAAGCAAGCAAAAAATGCTTTCTGTTATGGAGTAATTGTGACATTCACCTCTTACCATCTCTTTTTGCTTTTACTTTTCATTTTTCCTTTTTTAAACCTTCAGTGGTTAGTTGTGTGTTCATTACAGGAGGTTTTTTGAAGATATTTTTCCATTTCAGTTGATGCAATTTCTGTGTTTTGTTGTGTAGAAACTGCTCTAAATATTTATGCAGAGCACTTTGTGGCATTGTGGTGAATCCCAACTTCAGTTGCTGTCACAGGAGCTTTCTCCAAATTACTTCTTAGGTTTTCAGTGTGACTGGTACATGAACTACCCCTTTCATGCAGGTTTTTCCAATCCCATGATTTAGCTCAGACACCACTGATCATTTCCCTTCTGTTTTCTACAGGATCTTATGGCCAAAGTGAGAGCAATGCTTGCAGCTTCCAAAAACATCCAAACTAGTGCCTCCTGAGACCTGTTGAACTGATCATCAAGAAATTATGTGAAAGAGAACAACTGAAAAGAAAAAACTGCCTCATCTCAATTGTACAGCTGAGCTTGGCTCACTTGGTTCACAACTTGTCTGATTTACCAGAACTCGAGGAGCTAAAACCTATCTTTCTGTACAGAAGCATCTCCTTGAAATTTCATTGAATTTTTTCAGGCAGAATATCTTTGGGGAGTTTTTGGTTTTTGTAAATTGATTTTTTTGACTAATTCTTCAGTAACATTTTATGATCAGCAGTCTATATGTGTATATTTGTAAATACTATGTTTCTGTGAAAAGTATTACACAATAATAAAGAAGGAAACATCTTTCATTAGCTAGAGTTTTTTTGGAGTCCTTAATTGCTTGCTGTCGGGTTTTGTTACAAATTAATTTGCTTTTCCTTTAGTAGGTTCTGCTTTTTAAAATGAAAACTGTCTAACCTGCCTGACCATCTTAAGCTCAGAAGATTTTGTCTTCATTCATGCACAGGATGATCTCAGAAGAATGTTTGCTTCCTTGGGTGTTAGTAGTGGACAGTTTTTGAACAAGGCATGTGATTTTTTTCTGTCCATGATTTAAAGATCTCTGAGCCTCCATCTGAGGAGCTGACCCTTTGAAGTCAATAACTAATGGTCAGCAGTAGCCCCATTGTCTTAATGTGCCTTGTTCTCTCTACTTTGCTACAGAAAAGGTTATTTTTGGTCACTCAGCCAGCATCCTCTACAGAAATTCAGCATTTTTCTGATTTAACACCTTGAAAAAGATATTCACTAATTTGTGTTTTACTGACACAGACCAATTAACTCTTCAGAAAGCTTGTGGCCTCAGTAAAATGGCATGTTTGTTTATTTTGTACCCTTGTTGTATGCTGAGGCTGTTTAATTTTTTAACTTAAATGTTCATAAAATGAGTACAAAAAGATGTGTGGATTTTTACCCAAGCCTGCTTTAACAGGGAAGGGTTTTTTGTAATAGTTGGTGTATTCAAAAGGTGCCCTTATTGTGGGATTCTGTAAAGAGTGGGATCAGGGCTTTTACTGATCCCTGAAAAAGTCTGAGATCTGCAATCAGAAAGATTGTGGTTTCAGTGACTCATGGTCCTAATTTTCTCAAATTTCATGAACAGTAGGTGGGGGTTGGAGACAGAGAAATTAATGTAAAGTTCACACTTACTCATGCAGGAGTTCATAAGTTATCTACATAGAACAACACAGATTAATAACCCCAATGCAAAAATCTTGTTCAGAGCGAGGGGAAAGAAAGTGTTGATATAATTTAGCTGCAAGTAGCACGATGGTTAAAATGGTCATTGGCATGCTACTTGCTCACTTGGAATGCAAGCACAGTATTTAAGCCATTGGAGGCATTAATCAATCAGATTTCTTTTCAGTTTTTGGTCAGTAATTAGAGTTTACAGTACAAACAGTTTAAAATGCTGTGTGTGCTGCAGAGAAATTTCATCGTGCACGGAAGTTGTGGTGAAGCAGAGCCACCTAAATGGCAATGCAGAATCATGTTATCCACCATTTACCTGATTATTCCAAAGTTATTTGTAATGCTTTGACTAGGACAAAAACAACTTTCAACCAGTACTAGAGAGGCACCATTTCCTCTGCACACATTGATGAAACAGTATTAGTAGAGATAGAAAAAAGGACATAAAGTAGATTTCGTAGGCAGCTGTTGTAGATTGTTGTCCACCGTTGAATTTACAGCAGCTATATTTTTCCCTCTTAAATGGAGTTTAAAGTCTCACCATGGTTAAATAATTGGCAGCTTGGATGCCAGTTGTTTGTCAAGCAATAGGAAAAAAGCCCAGCTCTTTGATAAAATAGACTGGGCAGCTCGTTTTGCTGCTGCTTTGCAGATTTATTCTCTTTGGGGAGGTTGTTGCTTTAATGACTTCTTAAAATATTTTCTCTCCCTTTGAGCAAGTCTTTTTCTCTCTTTTCTTCTTCCTTACTCCCTTTGTAGTGAGATGGACCATTTAGCTATGGGAAAATTTAGATTAAACTGCATTTTTATACAGTCTTCATTGTTTACCAAGGTTTGTTTGCATTCGGCACTCTCTCATGGGGAGTTGTATTCTCTGGAATTTACAAAGTAGTGGTGGTTTTATTATGTTATTTTTTCTTTTTCCAACCAGAATGGATGTTTTTACCATACTAAGGGGGCATAACCTGCTTTACCAAAATAATTCCTTTGTGTGATTTCACATTTTAAAGACGATGCTGCTTTTTTTGGTCACTCTTCAGAGGCACTGGCTGTGTTGTACCTGCTTGTAAATCCAGCACAGAGCTTGGGATACAGTGAGTGCAATTCTTGGGATACCAGGAGAACGTGTGACCAGTATCAGGAAAAGTGGCCTAAAAACTTCAAACTGGGAAATTTTCAAATTTCTATTTTCCAGGTATGGATTTGCAGCCCAACCCCTGGACATCTTGGTGTAGCTGGTTACAGGACCCTGTAGGTGAGTGTTGGGTGCTCATACACATCTGTGCTCCAATCCCTGTTACCAGTTTCCTTCAGAGCCTGTTTCTCAGTACACAATTCCAATTCCTCAGCTTTTCTCCATGTGCCCATCCACACAATCTTCATAGTTCAAGAGGTGAATTCATAACAACTTTATTATTAAAGATGCTCTAATTTGAATTAGTTAGATGTGTTTGACAGCTTCCTTGTCTCTTCAGTCAGCTGGTGGGTAACCTCTTAGGAATAAAGAAGTTAAAATCACTTGGCCATCTCTATATACTTTTTGGTTTTCTACAGAGATTTGGCTCCCTGTTAGTGGTTTGGCTTTCAACAATTTGGCTCTGTTGACATCTATGATCTCTTGGCATTGCTCATGAGTTCACATCTATTGTCACTTGTAACTCTTTGTATCACAACATTTTGTTTGACCAGTATTTTTGGAGCATACACATTCTCACTTGTGAACTTCATGCATTAAAGACAATCAGAGTTATATTCTTCATTTTTCAATGGGACAAAAAAAGATAGCGTTTAGAATTAATGTTTTTTTGGATTTAAGGCAATGACTGTTATCTTTTGTGAAGATATTTGGTTGGGAAATCCTTTTTAATTAAATTTCTACTTAATTCAATTGCATTTATCATCTATTCCTCTTCTCTCATCCCTACCCAGCAAGTAATTATATGAAGCAAAGAAGTAAAAGACCTGTGGATTGAGGTTAGTAAACTGCTAAAGCATCTTCTTTACTAATTTTCCTTTTGCTTCATGATCTGAAAGCATGAAATACAGCATTGAACTGATCTAACATTGTTAATTTTAAGATGAAAATAACTTGGCTATAGCATCATGAAAATTTGTTTGGTTATCTGATAAATGCAGCTCTTAAAAGTTGAAAGCTCAGTGTTTTCTTTTTTTTTCCCAGTTGTGATTAAATACAAACATGTTCTGAATATCTTGTTTTGCTTTTAGACAGATCCTTCCAGCACCTAAAATGTAGTTCTCTGAAGCATTACATAAAAAAAGGAAAGGCTTTATTGGAGCATTTGGTTGGAAAGTAAAACCTGCCTGCACACTTAATGAGGTTTCAGTCTTTCTGGTGGCAGCTGGTGTGGTGTTGCTGTTGTTACTCTGCTTGAACCATCGAAGGATTCTTGATAAATCTTGATGCAAAGCATGCCTCTGCTTTTTGCCTTAATTTTCCCTGTTCTGGATTACACAGGAGGTGAATATACCCCTACTGCATTTTGTGTCATCCTAAAGCCAGTCGTGCCTGTTTGTAACAAATCCACTTTTACCTTTCAGTGAACTTGAGACTTCCGCGGTATTAATTTAATATCTTTAATTTGAATGAAGATGATAATCTCTTGGCAACAATTAATCCTGAGCATGTAGCATGACAAACATTATGAAAAGCTCTGCCAGACCATTTTAAAAGTGATGGTGATAATCTGCCATCTCTGGATGGCTGCCACGCTCTCCTCGGGAGACGTGCTAGGACTTGTTTTTTGTGGTAAGGACAAAATGGCTCCACATGCGATGGGTACGTGCTGACAAACTCCTTTTTCTCTTCAGGCTGGGTATTAAACTGATGGTCTCATCACAGGGAGTGTGATGATATTCTTGTTGATATTTGACAGTGTTATAGATACAGCTGCCTGCTTGGGGAAGAGAAATCCCAGTGTGCAAGGCTGGAGGAGGGCAGGTGCTGACTTTCCCAGACAGCACAGAGTGGCAGTGAAACTGGGGGTCTCAGGGGTTTTTTTTTGTCCTGTTCCCTGTAAAATAAATTCTAAGGATGTATTCCTCCAGGGAGAATTCCCATACATGCTCATATTTCCTCTATTAAAAAGTAGGAGGATTTGGGGTTTCTCATTAAAATGCGGTCCAAAGATGTGAATCTGCAACATTCTTTATTAGGATATGGCAGCTGTGGTGATTGTGGCACTCTGTTAAATCACTGCTCTGGCTTGTTATAACAGCTTTATTCCTCCAGAAATGCTAAAGCTTGAAAAAAAATACCCTTAGCTGATCAAGAAACAGGTCAGAGGGTTTGGTATAACAAGGAAGGAAACAAAATCCATAATCTTAGATCTTCCTTTCTGAAACTCTCATAGTCTAATTCATTCCAAAGAAAAATATCTTTTCATCAGTCCTTATGAAATGAGAGTGTTTTTCCACCTTGAGTAGGGTAAGTGAGGGGTGGTATTTCAGCCTTAAGCTATTGAGGCATTCAAAGTACACTTCCACAGGACTTTGAGTGTCCTAGCTTATGCACAGTGAAGGTTATAAATCACCGAGTGAAATGATTAAAAGATTTTTATCAAAATCATAAATTGCTTTTAAAAAGTGGTGGGATGGGTGAAGCCTGTGTTACAGTGGCATTATTGCAGTCGTTTCTCAGTAAGCTCTCTGTGCTGCAAAAGAAGTTATGACCTTGACCTTACCTAGAAACCTGCTGCCAATGGACACTCAACACAGTGAAAAGACACTTCTTCCAGAGGTATATTTGTTGCTGGAAACCTCTTATTGCCTTGGATTCTTATGGTAAACTGTGTGGGATTTAAGTGTAATGGTGTAATAATGACAGACAAAGGAATAAAGGTTTTTTAGATGCCCCAATCCATTGTTTTATATTCCCAGAACAAAACACTTAATGCATTTGCATAATAAGAAGCCACCAGTTTACTCAGTTGAATCATGAATTGTGAAAGCCTGTGAGTTTGTAAGTTAATAGTTTTCTGGGAATTGCCATTGCAGAGAATAGATGATCATTATCCTTTTGTGTCCCTTATCTGTTTGGGCTCACTCTGTCCCTGTGAGTTTGCTGCTGTTTATCAGTGGGGAGATGTTTCCAGCTCATTTGTGCTCACTCTGCCAGGGCCCTGAATGCAGTTAAGAGACCTTAATGGTCCTGAGCAGCTCCTGTGGGACCTTCACCCACTGACCCCAGCTGCTGGGCCTGGGCCTGGGACTATTTCCTTTGTGGTTCCTGTTTGCAGACACCCCAAGAACTGCCCCTCCTAATCAGGGTGGAAATGACTGAATTTGCCTCTGTTTGCATGTTGCAGGTGACAGGTCCCCTGTGTCTCTGGACTAACTTTGCAGAGGTATTATAAGCCCAAAGGTGAATGCTCTCTGTCTCACCACAACAGGCAATAGAAATTGTCTGGAAAAAAAGACAGTAAACTAAAGCAGCTTTTGTTGAACTCCTTCCCCTTCATAAAATATACATCTAAAATATGATAATATCCTATGTAATCTGGGAAGTCTCTTAGCTGAACACTGGCAGCTTCGTGATCCAATTAAAACACTCCCTGAACACATCCCATTGCCAAAAACCTCTAATGCTTTAAACCTTTGTGCATCACGTAACAATTTGTCTTCAGTTGCATCTTCTGTTTGTACTTCTTGAATGGCTATAAGCTTGCCTGATGTTTTTTAATCAGGAAATGGTATAAATTGACAGCCTCAAGCTGTCATTGCACACAGAAACAGTGAGACGTGGGTCTATTAATTCTGCAGAAGGAGCACGTTAAATCCCCGCTGTTCGTAATCCCCCGTTGGAACCAATATTGGCTAATGACTTTAATGGGATCGCACTTGGCAAAAATTAAACACATCTTTCATCCTTTCCTAAAGCTATTTCTGTTTTAAAGCATTGTAGGTGAGTAGGCAAAGTGGACAAAGAGTGATATTATATGTTGAATTTCAGAGAATACTGCAAAAATGAGTGAGCTGTGCTGGCAGATCTGATGGCATTTGCCCAGTGCTTCTTCACTGGCAAAGAGACATTCACTCAGTTCTGACAACCTAATGGTTTTGATGACATCAGGATAGTTTTTTGAGCTTGGATGCAATAAGTGGTGTTGAAAAGCTGTTGTTCTCATACTGTGACAGGGAGAATTTGCTGGATTTTAAGGCCAGTGCAACTTTGCCAACAAAATGAAGCCTTACATCTTCAGAGGCAGAAGCAATTCTGTGTTTCCTTCCCAGGATAATGACTACTTTACATGGGGCTGTGGATAACAGGCAGTGTGCAATCAGACTTGCTTTACAGGAGTGGTTGAACTACTGGCCTTCAGAGTCATTGAACTTGCTTCCACTTCTGAAAACCTTCCCAGCCCGAGGCAGAGGTTATGATTTAGGCAAGCTGGGGATGTGCTTTCTGTAACATCTAAGTAGGTAGGTCCTTTTCTGTGGAGGGCAAATCGGTTGGATGCCGTTTTGTAAGCAGGGGTTTGGTTTAATTGCCTGTGTCTCTGTTTGAAGCAAGAAGCAGTTTACTCCTGCTACGGATAAGTGGGTGACACCTCACAGAGAGACAGAAATAGAAGCAGCTATTGAGGACCTGCATGGGTGGGAGACCTCTGCTCTCTGGACTGGCTGCTTGCCATGAGGCAGGGGAGTACTTAGATTCCCCAGGTGCCCAGTTCCAATTTGCTCTCTTGCTGCTTCAGTGTGCTGAAATGTCCCTGAAAGTTAGGTTTTATGTCTTGCTAATCTCTCAAGATTTTCTTGGGACAGTGCAGAAGAGCACTAATGTGGTGGTCTTATTCAAGCCACAAGCAAACACAAGATATCAACTATTCTATAAAGAAAGACTATTCTTTGCCCTTATGCTTTAAGAATATGCATACAGTAAATATTATTATTTATCCTTAAAGAACAGTTATGTTGTGGAAAATCTCCTTCCATAAGTGACCTGTCTGCATGAGAAGAGAGAATAGAATATTTTCTAAATATCAATTCTTTCTCATGTGGGAATGAAGAAGGGGAAACAGGATTATGAATCAATGTGTTCACAGATTTGAGAACCAAGCTATAAGAAATTACCAACTTGGTGCTTTACCTCCTTTGCCAGTGGTCTGTAGCTGTACCTGAAGTTAATGTACTTGGCTGCTGTTCCTCATGCTTGGAAGTTACCTCTGCCCCTTTCACCTTGCTGGAGAGCTCAAGAACATCTTGTGAAGTCTGAAAAAAGCAGCAAGTTTGGGCAGCCATCGGTTGATTTGATCTTCTCGGGGAAATACATTCTTGGCCCTTTAAAAGGTTGGTGGCCAAGTGTCTCCCATACAGTCTCTGATCTGTTGTTGTGTTTGTGAGTGAATCTCTGCTGGATGAAAGCAGCCAGTTCCCAGAAGCTTCTAAGTGCTTTTTTTAACTTGTGGTACATGCCTTCTGCTGGAATAGTGACTCACTGATGACTGGTCCAGCTTGTTGCATTTGAAGTAGTACCCCATGATGAATTTTTGTGTTTCTAATGCTGAGCACCTCAAAGCTCAGTCCTAACTCTGAACTTGACAGCCCATTCAAAATGCATCTTTTTCAAGGTCTCTCATCATCTGAACACTGGAACTTTCAAGACCAAAGTTTTACAGCTTTTAGCCCTTTGCTAGTAATGAGTTTTACACCTTAATAAAAGCTTCAGCAAAGTAGGATCTATCTGCAATTTCTGTTAAGTCACTGAAGAGTCTCTGGTTTCATTCAGGCATTGTCAGCAGTACAAAAGCAGCTTCTCAACAGTCTTCTATAAATTAACTGTTACCTTAAGAAACAGCTTCCCATTACTTGTTATATCCTTACTTTTCTACCCCTATCACAAAGTTTGAGTTCAGCCTTGTTCTCTCTGTTATAAAAAGCTTTTGATACACTGTCTGTTGCCTCCACAGAAATTAGCAGTGGGGAGGTTTTGCAGAACCTCCCTGAAAATGCCTGATCTTTGCAGAATGGGCTGTTTCTAAAAAGCCTTCCAAATCCTCCTGTTGTTCCTAGCACAGGGACCGGGGCTCCCTCAGGGCTGGGGAGAAGGGGATGTGGTGTGAAGAGATGCCCTGTACAAGGTCCTACCTCTGTTTGCTGCACTGCTGGAGCACTTCTGCTGCTTCACACTGGCACTGAGCTCTAACATGACTGATGGGACAAATAACTTCAGGACTGCTTTGAGAAAGCAGTGCTGACAACCAAAAGATTCAGGGGGCTTTAATTCTTTTAAGAGAGGAGGGAGAGGTGTGGGTTAAATCTTAAAGTACTTAGGCCTGGTTTGAACCTGTGACTGTAACCACAGCTACCTGGAACCCTGGTTTTATGAAGAGAATGAAACACTGACATTGCAATGTAAAAATGTTCCTTTCAAAAAAGTCAGCAGGCTGTAAATGCAGAGGAAGTGAGTCCCATGAACAGCAAATCAAATTGAGTGGGTTTTATTCTGCCAACTGTTGATGTCCTGAAATAACAAGGAAAAATGCTGTAAACAGTACTGTATTGAAACACTGAATCACCAAATCTAACTTTCCTTTTAATTGGACTGTCTGCAGTGTCTAGAAGTGCCCATGAAAACTCAAAAGGGAGAAAAGGAATATATTAAAGCAGGTAATTTGTAGCATGGTGCCAGTCTGCCCTTTCCATTCTCCCTATCAACAGAAATCATAACAGGCTAATTCCTCACTGTAAAATGTGCTTTGTTATTTTGACATGTGAAGATATTGGCCCCCATGCACAGAGTGGGAAACAGGGAGAGGGGCTGGTGCTATCAGAGAAAATAATCATCTCATTCCCCTGGAGCAGCACCAAAAGTTGTTCTGCAGAAATGCTCAGAGGGCAAAAGCCCTTTGCTGCCACAAAAAAAGCAAAGGGATTTGCCTTTTCTATTTAATATTCTAAGTCATATTGCCTAGAGGTTCAGTAAGAAAACTTGGTGGGAAAGAGGAGCTCCAGATTTCAGAATCTTCTGTTATCTTTTTCCACCCATATTCATAGCAAAAATGCAGGAGCTGTATTGAAGAGGGACACAGGCTCACAGCAGCTACCCAAGGACTGGAGAGTCCTGTGAGTGCTTCCCACTCCTGCAGCTTGTCCTGCCTTATTGGCGTGCAGTAAATTACCAGTAAAGGCACAAAGAAGGATTGTTTGGAGGTGTTCCATTCCTCCCGTGTTGGCCGCTACAAAATTCAGAAGTATTTCAGGTTTTGAGTTCCAGCAAAAAGAAAAATAACAAAGCAATCCTTCCACAACCAAAATAGAACCCGAACACCTGGCAGGACACAGCTCTGCTGTCCCCAAATGCTGCTGGTCAGAGAGATCTGCAAGTGCCTTTAAAAGTCTGTGTTATAGCTTAACTATTAATATGTATTCATTACAGTTTTTGTCTGGGCACAATTTAGCCTAGCATTGTAAATCTTATTAGCTGCTGGCTTTAATTGTCAGGATTTGTACAAAGATGTTGCTATTTCGCTAATTAAAGTCTGTCCAAGTGCACAGCATCAGGCCTTGGGCTCTTCTGCTAATTGCACTGAGCTTTCTACCTGTTAGTTTATTTGGATAAATATTATCAAAAGGCTTTGATAATTAACAACTATTCATGAAACGTGCTTCTCATCTGTCACTACCCTCTCAGACTGTTTCCAGACCAGGAGGCTGAAATGTTATTCCCTATAACAGCATATTAACATGCCAAACAGGGCAACTGAAAGAGAGAAAAATGAAGATTTTGGTGCTCTAGAAGTAAGGCAGAACCTTGGTTTGGTCAGAGCACTGGGTGGGAGCACGTTCAGACCTCAGCTCTCCAATGTCTCCTTACATGATGTTGTACAGATCGCTTCGGTTCTGTGTAAGAAAAATTGAGGTAATTTTAGTTCTTTGCTTTGTTCAGTGGTGTAGAACCATGGGCTTAAGGGCAGTGTGTTGTTTCTGAGACCTTTGAGCATAGCTCAGAGGTGACAAGAAAGAAAAGCTTAAAATGAGCCCAAGAGGGAGAGCAGGGTCTGATGCTTTGGTGTAATGGATGGTTGCAGTTTGCTGCTCTTGACTCTGAGCCCATGTGTTTGTTTTACTGTGCAATGAGGCTAAAATCTTCTTGAGACCACACTGTAATGCAGGTAGCAATCCTACACTGAGGGGTCTGTACCCCTGCTCTGTGAGCACAATGTTCTCTGTGCACAGTGTTTGATAAATGAACTTCCCGTAGTGCACAGATGGACTGAGCCTTCCTCATGCCAGAGATGCTGCGTGAGACTTGTCTAAGTTTTTAAACTTTCCCCCCCCTTCTCTAGAGCTTAGAGCTTACTCAATTTTCAGCTGTATCCTACCATTAAAATTGGCTTTGGAGTTAATTTTAAATAGATTAATTTCCCGACTGTTGAAATCCAAACAGTAAATGCACATAATCTAGTACAGCAGTTTCCTTTGGCTCTGCATCTTAAATACCTTCACATAGATAAGGAAACAGTTTGTACTTTTGTTTAAGAAAACAAGCTCAGTGATGATGTATGAAGAAACTTCTCCTGCCTGGTTCCTTCTGATGTGTGTGCCTTTTCTTCTTTCCAGCAGCCAGAGTGCTGAGGGCTTTCTTGACTGATGGGTTCATTCAGGACGTCTTGGAGGTAGGTAGGGAAGATAACTATTGACTTAACAGATGATGGTGGTTGATGTGAACCAAAAAGATGAATGCATAGCTAAAAATGACATCTCAGATCTTGAAACATGATGCTTTCTGGGCTGTAAATAGTGTCTATTTAATACCAAAAAAAACGTGGAGCTGAACCTTAGTAATCATTCTTTCTTCAGCAGTGATCGGTCTGTGCTGGGATATTTTTATAATCCTAGCCATTGATCTTCTGAAGAGCTGTTGTGTTTGAAATAATTATTTCAAAGAAAGATGGAAGAAAAAGCAAGATCATCTTTGCACAAGAGCTTTTTTCATCACCTAAATATATTCACTGTAGAAACATCTCCCTCAAAAGAGGTGAAGATCACTCCCAGCATCCCGGGCTGCTGTTTTTCTGCTCCATCTGCCAGAAGTTTTGCAGCTGGCACAATTCATTAATTCTGTTCAATCTGTGTTCTCTCAAACCAGCAATGAATTTGATAATCAGCGTGCTGGGTTTTAAACATACAGTTTTCTTTTTACTCTGAGCTGCTCCCTGAGTATTAACGTGCAACACAGCAGCTTTTTCCAGGGCTTTCTCTGGAGAGACACGGCAGCATGTGGATACTGTGATGGAATCTTCATCTCCTTGGTAGGAAGCTGCTTAGTGCTGGTAGTGGAGCCTGTTAACACCCAGAGAGCTGACACTGGGAGGGACTGGCCCTAAGCAGTGATGGAAGGAGATGGTGCTGTGCTTGAGACACTTGTTGAGCAATGAATTTGAGTGGCCCAGCTCAGTTCTTGGCTACTTGCCCTGAATTTTGTTGATCAAACAGCACTAAGAAGGAGCCAGTTCTATCACCTTCTTGAAGGGAAAACCCCACACTTGCCAAGATGGCCCAGGGCATGAGAGCAGACTGGGAGAGAGATTGAGAGGAGGGAAGAATTTGTAACAGGGAACACAACCAGGGGTGCAGGGATGAGGAAAAGTTACAGGGGCAGTGAGAATGATCAGTAACAGGAAAGCCTGAGAAATCCAAAGAGAGAGAAAAGCACATGCCAGGGAAAAGCCTGTGTAAACTTACATAGGTGTAAGTGTGGATAGGTATAAACAGGGAAATACAGGCATTTATGACCACCTCCATAGCACTTTATACCATTGTTACATCCTTCAAAAGCATACTGCCTACCTGTTCTTACTCTTCTGAAAATTACCATTTTCTGGCAAAAGCTCCTTGTACATAATTCATTAAGTACAGGATTCTGTGCTTATTTTAATCGTGCAAATCTTCCTGGAGTACTCCAGGGAGATCCATTTATCGGGTCCAAAGCAAAGCTTTGTTTTTCCCCCTCTCCTCCTTGGCAGAAAGCTCTCAGTAGGTGCTGCTGTTCAGAACCTGATGTGCTCAGGACCCCACATCCCTGTCAGCTTTCCATGAGTGACAAACAGCTGCTGCCTCCATCTCTGCACGTGTGTGATATCAGCAGCTGATTTGGTGACCCCTGTGTCTCCTTTCAATGTGTCTCTGTAGAACTGAGGCAATGCACACAATTTTTCTGGGAGAGATAACAAATGGTTGACTGAATGGAGAAATCCACCCACTCCTCTGACTGCCCTGTGCTAATGTTGCTGTAGCTGCGTGGTGGGTTGACCCTGGCCAGGAGCAGAGTGAATTCTTTCTGTTGCTGGCTCTTGAGCTGTGTGTCGTGTTTCCATTTTAAAATCCCAGATAATTAGTTAAATATAAGGAAACCCTGATTTCTACAAGCTCACTGAATAATTGTTTAATTCCCTCAAAATGAGTTAGATTGGAGCATTTTCTGTTCAGCCTTCACCAATACCCTCTGGAAGTGGTAGAGATCTGTTTTGCTGAAGNGATTGGAGCATTTTCTGTTCAGCCCTCACCAATACCCTCTGGAAGTCTTTTGCTGAAAACAAGGACCTTTGAGACAGGTAAAACATGACCTTTATGCTGTTTTGGTGTGTCCTCTGGCCTCAACACACTGGCAGTATCTGCCCAGGGGAGAAGGGAGCTGGGGATGAAATATAAGAAGTTTTTGATCATATAATTGACTTCTTTTTCCTCCCTTCCCCCCCTCCCCATGCACTGAAACACCTGTAAGAGTGCCTTACCTTCTGCTAAAAATAAATACAGCAGCAGCCTCTAACACCCAATTATCTCAGACTGGCAGGAACAGTTATGATTAAGGTTTAAGGCAGCCTTCAAACAGGCATCTGAAAATATGTCCAAACTGCAAGTGTTGGCAGATGTAGGGAACGTGGATGGCACTCAATGACTGGAGAGATGCATGGGATAATAAAAGAGGTGTTAGTAGATGGGAGACAAAAAACAGGGATGTGGGAAGAGCACAGCCTGGAAAGTAACTGTTGATGGAAGAAGAAAAATGGGAAACTGCTTGAGTGGAGCTGTTTGGAGGAGTGGTCCAAGGCCACCAGCACTTGGGCAGGAGAACTGGCATGGTTGGCTGTGAGAGTGGGTTTGCCTTCTCTTGTGAAGGGAGAGCAGGAAAAGGGCGTTTTATGGAGAAAAAGCAGTTCTCCAAATGTGGTTTTGTTCTTTTCTAGAGCAAAACCAAACCTTTCTTGCAGTCCCTGTGCTGTGCTGCCCTGGCTGTACCAGGGTTGGGTTGGGCTCCCTCCTGGGACAGAGCACTGTGCTGTGCCTGCCAGGCCTGGGTCCCACAGTGAAGCTTGAGCTGCTTGGTGTAATTAATATACATTTGATTAGGGAAGGGCTGGCAGGGTGGTAAAAGTTTTCATCTGACAGGCAATAAACCTACCCTGAGCAGAGCTGAGGCTCCTAAACCTCCATGTCCTCCCTTGCTGCCATGCCTGGCCACAGCAGCCCCCATGGATAGTCTGCCAAAGTACAAATGGTTTGGTTTTGTCAAAAATGCCCCAGGCAGCCCTTGCAGTGCTGCAGCAGAAGTGTCCTTGGGACCTCCACACTGTGTGCTGGGCTCTGAACTCAAACCTGAGCTTTCCCTTAGCTGCCCTGGTGCCACTTTCTAACAGTCCCTTCCACAAAGTGCCCTGAAACCCTGAGTTCTGTCTGAATCCAAGAACTCTAGAAATTTAGTATTATTTCCCCTCCAGAAATCCCTCTGCACTCTCAGTGCCAGTTTGCCCTGCTTTAAGCCTCCTCCAAACTCCTGCCAGGTTCTGGCTGAGCAGGTGGAAAGACAAAATCAATGTCCCTCTCAGTGCTTGCAGTGACCTGGCACATTCCTGGCTGCTGGAGGCAGCCTGAGCAGCTCCAGGGCCTGTTAGTGACACTTCCTTTTCTTGTGAAGGAAATGACATTTGACTCTTCCTGGAGAACAAAGCACCCTCCAGAGCTTGAGGGATTCACTACAGTTGCCAGCAATTTCCTGAGCACCAAAATGCTCAGAGAGTGGCAGCATTGTGGCTGCGGTCCCTGCCCAGCTCAGAGCTGTTGCTCCCCACTGACATCCCTCAAAACACACATGTGGAGGCCCAGAGAGAGACCCCGAGTGAGGGCAGGGAGGGAACAAAGCCTCCCAGCCCCTTTTCTGCAGGTTTTTTTGCATCAGGAACAGTTGGGTTTCTTTTTGCATTACGAGATTTCGGATGTGTAGGAGAGACTTGGGCAAGGGATGGCGATGCTTGTAGGGGAATCTGCTGCCTGTGCCAGCAGTCAGAGCTGAGTTAAGGGACTTGATGTGGCAAGGGGATGAGGACACAGCAATCTAGCCCAGCATGTGAGGGCAGAGAGGGGGACTTTGGTGGTGCCTAATGGACTGTCCTTTGGAAATGCAGCGAGTGCTTAGAGTGAATTAGGCTGTATAATTTCAGGTTGCCTTTGAGCCAAAAGAAAGTTTTTGGAGATTCATTCTTTATTTATTGATGTGTTTTCTTTTGCTTCGGAGAAAGAAAAGGAAATTTCCCGCAAGAGGAAAAAAAAAAAAATAAACCATTTTCCATCTTGTCTGTAAAAAGTGCCTCAGGATTTTTATGAATTCCTTGATACAGATTGCCAAAAAAGTTAATTGGAAGACTGGACAAAAACCCAGATTATTTTTTTGCTTCACATGAATTCTTGCCTGTGCTTTGCCTAAGAGCACTCAGTGCCTGCAGTATTGAATGTGTCCATGTGCAGAATGAAAATGGATAGCGAAAAAAAAAGCAACAAAACCCAACCTAGAATTGCTCAAAATAATTCTTGCATTATACCTCGTTGGCTTAAGGCTGACAGTACCTCAGATGCACAAAAACTACGACACAGCCCTTCCTTCTCTTATAAAGCAAAGTGGAGCAGTGAGTGAAGAGAAGCTCTTGTTGTGCTCTCAGCCCCGGCTGGCCCTGAACATGCCCAATGTTTTGTGCTTCCCTTTGGCTAACTGGGATGGCCTTTCCTGGGGCTGGGGATCTGTTCTGCACCAGCAAAGGGAAGCCCTGGGGCCTTTCAGAGCCTCCCTTGCCTGTTTGTGTCCTCATCTCCTCACAGCGGAGCGGTGAATTTATGAAACACCTCTGCTGGGAGACCACTGGCTTTTCTCCTGGTCTGGCTCTCGCAGCGGTGGAAGAAGCAATGATCCATGCTGAGAACAAACAGGAGGGAACAGGTTTCAGCATGCTTTACTGCCTGGGAATTACAGTGGCACGGCAGCTATTATCACTCAGCGGGGGCACAGAGGCTGCTCCGGGCGGAAGCGCCTCTGAGGGGAGACCCGCTCCATTATTTTCAATAAGATGTGCAGAGCATAAACAGGTCGGTATCTTCAACATGAGCAGCAAAACGCTGCTGGATTAACTGCTGTGTAGTGCCCTGCTTTGGTTACAGCAGCTCTGGGTGTGTGTCCCCACGTGGAACAAGTGTCCCCACCTGCAGCGGGGCCGGTGCCCCCAACCCGCTCCCGGCCCTAAATCGGCCTCACTCCTCAGGCTCCTTTCGTGGCTCAGCACAAGGCTTGTGCAACTGATGTCATCCTTTGTCAAACAGCTTCCACACCAATAAGCAAAAATAACTCCTGCCTGCTGCCTGATTAAGGTTTTTAGGCTCAGGATTCTCTCTTAGTAGCTGTATTCTGTATCCCCTATGGGATGGTCTGGTCTCAGCTGAGCCCTTTCAGAGCTGCTTTTGTGGCGGTGAATGCAATCATATCCAGGTTGTTTTGGGGCTGGATGCTACCATTATACCCCAGTCACATTCCTGAATGGCAGCCAAGGTTCTCTGCCTGGTAAAGAAAATATATAGCGGCAAGTTTTATGGCTTACTGAGACTACAGATAGAATGCAAGGTGGGAAGTCTTTCTTAAGGCACGTTCATTTTCATCAGGATGCACTGCATTTTAAAATAAAAAGGTTATCCGTTCTCCATATGTGCTGGAAAGCACAGAGAATCAGAGAACCATAGTATATTCTGAGTTGGGAGGGACCCACCAGGATCATTGATTCCAACTCCTGGCCTTGGTCAGGACACCCCAAGAATCCCACCATGTGCCTGAGGGTGTTGTCCAAATACTTCTTGGACTCAAACAAGCCTGTGACCACTTCCCTGGGGAGCCTGTTCCAGAGGCTTCACCTTCCAGAGAGGGTGTATTTTCTAGCACAAGGGACTCTTTCTCATCTGCTGCTGTGAGCGTCACTGCCTGTGACCACTGCTCACTGGCTCAGACATCAGCTCAGCAGCCAGACCCTGCTGGTGCTCCCAGCACACCCTGGGGTGCTCCTGCTCCCCCCTACCTGCTGGCAGGTCCTGGGTGAGAGCCTGGCACCCCTCTGGTGCATTTAGAGGGAAAAGAGGAGCAGGACACATGGCGGGGGGGACTCGGTGTCTCAGTCCAGCAGCGACAGGATTAATGCTCAGCTGCTTTTTGTCTTGCATGAAATACCCAAGAGATGGGGAGTGAAAGGAGTCGGGTGGTGACTGAGTGTGTGGTACTGGTGTAGTGAAGTCAGTCTTGTCAGTGGTTTACATCAACGACTGGAGCCATCAGCCAGGGAAGGGGACAGGGAAGGAATGTGGATCTGGTTCTGCCCCTGGAGGCACTTCTCTGAGCCCTACACTGCTGTGCAGGGGAGAGGCAGTCAGTGGGACTGGCACAGCCTGCCAGCACAGCACCTTTAGAGCATGGGGACACTCCTGTCCAGGGGCTGGAAGCCTCGTGGTGGGGAGTGAGCCAACCTGGATCCTGCACAGTCTTGGGGAGAGCAGATACCAGTGTCCTCTGTTATGGATCTGCTCCTTTACCACTGGGCGGGGACATCTGAGACAGCTTGGCCTGGACTGGACACAGCACGTGAGCTGAAGTGCCTCATTTGACATTAGCACAGTTGGTTTTTGGGATAACTTCTGCCAGGGCTTTATCATCCACTGCTGATTGCTGATATTCACCTCCCTTAGACATGAGCGAGGTGCAAGAACCTGGTAATCCTTTGTCTCAGCACATTAGTGTAAAGCCTCATGAATCTCTATTAAATTTGAGAGAGAACATGAAGATAGTTTGCAGCTGCCTTGTTGATTTTATATTTCCTCTCATTGCAGTGCCTTGCCGTGAAGCTGAGAATTAAATGGCTAATAAGGCATCTGCTCTGGGTAGGAGTCTCAAGATTGTGACAAAAACAGCTTACATCAGGGTTTGGATTATTGGTTTTTCTTGCCATCATATAATCATGTTATTAAAATCTTTAGGGATACCTGATTAGAGGCAGTGACTGTCAAAGGCAGCTGAGCTGGCAGAGCAGAGAGGTAGGAGGTATGTCCTGGTCTTAGCTGGGTGCTGCAGCTCTGCCTGGACATGATGGGATTGCTCTGAGCCCCAAGTGCCTGTGCTGGGGGCTTGAGTGGGATGGAGGAGGAGAGCTGAACAGGCACCTTGGAGAGCAGAAGGTGCACTGTGTTGGGTTGGGTGCATATAATTGATACAATTTTTTTTATATTTTAAAAAAATATATTAAAAAATATATTGCCAGACCTGTCATTTTCATGTTAACTTGAACTCCAAGTTCATACTAATTCAATTAATTAAAGCTGTATCTTGATGGAATGGGTCTTATCCATTGTGACTCTGGCCTTCAGTGCTGTGATTAGCAATCCTTGAAGATAAATTATATTTTCAGTTGTGCTAGGCATTGCTTCTGTTGTTTCCAGTTAGAAAGTGTTGCTTATTGCACAGTCACTGAGACTGCTACAGTGATGGGCCTAGGAAAAATAAAATCTGGTTTTTAATAATGAAATACTGAATATTTGGTTAATGGAAATTTGTTGCAGGCCATTTTTAAAGATGAGGTGCAGGTTCTGATGCACTGAGCTGCCATCACAGGCCGAATGGAGCTCGACCCATGGCTCCCAGAAATGGAGATGCTCTGGCTTTCCATGTTAAAAAATCAACATTAGCAGTGGAATAATGATCATCCCGTGCATGAAGCAGCATTGTGGGTGGCCTTGTACAAAAACCTGTCTGCTGGGGACTTCTGAACCTGAATGTTCCTTGTGCTGTTCAGTTCTTTCTTCCCAGTGTCTCAGCTGTGGTACCCACAGCAGAGATGTCCCTGCAGCTCCTGCTGCTGCAGAGGGCATGCAGACCAAAGTACTTCACGGTCATTCTAGTGATTAAACCTTCATTAAAGTTCACCTTTACCATCTTCAGCTCCTCCGTGTTTCAGTACAGTTATAATTAACTTTTAAATGAAGACTTATCTCTAATAAGCAACTGTGTTTGCTGGGTCTTTGGCTGCGTTGAAATCAAATTGGAGCATATGAATGTTTTTATTCTTTGCTTTCCCACCTCCTCAGGCTTAACGGGCAGGCTCATCTCAAGTGTAATGTCACCAATTTCAGGGATTAATTAGCCCCACATTTTGTGGTATAGTTAAAATACCATAAAGAAAAAAACTCTGTGAGAGATTTTCTGCTCTGCTCTCAACCCCTAGCGCTGTGTGAATGAGAGAGGCACGTTTGTACCAGCACAGACAATTTTGACAGTTCCTGATGGATTGGTGTGATTTGGCATTTCTTTCGGTTGTGTGGAGTTTGGTTTTTTTTGTCTTCCCTGCAGATGAAAATTCACTGTTAAAATTGGAATTTGCTGTGTTAGAAATCATTCCAATGCACCACCTTAGCCCCTGGTTTTGAATTTCTCACATGAACTCCGAGAGGAGGAGGTTGGTGGTGACTGATTTTGGGGAGGACTTGCCTGCATTCTGGGTCCTGCAGAAGGGGTCAATCCCTTCTATTCCGTAGTTTCCTATTTCTCCCTCTCCCCTCCAGCAGTGACCACAGATGCCTTCAGGCTGATTTAAGTGCTGCCAGGCCTTGTATGGACTATACAGATAAATCTTACCCCTATAAAACTCTCAGGATGCAAAGAGCAATGTGCCTTCCTCATTCAGCTGCTGAAACACTCCTGTCTCTGCTTGCTGCAGACTGAAACTCCTCCTCTGGGTTTTCTTCCCCATCTTCTTGGAGAGCTACTAGAGCTTATAGGATTGTTTCCAGGATGTAGGACATTGTAGGATCATTTCCAGGCCACTTCAGAGCAGGGGCTTCAGGTGAGTTTGGCATCAGCACCAGGCTGGAATCTGTATGCAGGACTGGTCCTCCCTCATCTTCTCTTGAGACAGTCCTGCTACAACCTGACCCTCAAATGCTGCTTATGCAGATCATCCTTTGCATAACTAATAGCTGTTTATTGATGCTAATCTCATCAAAATAAATCATTGCTTATTAAAACCCCATTGTCTTCCCCTGACCTTGGACTTATTCTTGAAGTCTAACTTAAAAGAAAAGGATGTTCTACTGAAAGAGTCCCTGAGTGATTGTTGTCTGGGCTCATGGTTTTCAAAACAGCTACAAAGAGTTTTTCCAGTGAGCTGTGCAAGCTGCCTTTGCTGGTTTTTGACTCTGATCTCCCAGTTTTTACCATGTTTCTCACTGCTGCTGTTACCTGCACCACACCAGTGGTTGCCTCTCTCTTAGTCAAGAGTCTTCGTGCTGTGGTTGTGTCCCTGGTGATGGAGCAGGTCCCACATGTTCAAGACAGGTAGTCACTTCACTTCCATTTTAGACATCTGACTCTCCCTTCAACAAGGTTGGTCTTCACCCTTTCCCCTTTGCTCCCATCAAGTTAGTGTTAAACACCTTCCACGTCTTGTCCCTTTTGGTTTTAACATGCTCAGATTAACAATGACCATGTTCAGTGAGTAGGAAAGAATATATATATTCCACTTGACTTTGCTAGTGCTGTTCAGGTCAATGGGAAGAAATTTCTCTGGTGATAAAGGGAAAGGCCATTTAAAAATAAAGCTATGACAGCCTGTGCTGATAGCACATGAACTGAAAGGATGAGTTCATTTGGGGAATGTTACCTCCCCTCCTAAAATACTTCACTGCCTGTTTCTAGTCACAGCAGGTACATGTTTGGCCCCAGCCACTCTCAAAGAACAGGGTGATGTTGGTGGCCAAGATGAAGAGCCATGGAGAGGCTGGTGGCTGGTCAGGCTCTAAAGCTCAGGAGAACCCAGCTCTGCCACCAAACCCTGGCTGATACCTCAGTTTGGGGGAGACTTTGGGGGAGTTTTGCAGGAGCATGTGGCTGAGGGGAACATGAGGCTCCCACAGCTGATCCTGCTGCGTGGGCAGCCAGGCCATGGCTGGGACTGCAAAGGACAACCTGTGGTAGGGCACAGGGCTGAGCTGCTTGGCCCTGGTAAGGATGTAGCCTGTTCTTCTGGTGTCATACAGACAGGTGACAGATGATCTCCTCCCAGACCTTGGGATCCCTTCCTTGCTGCTCCTTGCAGACATTTCTCCTTCCTCTTCCCCTCCTTGCATTTTTATGGGCTGGGATGTTAAATTATGGGTGGGAAATCACGAGGTGGGCAGACCTTGGGCAGCAATTCCAGGACCCATGAAGGGCTGGAAGTAGTGCAATGCTGAATGCTGGTCTGATGAGAACAGCATTGATCCTGACAGCATCAGGTGAGGGGAGAGAATGGAGTGGGGCATGAAATCTGTGTCAGGCACAGCCAAGGGCCAGAGATGGGGCAAATGCTGAACTGGGACAAAATGCTCTGTGACTGTCTGGGGGGGGGTTAAAATCAGGGTCCTTCTGCTGTGCTGTATCCCTGTCACATGCCCTGGGGTGCGCTGGGGAAGGGAGGCACGTCCTCCATATCGCAGGAACAGTGATAAAATGCGTGTCAGGAGCACTTCCCGGCGGCGCCAGGCTCGGGAGAGCAGCGGGATGCTGCAGGCTGCTGTCCAGAGCCGGGGTACTGACCGGCTCTCTGCTCCCCCTGCACTCAGGGGTGTTTGCTCCGGCTCTGCAAGGAGCGCGGCTGCTGCAGCTCGGGGGCTTTGCCGCAGCTTGTAAAGGTCAAGAGGAAATCTCTCAGCTCTGTAGCTGGTTTGCTTCTCAATACCTGGGCTGACAGGGCTGCCCTGCAGCACAGGGACCACTGTGTCACTCCCAGGGTGATGCCCTGGCTGTGTGTGGGATCAGTGTTGCTTTTTGACACGGCAGAGGCCAAAACCCTCTGTTGAGCTACAAAACCCAGCTCTTAGAGCCCCACAGGCACCCCAAATCCCTACAAAGCCCATAGAGCAAGGGACTAGAAGAACCTCCAACACAACTGACAGCTAAGCTCCACTTGACCTCACTACCAGTGTTCCAGTTTATCTCAGTCATTTCCCACAGCTCCAAATCTGTTGCTCTCAGAGGGAGCAGAGATGTCACAGTGCCTGGAGAATGCTCAGGATGATTGAGATACAAGAAGATACTTCAGCCTGGGACCAGCTCAGGGTCCTGGAGTGGTCACACAATTAGATGAGACTCATACCTTAAGCACCTTATCAAACAGAACCTGCTCATGAAGGATTTGCAATTTCTCTTAAAGTCCTTGAATTTAGCTCTTAAACTTTTTGTGTATCAGCCTGATGGCCGATACCATCCACTCTGAGGATGTCTCAACAACATGTCACATACCAGCTTTACTTACTGCATTACAATAGCATTCAACGGGATTTAAATTAGCTCCAGCACTCTAATCGTGTTGCCTTTATAACAGCAGCGAGATAACTCCCAGGCGTTGGTTATGTAGCCTCTGAGGGGAAGAGATTTCAGATGTGTTCAGCAGAAATGCACCGTGTGAGCCATGGTTATAATTTCATTAACAGGATGCTACTCAGCTCCTACTGGGAGTCGGAGGAGATTAGCATTATAATGGGGATCGGGCGCCTTCCCTTGTGTTCACACCACTCTCCAGCCTGCAGGAGGATGAGCTGTCGGAAGATGTGATCCTCAGACTTCTAGTCCAGTATTTGACCCGA
This sequence comes from Pachyramphus minor, assembly GCA_013397135.1. Classification (NCBI taxonomy): domain Eukaryota; kingdom Metazoa; phylum Chordata; class Aves; order Passeriformes; family Tyrannidae; genus Pachyramphus; species Pachyramphus minor. The sequence goes on along the minus strand of VYXB01004361.1, from coordinate 188,779 downwards.
ACCTGAGGCTTCTCTGAACAGGCTGAGCTCTGCACAGCCCCTGCCTGGGGGAGGCAGTGCTGCCATCAGCTGGGGGTTGGGACATTTGCTGGTGTCCTTTGCAGTGGGACCCGCCGGGCTGTGGCATCCCGTGCTCAGGGAAGGGCTTCTCCCACCCTCAGGAACCTCCTCCAGTGATGGTCCGGGCAGCCAGGGCTCGTTTCAGAGGGATAGTGGGATGCTGGGTGGGTTGGGAGGAGCCCAGTACCAGTGGGATCTGCCTGCCATCCCTCACTTCCCTGGCACTGTCCCATGGCAGGATCTTGCTCCGCAATGCCCGAGGCACAGTCCTTGCAGGAGAAACCTTCACTAGGCACTCAGACATGCTCCAGCTGGATTGGGGCAGTTTTCAGTGCCAAAAAGCCTTGATTTACTGTCCAGGCACTTCCAGAACCCTGGAAACCTTCAGGTCACCTCCAGCCACCCCTTCCCAAGCCAGGGGACTGGCTGCAGTGTCCGGCTCTGGGGACGGGCAGGTGGGTATCCAGTGGAAGCCCTGGATTCTTGCCAAGGGAGACTCACAAGTGCTGACATTTAACTCCCTGCCTGCTCTGCAGACAGGGAAATGCAGCCCCAGCACACCAAAGCTGTACAAGGCTGACATTTCCAAGAGCCCTGAACACCCCTTGCTCAGATTATTGTGCTATCCCTGGCTGTGAACCCTGTGCCAAGCACTCACAGTGGGCATCCTTTGGGAAACCCAAACTGCATTAGTGTCGCTGACCCTGCACGTGGGAAAGACGCACAGAGCCTGTGCTCAGCAGGCAGGAGAGCTGGGGCAGCCCAGACAGGGTGACCCCTTCCTGCAGCTTCCCACAGTCCAGCCAGTGCCAGCAGCCAGGTCCCAGCCCTGCCACCGGCCTGGGGATACTGGGAACAGCAGTGGGCACAACAGGCACAGACATCTCCACATCTCCCCAAACAGAACTGCCCCAGAACCCCATCAACAGCGATTTCCACAGGTGCATTTAACCTTTGTGTCACAGCAGTGACAGGCACCGACCACACAGCCACAGGCAGGCAGCAGGCAGGAGCTTCCCAGGAGCTTTCAAGCAGTTCCTGAGCATTTTTAGAGGAGATCTCCAGTCCTGGTGCAGACTGTGCACATGTCTGCACACACATAATCCCTGTGGGAGCAGCAGGACCCCGGGAAGGGACAGGGACACTCGAGAGTGGCAGCAGGCCCAGGGGACAAAGCTCTCTCTGCCACTTTTCCTATTGCTTTTCTAAGTACTCCAAGTTTAAACAAAGTTTCTCTGGGATTTCTTCTGGAACTCCACTGCTTCCCCATTGCTATGGCACCATCTCAAGTCCTTTCATGTGCAGAAGGCCCCGAGGCGGTTGGTTTTGCTGAGCAGATTTCTCACCTTATCACTTACTCCCATGGTTCATTTTCCTCAGCTCCTCTTATGCATTTCAGCTCAAAACACAAGATTTAACTCAACCTGTCAGTGCCAGGATCAGACCCAGCAGGTTCACCCCAGCTGGGGACTCTGCAGTGCTGGGCATGATGTGGTGGTTGAATTCTCCCATGCAGGGAGAATATGTCCCAAAGAGGGTCAGGTTTTGGACCTATGTGAGCTGCTCAGCCACACCTATGAGCAAGAGCCTCATATTTTTGAATAATGAAACTGTACATTTGTGGTAGAAAACTCCAAGTAGTTCACAACCTTTTTTTTTTTTTTTTAATTAACAGATCAAAGCATGTTAAAAATCAGAAGAAAAAAAAAGTGGTGCCCTTTAACATCTATATAAAGCTGTCAGCAGTTTTGTTTAAGTGCAATGTGGGTCTCCTAACACTCTGCAGGTGGAAGACTCTTCTTAAGCCACAGCTGCTGGTCTGAATAGCTGAGGGACACAGATTTGTAAGGTCATGTCTGATTGCTTAAGAGGTAGAAGCTGGGGCTGGGAGGCAGCTTGGGGAGGACAGTGAAGCTCAGCTGCTCAGGGGCAGAGGGAAAAGCCCTGAGAATTGGCAATAAATGGCTGAAAGGAGGTTGTGTGTCTGATACTCTTGCCTCTCACCTGGAGATGTGGAGAGAGTATGTCTGAGGAAAATGGTACAGGTAAGACTGAACTTGTGTGCTGTGTAACTTCTACAGTTGTCCTAAATGTGAAGGTGAGATGGGAAAGGGGAAAAGTGATCTGGGAGTGCAGTTAGTGAGAGACCAGAAAGTGAAGCAGCTTTGCTTTCTCAGTGTGGAATTTTTCTTTTCTAGTTATATCGAGTCATCCTTTATAGAAAACTCTTAGGACAATGACTGATGTTTAAAAAGAAAAGAATTCTTTTTGCAAAAGAAGTTCCTCAAGTATTTAACTCACTCAGATAAGAGAAAACCCTTAAACTGGCTTTTAGCACTTCAGGCAGCATGCTGGGTTTCAGTGTTGTTGTTGTTTTGTTGTCATTCTGTTCTTTGTGGGGTTGGTCGCTGGTTGCTGTGGTGGTGACACATCTGACTGCTGCTCCTTCCCTGGAGCATTCCAGAGTGGAACCTCTTCCCCTGCAGGGGTTTGTGGTGCTCGAAGGGAGATGTATCTTGTTTGGGAACTGAGCAGAACTGTGCCTGGGCTGGGGTGACAGTGCCACAGCTCTGCTCAAGCAAAGGGGTGGCCGGGTGCTGAGAAGCTGCAGAAACCTCAGTATTTCCCCACAACCTCCTCATTCAGTTCTGATAAACAAGAAAAATCCTATCAGGGCAGCTTTTCTGCAGCTGGGTGCCCAGGGCCCTGCTGCTGTGGGCTCTGCCTGGGTGTGTAACACGCTGCCTCCCTACCACCGTTCTGGAGCAGCCAGTGCTGTGTCCCATCACCAGCCTGGTATTTGCTGGGGTATTTTTGGCTGCCTGGGGGTTGTAGGCTGCTGGGAGAGGCTGAGGGGGGGAAGCCTGCCTCTGGGCTTTGTGCTGCAGGCTCTGAGAGAGCCCTGCTGGGAGCTGCAGAACAGCAGGAAGCCTCTTCAGGCTATTCCCTGTGCAGAGCTGAACAAGGGCTGAGTGATGCTTTTGCTGTGTTTCTGTGCAATTTATGTACATAAATGTTCTGTAAAGCAGTGGGACTGCTTCCCTTCTCCTGGTTACTGGTACCAATAAAGAGAGACTTTGCTACCTTTGGAAGAAAATCCCAGTGCTTATATGACAGCAAAACTTTTCTCTCCCCTTGATTGTGGCTGTAAAGGTCCCGAGGGCTGTGAGGAAAAGTCTTATGGTGGGGGGAAAGGAAACAGGAAAACACCCAACAAGAGCAGCAGTGAAAAAGCATTGCAGTTATGGGTGGGGAGCAAGACCTTGGCAGAGACAAGCTGCCCTGGGATGGGGGATGTTCCTGTGCCCCTGAGTAGCTCTGACCATGGAGATGTGGAGGCTGTACAGAGCCCTGGCATCCCAACTTGGCTTTCTGGGTGAGCAATCTGTGGTGTTGTAAATCTGCAAGCAAGGAGCTGCTGTTTGGCTCCTGCCTCTCATAAAGTGCACACAGCTGCCTTGGGGCCTCACTTGTGGAGTTTAAACACTGCCAGGCTCTTAAGAGGCACTGTAGTGAGCTGGTTTGGAGAGTCTCTTCTTTTTTGTGGCTCCCACAAGCATGGGAGCTGCATCTCCCTCTCTTAATCACTGTCTGGGGAGAGGCTCTGGTTTTCCTTTGGCTCCATCTCCCCACCCTGGGCATATCCACAGCCACGAGCTCAGTGTGGGGGGACCAACACCAAAGAACCAGGATGCACCTGAGCAGATCAGAGGTGTGCAGGGCATCATTCCCTGTCCCCAAGCCACAGGACCTGTGGGGTGGCATCATCTGATGAAATTCATCCTGCTGGCACATGGCAAGGCACAAAACCTCTGCTCCCAGTGCCTGTGAGTGACTGGCTATAAACCATCCCCTATCACTGGGACAGGCTGTCCCTTCCCTCCAGACACTGCCCATCCTTGTCATGGGCTGGCTAAAGGCACAATGCTGGGGTGCAACAATGCCTGTAGTTACTTGTGTGAGCTTTTTTGCAAGTGTTTCACTTGCTGTCCAGCTGGAACAGGCAGATGAGACTAAGCCAAGCCCCTGGGAGCTCCTTGGCTCAGGTGGGCACCAGGAAATCAGCTGGTCTGGTGTATCCAGATGTAACCCATCTTTGCTAGGGAGTGATTTAAGAGGGACAAGGGGAAAATGATGGTCCATGATTAATATTTGAGTAAACTGGGGGGTTTGGTGCTGAAGAGCTCAATTTACCAGCCCAGCACTGCCTGAGGAGGCCAACACTGGTGCTGCTGTCAGGTCCCAGTGTGGGCTAATCGCTGTGACTGTGGGGTGTGGTAGCTGTGCTGCTGCTGTATCAAACAGCTCTTCATGTCAGCTGCTCCTCTAAAGCCTCCCCAGGGCTCCAGGGAGCCTCCTGCTTCTGATTTTGCCACACAGTGGAAATATCCTCACTTTTTAGTTGGCTGCAGTCAGTCACTTGGGTTTATGGCCCATTTGGGAAGGTGAGTGCCTTCTCCCAGCTCTCCTCCTTAACCTCTCTTCAATCTCTCTGCTGATGGCACATTCAGCAGCTCTTCCCACTGCCCACTGGCAATTACTGATGAAATTATATATCTGTTACTACAACCTTCTGAAATAAATGGCTCTATTGTAACTGTTAAATCTTTGTGGATGTCCTTTAAAAATCAGAGTGAAGGAAAAGTGTTTTGTTTTGGCAAGACAATTTAAAAGGAGGTGGAAACATAATTTATTATCTTAATTTCTCTACTTATTGTAGATGGTGGGTTGTTTGGGGTGTTTTTTTGCTGGTTTCTGCAAATAAAACAGTATCTTATTCCCTGTAGATACAATGCTGTGCTTTTCTCCCTCTCAGGGACCACTTGCCTCTCTTGACACCAGAGGGGTCTTTTCTACCTTTAAAGTCTCTGCAGCAGCCCCTGTGATCCTCAGTTCTTGAAGCAAATATCAGAGCAAAACAGGCAGGACATGGCTAAGTTTGAGAATATTTTTATATGTTCTGAAGTGTCTGTCCTTAGGCATGTCTCTGGAGCAGGAGGTGTGATGGTGTGATGAATTTCAAATCAGCCCTCTGCAGGTCTCCTATTTTCCAAATAGGTTTTATTTTTGAAGCCTGAGGAAATAGTCTAATTTTTTTTTTTTTTCCACAGGAGAAGCTTGTCAGAGGGATACAATAGCTTTTGCACATTTAGCATCTGTGTGCAGAGCAAAGGATGTGAGAGAGAGATGTCAGGAAGCTTTTTTTAGTCAAGAACTGGTATCTAAGATGTTCCTGATCCTATAAGAAATATATAAAGAGCAGTGAAACATCCTGGGCACCAGTAAATACTGATTTGCACTAACTGTATTCTGATTTCTACTTCTTGGGTGTTTCCCCCTCCCATTTCCCTCAGTTAAAAACAGCATCTGAGAGCACAGGGCTGGTGTTCTCAGTGAAGCACAGCCCTGTCCTCCTTTTGGAGTCACCCAAATCTCATGGGCCACCAAACCTCATGGGAAGGGGGCCCTGGGCTGGTTGTATATGTCAGGCTTCTTTTGGCAAATCTTCTTGGTTGCTTTTTTTTTTATTTATTCCTTTTACTTTTCTCCTATATCTGTTATCACCCATCTCCACCTGTCCCTTAACTGTAGCTGCCCTTGGTGGAAGAGCAACCAGAGGGCTCCTGGCTGGTGACCTCTGATGCCATCCAGGGTCATGGCAGCACAGGCCCATCCCAAATGTCCTGCTTCGCCCCAGCATCCTGAGCACATCACCCTGCCAGGGACATGTCCCTGCCCCTGTGCCCACTGCCCTCTGAGCATCATTCCAGGAGGGATGAGATGAGCCCTGTCACTGCCACTGTCTGTGTGACTACAAAGTGCCACTAACAGAAGGATCTACAAACACAGGGGAGCTCCTGTGCTGAGCCAGCACTCTTGCACAAATTAAATTACATGTAGGAACTAAGGCTAATTGTACCAGACAGCAGTTAGTATGGCTTCACCCTCAGGAGACAGATTGTCCTGGGCAGGGAAAATTGCTCCTGTCCCCCTGAGAGCTCCTGAGGGGTGGCTCTGGTGGGATGAGGGGTTGCATCTGGGGCAATGTGCTTTGCTGTGGGGCAGCAGGTGGGTATTGAGGTGCTCTGAAGCAGCACAGCCCACACAGAGCCCTCAGAGCCCTGTCCATGCACTCAGACTGCTCCCACACACAGGCACAGCTGAGCAGAGCAGGAGCATCCCCTGGTGTGGGTCAGGGCCAGGGTATTTCTTGGAATCCACTGGATCTGGGATCCTGGACCTTTGCTGTAGCAGCCTCCTTCCTTCCCACAGACACATGATCACAATAATTGAACATTTCCTGCTCTGTCCTGTGTCTTCCTCAGGGAGCCCCTGAGAGACACACAGTGCTGCTGCCAGACTGGGGTGTCCTGGAGGCTGCTGGTTGTGCCCCATCTCACATGGCATCTCTGGGCCAAGGTGCTCACCCACCTCCACGTGGCTGCCCATTCTCAGGACAAAACAGGGACAGTAATGAGCAGAGCAGGACAGTTTTAAGCCTCCTGCCCACTGGATTCTCTTCTGACTGCTCAGATGTGATGGATTCAGGTCTGAATCACTCAGCAGAGAGGCTTTAGAACCCCCCAAACTCAATTGACTGAGGATTTGCAGGCACTAGACCTTAGTCTCCTCGTTCAAGCTTTAATAACATAGGGAATTAGTGATAAAGTATTGGATGATTTAAAAATAATAAAACGTTTCTCTAGCGAAGCTTTTAAAAAAAAAAGGGGCTTTTGATTGTGCTTTGATTAATCACAGAGAGAGGCTGTGTATAAACCATCCCTTTGGACACCTCACTGCTCTCAGCACCATAATGAAAGTTTGGTTTATGTAACAGCTTGTAGTGTATATGATGCACTTTAGTCTGCATTGTGGACACAGAGATGAGCTGTGCTGTGATTGCCAGGAGCTGTGGTAATCTGTTATTCTGAGGGGGTAAATAAGAGCTTTTCTGTAAAACAGGGTGACTTTTCAGTAAGACCTTTAATAGAGCAGTGAGATTTTCTGCCATATATACCTGGGCATCATTGCAAACAGGGAGATTTACTGGTAGCTTCAAGCCAGAAGGTTCATGAGCAATTTATTTCTAAAGCACTGTGCTAACACATATGTTTGTTCTTGGGAAAACTGTTCAGGGGTTTGGTTTGTTTTTTGTTTGTTTGGGTTTTTTTCCTCTTCTCCAGGTCTGATGCTGTTCTGCCTGCTGCAGCTTCAGCTTCTAATGCAACATGACATCACTAGCTGCTTAGGATCCATGGAGTAGAGAGGAGTCATTAAAGTTGAATCCTGAGAAATAATTAAGTTCCCAATGTTACTCCACAAATTCTGCCACTGTTTATTTCACATGGCTCTGACATACAGAAGCATAATCCTCCCAGACCAAATGGGGCTTTCATTCCTTGCATTCCTCAGTCCAGAGGAGAGCAGAGTAAGAGAAGGATGTTCCTCCTGGGACCTGGCCCTGACTTTCCAGTAATGAAGCCTTCCTCTTCCAACAGAAGCTGCTTACTTTCAGCCTTGATGTAAACTGTCATGGATGAGAACAGCTGCAAAGGCAAAATGAGTTTTGCCACCAAGAACAGGTTTCACAGTAAGGATCTGCCCTATTTAACTGATGTTCTTCCTTCAGGGTTCAAGCAGAGAGGACTGATCAAGCAAAGAAAACTTTCCTTTGGTTGTTGCTTTGCAGAGGAGGTCCAGAGGAAGCTGTGGAGCACAAAGCCTTGCAGGTAATGGTTTGTCTGGATTGAATGCACTGAAATAGCTTTGTTTCAGAGGTGCAGGGTTTTGCTGTTGGGGCATTAGCAGGGAGGCTGAGCAGCACTGGCAGCTGTCCTTAGGATGTGCTTAGCCCTGCTAAGGGCCACGTTACTTTTGTGTGTGGTGTTTTTCAGATAGATGAATTGTTTGGAGCAAGAAAAAGCCCTGAATTTGCAATGCTGGCTCCAAAATGTCCCTGGGTTTTGCTGATGTTTCAAAACAGGTTCTGTGGTTGCCAGCTGGGCTTTGTAACCAGCTGGGCTGGGGAAAACTCCTGGACATGTGATTTAGGAAGTGTTCAGCTCTGAATCCAAACCTGTGGCTCAAACATGTCTTAAAGGTTGTTTGCTTACGTAAGAAACAGTTGAATTTGAAAATTCAGGCTCTTAAATCCCATTATGTAGGGGAAGCAGCTTGGACTGATCTGTGTGAGTGCAGCAGTGGCTTTAGGCTAATGGCTGATTTTCCTCACCTTTTGAACTTGTTCATGAAGATCTTAAGGCAAGAAGATCAAGGTCAGATGAGGAGCACAAGAAATAAAATGTAAAACAAGATTAGGAAGACCACGAGGAGACTGTTCTCCATCTTCCTGCATCAGCCAAGCCCCAGCTGGTCCTGAGAGCCTCTTGGTCTGGTGGTGAGCATCCCATGGCCCTTCCAGGCAGTGGGGTTAAATACTTCACTATTTTTACAGTTTTCCATACAGTTATCTCACATTTTCTATTTTAATCTCCCTTCTGCTTGTCCCATCTTCATGAATGATTTCTTTCCTGCCCCTGTTCTGGTCATGCTTTCCCTAGGAGAGCTGGGTAGAGGAAAACTGAAGTCCTTTCCCATAAAACATCTGAATGCTTTTTGTTGCTGGGCTGTTGAACACCAAGTAATCCTCATCTCTCTAGAAGAGAGATTTGTAGAACTGGAAGGTGAAGGACACCAGGATTTATCCAGAGTTCAGACCCAGGGCTTTTAGCACCATTGCCCTCCAAGAGTAGCAGCCAGGAATGAGAGGAGAAAACTGAACTCAGTGGGGAGCAGAGTATGGTCAAAACCCATTTATCAAGGATGTCACAGAACTGGCAGGATGTACATAAGAAGGATTGAGCAGAGGAAGAATTTGGGGGTAAAGCAGGAAGAGCAGAAAAGGGCCCAAGATCAGGGTGGGGGTCCCACAGCACAGCAGCTGAGGGCTCTTATCCCATCACCCCGGCTCTGGGATGGAAAGCATTGCAGCAGGAGCTTTACTGACCTTGCCAGCAAAATCCCCCAGTTGTGTGAGCCAGGTGCCTGGAAAGGTTGTCAATCAACATGTCCATGCTGAAAGAAGATATATGGCTACATTTAATTGAAGAGATGCTGTGCCATTACTACAGTGTGTATCTGTCTCTGTAGGGTACAGTGTAGGTGTGCATATAACAGGTTTAACAGATTGCTGGCTTTTGATCTAGGCCACATAATTTGCTGCCTTCCTGACTGACAGAAAGCACAAACATGCACTAAAGCCTTATAAAAGAGGGTCGGAGGGCTTGTAATTTTTCCTGGCCAAAGGACAGTCTGTTACATCTAAGTAGTGTTAAAATTACTACTGTTTTCCCCTGGAAAATTCCATCAAGTGCTACTTTATAGCTTTTCAATTGTTTGTTTGTTTTTGCTGAACTTTTTTTTTTGTAAAGTGGCTATGTTCCACTTCTCATTAATTACCCTCTGAACTTCATGTCATTGCTTAAACAAGACATCAACATCTTTTCATGTACTGTTATTAAAAAGCAATGGGACCAAGGATGGGAATGCTGCTAGTGAAGAGAAAATTATACTTTGGTTTGCTTTAACATGGCAGTCTGGCCTGTCCTTCTGCATGACTTGTTATTACAAGACCTTGATGGAGGCTCTGCTGTATTGGGGCCACTGCAGAAAAGCTAAGCCTGGAGAACACGAGCTTCTTCTGTATTGTTTTATAATTCATGGGTGTTAATGCCTCAAACACTCTTCTGTGAGAAGTACATGGTGCAGCAGAGAGGCAGAAGTGGCCAGAGTTGGGCCAGGTGGTGTGTGATTGTGGCACTGTGGCCTTGAGCTGAGCCTTTGGGTGTTGTAGCCATCACTGGTGTCACTGTAGGGCCAGGGGAGTCCAGCAGCAGGCTGGGATGACCTCATGTTAGGTGTCTTCCTCTTGGAATAAAGAGCTTACCCAGGAGAAGATGGAAAATTAGGCATGTCTGCAAGCAAGGAAGGAAACTACAAAATAATATTGCCCAAGTTCTTGGAGTGCAGCTGTATTAGAAAAAACATCCTGGGATGGAGGGGTGGTGTCTTATAGGGTGCATATAATAGGCAAAGGGAGGATGGCATGGCTGCCTTGGGTTTTCCCAGAAGGAAAAATTGCCAGGCAGAAAGGGCAGCATAGAAGGAAGTGTGAGCATTGTTGTTGAAGAGCCCCAGCACAGGAAGGGAGAGGTGGATTTCAGGGCCAGGTGGAGGAAGGAGCTGATTTCTTGGTGCTAAATGAACAATAAAAGACAAAGCAGGGCTGTCTGTGAAAACCTTTGAAATAAAGAGGAGCAGCTTATGTTTGATCTGATAGAAAGGATTCCACAGACGAGCTGCTGGAGAGGAGTGCTGAGAGATGGTCAGTGTCAGGCTTGGAAACAGGATTTGCTACAGGTACCTGCAGGAATGTGGTTGGCAGGGGGATAAAAGGTGTTTCCAGCAGAGAAGCAGGGTGGGGAGAGCTGCAGCTGTGGGGGAAGCCAGGAGGGCTTTTCAGGTGTTATGTGAGAGAGACCTGCAAGATTCAGACCTGAGAGTGAGTTAGAGAGGACTAAGCTTTGTTAGTGGACTCCAGTGGGATGGTAGTGCTGTCTCAGCCTGTGGAGCTGGAGCTGGCAGAGGGACATGAGATGCTTGAGGTCCTTTGTGCCAGTGTGTGATTAAGCAGAGAAGAAGAGTCCTGTGGCCAAGAGCACTGTGAGCATCTCTGCAGCATCTCTCTGCTCCAGAGCCCTGGCCTGCAGGAAAGTATTGATTTCCCTGCCCCTTCCAACTTTGGTTTCCATCCTTTATTTTTAAGCTATGAAAAAATGTCAGTAGGTTGATTTTTTTCAATCAGAGAACAAGGAAGCAAAAAAAGTGGTACCCTCCCAAGCCATCTGTAAATGCCCTGATCCACTTTGGTTTTAATCATGGAAAAGAAAAATTTTCAAACTTCCCATGAGTAATACTTAACATATGTGTGACTAGGTGTCTACTAGTGGTTTTGGAGAAATAATTGCTTTTTTTCATTATTATTGGTCACTCATCAGTCCTAAGAGTAGGCAAGCAAATAAAAACCAAAAAAAATCCTCTGCAGCACTGCAATTTTTGTCTCCCTGCCTGATAGGGCAGAAAAACCTCATTTCTTAACTTGCCAAAATACCAGCATCTGCAGTGATATAACAGGGCAGGAGAAGTTGTAGAGTATCTACTGATAAGAACTGCTGCATATTTAATGCAAGGGATATTCTCAGTATAGCTGTGTAATTGGGAAATTAAATCTTCTGGCTGTTGTCACACATGCTAATTGTGCTAAAGACAGTGAGGGGGGGAAAAAGTCTTCATCTTGCACTTAGCATACATAGTTGGAAAGTAATGACATTTTAAATTCATCCTCTCCATCCTGGTGCACAAAGGTGAAAATAATTTAAGTGCGTGCATTTGGCTGGAATGTATGTGGAACAAAAATAAATTGTGTATTTGTTTACAGGTTTTTCCAAACACTGACAATTACAGGCAAATCAGGGGAATGTGAGCTTGCAAATCAGCTTCACCAGCATTTCTTGTTTAGCATAAAAGTTTTGTGCTAAAACAGACCGTAGGTATCACCATAAATAGCTTTCTGCTCCTTCCGATTTGCTTGCTCTTACTTACAGCTGCTTACAGTTATCTCTGTTTTTGTTGTTGTGCAAAGCAAATATTTTGGCTAAAACGTGTTGAAATGCTGCTTTAACTGAGTCATTCATTTGCAATAAATGAAGCATAAAGAATGCATTTTGGAAGCTATGCTTAACAGAATTAAAATCATCACGCTGCTCCCTCCTTAAATAAATTCTATTCAGCAACTGGCCTGGGTAATGGATGGCAGGAAAACTCCATCCACCCTCACTTGGTTCTTATGACAGGAGCACAGAGTCAAACCTGTGCCACTGAGGTGGGTTTTTTTTACTGACTGAAAAGGGAAGAGAGAAAAAATATTCACTGTTTGGTTTGTTCTAACCAGGTCCTTATTGCCCAGCTCTGCTCTCTGTAGCTATAAGGAGCTGGTGGCATCCATACAATCTGCCTTGTTATTTTGGGCACAGCTTCCACCTTCCCAGGGAGAGCTGCTCTTTTATTACATTTATTTCATTAGAGTGAAGTCAGTGTGATTACTCATATGCTTAAATTTGAGTATATATCCTGTGTGTATATATAAATATATACAAATTTAGGGTTTAGAGCTTCTCTGATATTTCTTTGGGTCTTAATGATCAAGCAGTGTTTAGTTGGAGGAGGAAGTCTCATGCTATAAAATTAAACTGTGAAAGAATCTCTCCCTGCTGGTTGTACATGGCTTGGTTGTAGATTCTTTTGGTGTTGTAATTTGTGACTGGTTTCGATTCATGTATAGAAATCCATCTTGTCTCTTGTAAGTGCTTATAAATATGTTGGAAATTACTCTGAACATCATAAGGGTGTGAAAAAAGCATCTACTCATCCAGTGTAAATAACCATTCACATTGCAGGTCCTTCAGGGGCACAACTGGCTCTGAGGTGCCAGCACAGCACAGGTGCTCACAACTGGTACCTGGGCAGATGGTGAAACAGGGCAGGCACTGACAACTGCAGAGGTCAGAGGCTGGGAAATCCAGGGGGATTTGGCCACTTAAAACTGAGGTTTCTGTGGGAGGGGTTGTTTGCTTTCTTTGAAAATCTCAGCCTGATTTGCAAAACCATTCGGTTCCTACCCTGCATGTGGCTCTGCTCCAGCCCCAGCCAGAGGAAGGATCACAGCCCTGGAAATGAGCCCACACCAGAGCAGTTGGGATGTGAGCAGGGATCCTCAGCTGAGGTGCTTCACTGAGCAGAGCCAAGGAGGCTGCCCATCCAGCCAGGGTGTTACCAGGATAGATGGCTTTGGACACGGCTTGGGGCCATCTCTCCATCTGTTCCACCAAAAACCAGTCTACCCCATCAGGGGGAAAGCCCTTCCTGCTGTGCTGGAGGCAGGAGGCTGTGTAAGGGGCAGCTGATGGGAAGCTCCTCAGTGGGAGGGTGGAGTTGGCAGCTTGGGTCGAGTCTGCTGCAGGGAAATGTCTTACAAATATCACTCTGCAGTTACAACCTGTGCCTGTGTGTAATACATGCATGTGAGAAACAGCTGTGGGGAAAGTATTCTCTTGCAATATGCAAATTTACTGTATTCCACATTTGGTGAAAATGGGTGTTTAATGCCACAGGAAGGAATCTGAAAGGATTAAAGCACATTTGACATGAAGCAGCATCTTCCATTTGCCCTGCTGTCAATCTGCTTAAAACACCTGCTCTGACAGAAACTGTGAAGATTTCTGTCCCTGATGTGCTGCCTGGGAGAGGATGACCTACGAGGGGAACATAAAATGGTAGCATGTGCCCTAAAATCTTGACCCCTTGAAGTTAAGAGCAAAACTCTTTCAGCTGGAGTGGGCTCAAATCTTTATCTTTGCTCCAACAGCTCACAGGCTGCCCATGATGAACCTTTATCCTTCACTGACCACTTCTGAAAAATGGGATTAAAGGTCAGTGTGGAGCGTGCAACATCTTCCAGAAATGCAGGGGAGGCAGCTGAGGTAACCTTGCTGCTGCAGGATGATTCCAGCATGGGAGAGGGGACACTGTGGATGGGGTAGGGCCAAGCCCTGGAGCTCCAGGCTGCCCAGCACAGGGATAAGGCTGGCATGCAAACTGTGCCATGCAGGAGGACAGAGGCTTTTTTGTGTGTGTGCTGAGCAGTTCTCAGAGAGCCCAAAATCCCTAGAAAGCATTTCCAGGTGCTGCTGAAGCCTTTGCCAGTGATAACCCCAAGCCCACGACACGTCAGTGAACTTGGGCTGGCAGTTTTCACCCTGTCAGTGCTGCCACCACAGAAGCTGCTCACCCTGAGGGCTGCAAGTTTGTCCCAAACTGTGATTTTTGAGACACTGCTGCCCACTCCTCCCAGCCCTGTGTGCCTGTTCTCCCTCTGCCTTCCTCAGAGGGCAGCTCTGATCTGCCCACAGTCTTGTCAACTGTCAGGAGAAATGATCCCTAATAAGAAGAGATTCTGGAACTGCTTAGCAGGAAATTACTACGTGTGATGTTGCTAAGCAATGTCAGGCTGGCCTGACTGCCCAGAATAACGCTTCTCTGTTGGAAAACCCAGGAAAGGTTGAGGGGTGGTGGGTGACTGCTGCTTTCTGCTCAGAGCAGTGGAGTCTGGAATACAGCAAATAACAGTCCTTGTCTCGTTGGGGCTGCTGTGACACTGATTGAAAGGGAGAAAGAGCCTCTCCCCTGAGGGCAATGGCAGCTGTGGGATGGACTGGACAAGGCAGGAGATGCACAGAGGTGGAGTTGAGTCCTGCAGAGTGGAAAGGGGTGGACAGAGAGGGTGAACCACTCCCCAGAGACAGGGGCTTACAACTGGGCCCAGGAAGAGTGTGTCCTTTGGAAAGCCTCTCTCTGCACCTGTGGAACCAGAGGCTGGGTTGTGCTGGTCTGTTTAAAAGGCTGAACTTCACTTTAGAATGGAGCAAATGTCTCAGTGTAACAGCTCTTGAGCTAAAACAGGTAGCTCTAGTTGGTGAGGCTCTCAGCCCTGTAATCAAGTGGGTTTCCTTCTCATTTCTCTGGTGTTGGAGTAGTAAATTTAGTCCAGCTCACAGGGACACAGGGTAGTGCAAATGTGCTTGCGGGAAGAGAGGTCTCCCTGTTAATTCCCATTAATTAATTTCTTTTGGACCAAGATTTCTTCTTTCTTCCTCCACTGCCTTGCTCTAGTCCTGTCTGATATTAAATATCTCCAGCAGCAGCTATGATTCATTGCCAAATTCAGCTATTTGTGCAGAAGATGTCATATCAACGTCCATTACAATTTTGCCCCAGCACCACATAGAAACAACTTTTCATCTCTGCCAATTCTTCATTATTTCCACTTCTTATTTATTGTAAAACAGAAACTGCAAATGTATTTTAAACAAACAAACAACCCAAAACAAAACAGGAGGGAAAAAAACAAACAAAAAACCCCCACACTACTTTAAAGATCATTTACGGAGCTGTTGAGTGTATTAACGTGCCAATAGGAACTGGAGAAGGCAGATGCTGTGTAGGAAGTACATGTTCCTCCTGAACTGGCAGGAGTGGAGCTGTCAGGGTGTCCCCTGCCATCTGGCCTGTCGGAGCATGTGGCAGATTCACAGCTCTCCGGGGAGGACGCGCTGCAGAGGCCATAGGATCCCATTATGCTGTTTATGGGGACAAGCCAGACATTTGTCTCGCTGAGATGGGATGTCAGCCGGGAATGCTCCAACCACACGCTCATCTCCACAGCTCCTCAAAGAACTCGGAGATGCGGCTGGTACCCAAAGAAAGGTTGACGCTTAAAAGGAACCGTGTCGGAACCCTGATGCATTTCAGCCAGACGCAGACACCAAAGCGGGAGGGGACTGCGCCCTCCCCGCGGGGAGCGGGGCCGGGGTCGGTGCTGGTTCTTGGTGCGGGCGCTCAGCGCAGCGCCGCGGTCAGACCGCGCTGTGCCGACCCCCCCGCACCGCCTGACACCGCCTCCCTCATTAGCATCCCTTCCTCCTCCTCCTCCGCTGCCCGGCCGCAGAGGGGTGCATGGCAGCAGCCGCGGAGGCCCCCGGCAGCAGCAGCAGCAGCAGAGCCGCGCTCCGCTCCGCGCCAGCGCCCGCAGCAACTTTGCCGCTCCGCGGGGTGCGGGAGCGCGGCGATGTGACCGCGGACCCGGCAGCGGAGCATCCCCGGCAGCGCGGAGCGGAGTCCCCCCCGCTGCTTCCCTCCCCGGCGGGGCGGAGCGGAGCCCCCCTCCCCGCCTCCATCC